>CM076658.1:988967-1016467 GCA_038496675.1 Rachycentron canadum
CTGGAGAAGAGTCAGAAACAGGAGATTGTCGTGATTATTGATCTGTACGAAACACGCTTCTCCTGCACGAATACAGCGTTTACACAGTTCAACAGAGTGAAGGGGATAAGAACAACAAGAGGAAGGAGACTGGACACAAAGATAAAATAATACAAACCAATTTAAAGGAAAATAAAGGAATGTCTTAAATGTACCTGCATGTATTTGTCTTTGATCTGCTCACAGGTGGAGATGCAGTTGGAGATGTAGAGGTGGATGAACTCTGGGGGTAAATCTACAGCTGTGGTCAACCTGGAGGACGAGGAGCAGAGAGTGTTCAGTCTCAGGAGAAACCTCCCTGACCCCGTGTTCTGGTCCTGACCCCGTGTTCTGGTCCTGACCCACATGTTCTGCTCCTGACCCACATGTTCTGGTCCTGACCCACATCCTCAGTTTGACTAAGAACTAAACCCCCATCGCCCTTTAGGCCTCGTGGGAGAGTGACGTCTAACTCCAGGTTAACACTGCGTCTTACTCAGGTGGAGGGACGCTGCCCCGCCCACCTACGCTCAGCCACTGGAGGACCTGACGTCCTTCCTGTCTCAGCCTTTATCCACCTCCAGACTCTAACTCTGAACACTTCATTTTTTCTTGTTTTGTCACGTTATCGATAGAGAAAACTTGTTACAGTATGTAAATATCTGAATAACCCAACTGACCAAAACATCAGGTAGAACCAAGTCCACTTGTTTCTGTAATTTGGAGAAATAATAATTTCCCTCAGACTTAATTAAGTTCTCCCTCTTTCTGAAACACATTCTGCAGCCTCATGCCGACGTGGACTGTGGCAGAACGGCGCCCCCACCTGTTGACGACCTCCATGGAGTGCAGCGACATGTCCATGTTGACCAGCACAGAGAAATACTCTGTGATCTGGCTGCTCTGCATCAGCTTCAGCAGCATCTCGATGGCCACCAGCGGGTTGTTCTCCACCAGGTCGGGCAGTTTGGCCGGAGACAGACCGATGTGATAGACCAGCTTCGGGTCCTTCTCCAGCTCAGCCAGCAGCTGGAGGAGGAGGAGGAGGAGGAGTGAGGTATGAAGAGGCAGCAGGAGAACCAGGGACTGTTAAAGAGGCGTTCACTGACCTGTGACTGCTGCTGGGCCGACAGTGGGCTCTTGAAGGCTTTGGACATGATGCGTTTGATCTCCACGCCGGTGCTGTTCTTCACACACATGGACCGGTCCCACTGGACGCTGTGGTCGGGCTCAGTGGGGTTCAGCCACGCCAGCTCGTCCTCACACACGTGGAGGGGGGGCGGTGGCCGGATGAACTCGGGGCGGAAGTGGCCTGAGGATGGAGAGATGGAGGAGAGGATGAGGAGGGAGAGGAGGATGACTCATCTTAAACCACTTTAGCTGTGTTTTAGGTGATGTCATAGTGGTGATGTCACATGAGTTTGGTGATGTCAGCGGCTGTGAACAGGAAACCTGATCAGGTTCTTGGTCACATATGAACCGGTTTCTAATCAGGTTCATATGTTCCTCAGCAGGTTCTCGTCTCCTGGTGGAAACAGTAACTTCCTCAGCACCGACACTTACTCTCCAGTGGGGGGCGTGGCCCTGTGACCAGAGACTCGATGATCTGATTGGCCACCGAGCTGTCGAATCCTGAGTTGGAGGAATCTGGGTCGGGGTCGTTCAGGATGCTGGGGAAACTGGCCTTGCTCTGAGTGGGAAGCTCCGACTGACGCTCTGCACAAACACAAACAGACTGAATCAACCTGAGCAGAAGAAGCACAGAAACTGTGTGTGTGCGTGCGTGTGTGTGTGTGTGTGTGTGTGTGTGTGTGTGTGTGTGTGTGTGTGTGTGTGTGTTCACCTGCCAGGGCCAGCTGCAGCCCACTGATGTCTATGGACTGGGGCATGTTGCCCACGTCCATGCAGGACACCTGTCTGGGCGTCTTCTTGAAGAGGTCCCTGGGCGGGGCCAACATCAGCTGGGACAGGAAGAACTTCTCAGGCTGGGTGATGGGGGGCAGGAAGCCTGGAGATCACATGACAGAACAGATGTGAGGGGGGCGTGTTCACTGCTGGATCGAATGTTTGGTCTCTGAGGTTCAGCTGCTGCTGCAACTTTTTATGTTTTAACAAGAACTGAGGCAAATGTTGAATCAACCTGTGACACAAACGTTTACTCGTCTGTCACACGCTTTGATCCACAGTGACTCAGTGAGGGACGTCCCTGCTCTGAGAGACTTCAGGAGCTGGTTCATCCTCAGGGAACACAGACCAGAACAGTCTGGACTCAGATGGTCTGGTTTCAGGGATGGTGATGACAGACCACATTCATGGAGGGACAGAGGCTGAGAAGGAGCATAGGGCTGAAGGACTGAGGTCCAGGAGCTGGTTCAGACCCAGAGTCTCTGAAGGAGCATCAGAGACCTGGACCTGATTCAGGACCTTGTGTAGTTAGTGCAGGTGGATGAGGAGCAGAGGGACATGTGGTCTTTTGGGCTGACTGAAGACCAGACTGGCTGGATTTTCTGCAAACAGGAAGTCTGAAAGTCACTAAACAAGAACAGTTAATCTGTCCACAACACAATGACTAAAGTCTAAAGTCAGCTGATTCAACTGATCCCCTCAGCCAATCATGTGAACTCTTCTCTTTCTGTTCAGGTCATCAGCTCATTTCTGCAGCTTTGTGTGTTCAGGACAACATGGCAGACCCCAGACCTGGACCAGAGGTCCCCCTTCAGGTCAACAACACGGAGCAGAGTCTCCGAGTAAAGATTCAACATCTGGTGGATCCAGGACCCGAAGACCTGAAGAACCACCCAGTCTAATAAAGTGACCAGGAAGTCGAGCCGCAGGACTGTTGGATCAGACCGAGTTAATAAACTGCTGCAGCTGCAGGGAGGTGGTGTAGGGTGGAGGTGGGACCGTTATGAGACAGACGTACCGGACAGCACCTTCTCCTGCTCCTCCCCGGCAGGAGCGGGGTTCAGCAGGTGGGCGAACACGGCGGCGAACGGGTTGGCGGCCAGCGGCTCGGTGCGGTACATCTCCCACAGCAGGTAGAGGGCGGTGAGCCGCTGCGGGGAGCTGGGCAGCAGGTCCGGCTGCTGCAGGAGCATGACCAGCACCGAGCCCACCCTGAAGTGCTCCGCTTTCCCGAAGTAATGGTGGAAGTGGGTGGAGAGGCTCTCGAAGGTGTTGGTACAAGCCTCCTCCGAGATGATGCTCAGCAGGTTGGACAGTTCCTTCGGAGCCAGGGTCATGGCGGCCTGGCCCCGGGTCCGTTCGGCGTCTTGGAGAATTATAAATATTATAAAACTCTGTATCCTCGGTCAATTCAGCGAATTAAGCATCTCCGTGACAAACTAGGCGGAGTTAGTTCATCTTTAGAGGAAATCTGAAGAACTACAGCCTGAAAGTCATCACACGAGTTAGCAACTGGTTAGCTTAGCCTAGCAAAGCTAACTGACAGAAACCGGACAAACCATCGCAAAAACGGAAGCGTTTGTCTGACAAAGTCCGGTCTGAGGGTCCGGAGGAAACATAACAGGCTCCCGGAACCAGCGGGAATCAAAGCAGACACATATCCAGGTCCGTCAGGGCGCGAACACGACTTTACACACGGCCGCTACGTTAGCCGTTAAAATACTGATTTGAACCTTTGGAGGCAGTGCATCCTGGGTAATGTAGTCCCGAGGTTTCACTTCCGCTCAAAACCGGATACTTCACAATAAAGTTATTTAGGTCGAGGACAAAACAACAAAGCTTAACTGACAAAAGTAAAACAACATGAAACATTTTGATTAAAGAATAATGAAATGAAATAGATTTTAAAGGTGAAACTCAAGATCGCTCCAAAACCTCAAAGCTTGTGTCAAACCAGTGTAAATCTACAAATGATTAACTGTATTTGTTGATCCATTTTATATGTTTGTGGTTTAGAAATCATTGTTTTGTTTGTGTAAAGTGCTCTTTTTATTTACTGATGATAGATTTACACACAAATATGAAAAATAAATCAACCTCCATATTAAAGACAGAAAAACAATCACAACTGTAGCAACGTTCAAAGGTTTGAGGGATGAAGGTGACGTTTTATTTCTGTTGTCGCTTCAACTGATTTCTGATTATTTTCATACTTTCATTTAGTTAAATCTTAGTTTAACAAAAATGAAAGAAATTGAATTTCTAAACACACACACACACACACACACATATATAAATATAGTGTTTCAGACTTAACTCAGTGAAATAAATCTCTTAAATGTTATTACTTTTTATCTAAGTCAGTATAAAGTTATTTTCACTGTTAATTTACCTCCACAATCTTTTCTCCTAATAAAGAAACAACAGTGACACAGATGAGATGTTCAAACATTTACTTCATTTCACTTCTTTTCTTACAAAAGATCAATGTGCTTTCAGTTCACTTTGGCAAACAGAGCAGTTTTCCACAAGTCGTGTTCTACCAGGAGCGTTACAGCTGACGGACCAGACCAGGACCAGAACATGAGATTAAACTGGGCTGGTATGTGACCACATTAATTCAGATGAAGCAGGTTTCAATTGTTTTAAATATAGAAACTTTTAAATACTGTATTGGGTTGAAAACCAGTAATAATTCAATTTATATTTGGTTCAACATTTAACAGAGATGATGATCAGTTTTATCATCAGACTTGAATTAATGACCTCAACAGGGTGAATTTCTGATTTAGTGTCTTAGACATTTAGTAAAATGTCTCATCAGACAGTTTAGGAGCAGGTTTTATACATAACAGCCCTCAAACATCAGACATATGAACCTCCTGGTTAAACCCAGTTTAACCCCTGGTCTTCATCTGGTTCTCAGGTTTAAACCTTGATGAGGCTGAAGCAGATTCCTGGTAAAAAACCGTCACAGATCATCTCAGTCCACATTGTTAAAGGGAAACTGGAGGCAAATCAAAAACCAGAGTACATCAAAGTGTTCAGGAGCCACCGGAACCTGGTCTGGAACCAGGTCTACCTGTAGGACAAGGCTCTGTCTTAATCTGGTCTTTGAACGCCTCTTAAATAACTGTACAACTAGGAAACACTGATCAGGTCCACGGTCACTTCAGTCACCAAGAGTCCACAAGGGAAGGTCACACACACACACACACACACACACACACACACACACACACACACACACACTGATAATATGGCACAAAAATATCTGGCTCCGTCTTAAAGGGCCAGTACAACCAAACACCACAGAAGAAAAGCGTCACAGCCTCCAGCTGAATAAAGTTATAGAAGAAAATAAAGTGAAACCACCGTGAATAAAAAGTTAAATATCAGACATGCAGGCAAACACACTGTAAACTTCAACACCAGCATCAGGTCCAGAACCAGAACAGCAGGTGAGTCACTCAGGTCCACATCACTACAGGAGAACCAGCAGGCGGCTCAGAGACCGGATACAGTCAGAGTGAGTCCACATTAAATCGATCAGTTCTTTCATGAAGTCTGGTGTGAACTGGTCAACACAGGAAGACCTGAACCTGGACCTGAACCTGGACCTGGACCTGGACCTGAAACTGAACCTGGACTGGTCCCTAATCAGATCTCATCAGCATGTGATGTGAACTGTTTTAGTGTTTAAGAGGATTTTCCACCACAACAGGAACAAACTTTAGATGAACTATAATAATCATGTTAACATTTCCTCCTCCTCTAAAGGCCTGAAGCTGAGCTCAGATCTACAGGCTCCTGTGTCCTCGACTTTTTACAGAAATACGTCCTGTAACCATCAGACCAAGGCTGAAGAAAAATCTTTTATATTCACCAGAGTCAGTTGTTTTCTCCTCTGTTGCAGTTTGATGTGAAAAGGTTGTGAGTTATTGTGTTTCTCTACTTCCTGTCCCTCAGTACTCAGCATCGGTTTTTCATTCCCTGATAAAAAGATGAAGAAATTGAAGGACTAAAGAAAAGGAAGGAAGGAAGGAAGGAAGGAAGGAAGGAGGTGTTGTGGAGGAAACAGTGACCTGGTGTGAACTCAACCTGTGTAGTGTGAAGGTCACAAGGCCAGTTTGACCACGAT
Organism: Rachycentron canadum; assembly: GCA_038496675.1. NCBI lineage: Eukaryota > Metazoa > Chordata > Actinopteri > Carangiformes > Rachycentridae > Rachycentron > Rachycentron canadum. The sequence goes on from CM076658.1 coordinate 995,032, forward strand.
GGCTTTTAATTCCCACAATGACCAGAAAACTGAGGAGACCCAGAGTCTGGTTGATCCCCTCCGTTATGAAGAGCAGAGCGGGAGACTGAGGAGGAGGAGCAGGAGGAAGATTGGCAGCAGGAGTTACTGTAAAGCTGGAGAGAAGAGGAAACAGGAAACAGGAAGCTTCTGGACTCTTCAGAAACCAGTGATTCTGGACTCTGAGAGATTTGAGGACCTGTGTATTTAAAAAGCTTCGTCTCTGGTTCTAAAACTCTACAACAGTTAAAACTGGAATTAACTCAAATGAATTAAACACATGAAAACTGCGTCGGTGATGTTGGTGGTTGATCTTCAATAAAAATTTGGTGGAATTTTCCCTCTTTGAAGTGATGGACCTTCATCATCATCATCACATCATCAATGGATCCAGCTGTCGACCTGGAGCTGCTGAGGCCCCTGATGAGACACATCTGGAGGCCACTGCTGCACAGCCCTGTTCACACAAACACCACACACTCATCAGAGGATAAACCCGTCTCTGACACCACGCTGGAGGCGGAGTCTGTGGGTCCTGGACTCAGATCATTGGACAGAGCAGGAGGGTCTGACAGGAAGTGATGCAGCTGTGATCCAGCAGGATAACAGCTGGATTAAGTTACTGCTCATCTTAATGTTTCCCAAAAAAACCTCGAATGGTCAAACACAGGGGGGCTTTTATTTTGAAGGAGGCGTCACAGCTGCAGCTCCTCCTCATCATCACCTCCTGCTCCTGTGTCCTGTTGTGTTAACTGTCTGAAACATCTCAGTTTGTTTGGCTGCACTGGAAACAGCTTCAGATACTGAGTCAACTCCAAGAAGACGGACTTTGTTAATTAAGTTAATTTATGATCACAGTAACACTACATTGAAAAACTCATCTTTGTGTGAACTCCTAATTAACATGCAGGCAAAAACCTGCAGAGAATTGTGGGTAGACACACAGGGCTGTAGCGTCGACCAATGATCTTTGTTCACAGGCTCTGATTGGCTTGTGATTGGTTAATGTAAGAACCAAAAACAAAAATGAAACGGGTCAGTTTTTCCCTTTAGTCCAGATCCCAGACAAGCTGTGAGACAACAGGAGCCTCTTCCTCTTCTTCCTCCTCTTCCTCAGTCGGTGTAGTGCATGATTGACTCGACGTAGTTCCCAGGGAAGAGGCCGGTGGTGGCGTTCATCACGCCTTCGAACCAGCCGTCCTCGTTCTTCTTGATGACGTAGATGATGGCTCCTTCCTGGAACGACAGCTCGTCCTCTTTGTCAGCGGTGTAGTCGTAGATGGCCACCACTAGAGGGCGGGACGCACAACACAATACCATCACTTCCTGTTGACACCACCCACACACCCACCAAAGATATGAATACACAGGAGAGTCTTGAAAATGAATTGATGATTGATAATCAGTTCATCAGGCTCCTGGACTCTGGACAGAGACTTTTTTTAAATCACCTTTTAGGTGATGTTGTGTTTTTACCTTTTACTATGTTTTCCTTTGATTTATAATTATTATATTTTTATTGTTTTTGTCTCTATATAACCCTTTTATCGATTTTACTTTGTTTGTGTGTGTGTATCTGCTCCATGTGACTTTGCTGATGTTTACTGTTTGTCTTTCCATTTTAACTTGAATTTCTCTCTCTCTCTGATTTGTGTATCAAAGCTCATTGTAAATTGTGTTTATAAAGGTGCTATGTAAATAAAGTGATTATTATTATTATTAATACAGAACAAATTAAAGCTTTGACAGATCTTCATCTCATCACCTATTAATAAGTAATGATGTCATTTTTTCCTTTAAATAAAATGTTAATAAAAAACTTCAGACTCTGGTTCAGCTTCTTAAATGTGACTATTTCTTTTATAAAACTGAATATTGGTCACACAAACACAAAACATTTCCCTGACTTGTTGATGGTGATATTGTGTGTTGTGTAGCGTTACCCTTCTCCAGGTAGGTCCTGGGGGCCCATGGGGGGTCTTCCTCAGCGTACGGGTCGTTGTACTCCACCACTGCTGACTCCTCCTCCTCAGGTCCGTCTTCCAATTGCTGAGGAGTAGGGAGGGACTCCTCAGGCCCTGATTGGCTCTCAGCAGCGGGGTTGGGGGGAGGAGGGGTGTCTGAAACTTAAGGTACGTCACAAACAGACACACACACACAAGTCAGTCCAGGACAAATGAACCAGATCACCACAGTGAAAATGTGTTTTTACTCACTGGACTCCTGAACTCGAGCTACAAAACCCATCAAAGGAAGCTGAGGCGTGAACTGGAGGAGGGAGGGGGGAGGGGGGGAGGCTGAAACACACAGAGTTAATTAACATAATACACAAGGTCATACAGTAAACCACACCCGCCACGAATAGAAGCCCCGCCCCCAGACTGCTTTTATTGTACCTGGGCTCTGGTTGTAGTAGGGGCCGCCGTTGACCTGGTTCTGTGTTACGATTGGCTGACCGGTCACAGAGGGGGGACGACGGTACGGTAGTGACCCCCCCACCTGTGGAGCCTGCTGTCGTGGCTGAGGCCGGTTCATACTGAAGAACTGAGGGACAATAGGACCTGACACAGCAGAGAGGGGCGGAGTCAGACACACCTGAGTTAAAACCTTTATTTCTCTTCTTTTAATCAATCCTTTCAATTATGGATCAATGATTAAACAATGAGGAGGAGGAGCAAACACGTGAGGGGAGGGAGCAGGAAGTGAGGTCGGCGATGAAGGCGGGGCCATTAGAGAAACTCACCTTCAGCAGGTGATGAGGAAGAAGAGGAAGAGGAGAGAGGAGGAGGAGCAGGAGGAAGGAGAGGAGACACTTCTCCGGGAAAAATACCTGATTGGAGCTCGGAAGTGTTGGGGGTGGGGTTAGAGGGCGGGGAGGTGTTGGCGGGTGCGTTTGATTGTATGTTTGATCGAGGGGGGGAGTCAGTGGGATGTGAAGGTGAGTTTGGGGGCAAAGGTGCATTGGGTTGTGTTAAGGTTGTGGTGGAGGAGGAGGAGGAGAAGGAGGAAGGAGTCGGGGAGGGGGAGGAGTTAGGAGCAGTGGAAGAGGAGCTGGCTGGTCCAGTAGTCGGGGAAACTTCAGGAAGAGAAGGATGTTAAAGGAGGGAGTGAAAGTTATTCAAACATCAACCAAAGTCAGCCGTGTGTAAGTGCCCTGTGAATGCATGCGTGTGTGTGTGTGTGTGTGTGTTACCTGGGAAGGTGGACGGTGGTGAGGGAGTCGGCACGGCGATGGGAACACCCACACAGCCGCTGCCGCTGTTCTCCCTGCTGCTGCTCCGACTGCTGCTGCTAGGGTGACTCCCCCCACTGCTACCACTGTACGCACACACACACAGACACACACACACACACACTCTCTTTAGTGATACAGACAGACTCCTGTAGAGAAGCAGCAGAGTTGAAGCAGAGCCATGTCTGGTCAGCAGCAGCAGTGAGGTCACTTCAGCACAGAAGCAATGAGACAATGAAAAGCTGGAACGTGGTGATTGAATGAGAAGATGATGTTCTGTGTGTAAGATTTTAAAATGTGCAATTTAACAGCATGTGTGCATCCTGAGTGTTGCCATCATCAAAACACAAAACATGTGCCAATTAATTATTAGTTTTTAACCTCAAAATCTAAATTTCCCCTCATCAGGCTGTAGTTTTAGACATGAAGGTGTAAACGCAGGTCATAGTTTGAGCTGGTTGTTGCTCTGGATGAACAGATATTTTAACACAGCAGAAAACAAAGCTGAATGAATGGATGAGAAGAGACTCAATCAATGCTGAGGATGAAGCAGAGTTAGTTCAGTGTGTCCTCTGTGTTTAATCTGCAGTGACACTGCAGCCACCATCAAGACTTCTCCTCAACACTGAGGGCAGAGACTGTTTCATTTCATTAACATCAACATTTAACATCCACCTTTAGACTGTATGGACCTTTAACCTCTACCTTTAGACTGTATGGACCTTTAACATCTACCTTTAGACTGTATGGACCTTTAACATCTACCTTTAGACCGTATGGACCTTTAACATCTACCTTTAGACCGTATTGACCTTTGCTGTCACTAATGCTGATCATAAAAATTATACTAATGAAGGACAAAGAAAATACATTTTAATCATTAATAGTTGTTGTAGTTCAGTAATCACTGAGACCATGTGAATTATTTCAAATGAACCTGAACTGTCTCCTGCGTCACTGCTGGATGAAACCACAGAGGAAACACTGGATGGCAGCAGAGGAAGACACAGCAGAGCGGAGGGAAACGTGATGAAGATTAAACAGTGAAGCCAGAGAAAAGATGAAAGATTTTACAGCAGCAGATTATTTTTCTGTCTCTTTAAAGTTTCAACAAACCACAAAGAAGATTTAGACTGAAATTTAAAATCCTAGTGAGGTTTAATTAATCTCTTCAGATGATAAGACTGATACCATGCTCATGTCTGCGGACTAAATATGAAGCTACAGCCATCAGCCAATTATCTTAGCTTAGCATAGAGATGGGAACAGGCTTCATATTTACCCCTCACCCGCAAGAGCAGCATCAATCCTCGTATCTACCCTGAACTCATCCTACACTGTTTCCTGTGGTCAGTTTGTGTGGAGGGAAACCTCACACCACACCACATTAAAGCAAAGTATTTAAGTATTAAACCTTTGTTCCTTGTGTCAGATTCTTGAGGTTTCCTGTTAAATTCATTCTTCTTGTTCTGAGCTACAGTTTGGGATGATTTCCTCTCTTCTCTAAGAAAGCTCCAACATGTGATCAGATCAGACAGAAACACCAAGTAGTGGAGGCATGAAGAGAAAAAGACTGAAAGCAGAGTCTTTGTCCAGTTTGGGACATTAAAACATTGTTGGTGTTAATCTTGTCCCAAACCAGACGTGTTGATCATCTGCCTCTTTGTAAATGAATCGAAGCGACAAATGTCTTTAAAGAGAAGAACAAGCTCCTTAAACTCCTCCAGAGCAGAGGGAGACGCCCTGGTCCTGCTCTGGCAGCAATGCTCACACCCCGGCTACCTGTATGTTCGGGGCCGATGGTTGAGGGTGGCGGTGCGGGCCGGACTGGGAAGCTGCCCGGCGGCCATATTGTTTCTGGTGGGACTGGAGACATAATCGTTGGGCACCACTGGGGGGCGCACCGGCTCCAGGGTTCTGTAGGGGGAGTTCTTCCTGTACATGCAAAAAGGGTGAGGGTGAAACTGGGTTAATGGAGGGAAAAAAAACTGACGTGACGACTCCAGGTCCTGTAGGGGGCGGGGCCTCCTGTGCACCAGTGATAACACCTGACACATCAACCAATCACAGTCCTGATGAAGCAGCGTGGCTGTTCACTCTGATTGGAGCTTATTCAGTTATAAATAATTAATTATATTAGATAATTAATGTGACAGGAGCTTTTAACAAAACCCATCTTCCTAAACTTATTTTGTTTTTTACTGTATTAATACTTCCTTCAATTACAAATAACAATGTATTTCCATTTTCTGTCTTTATTAGTGTGATTAAAGTTTTAATCCCCAGGAGTGTCAATTCAAATGAAATAAAATCTTATCAGATTCTAACTTTAATATCATTTAAAGGCTTTGATGCATCACAAATATCTTTCTCACAGCTCTTACTTCAATTCTCACAAAACTAAATGACCGGTGTAAAAGCCACTAGAACAATCAAACCTTGTTCACATGTATTGAAACAAGCAAAGTCAGTCAATCACTTCAACTGTCACGAGTGAATAAAACCCTGTCACCAGTAATTTTAGTTACTATAAAAAATGTGATGTAAAGAAATGTTCAAACACAAAATGAATAATTTACTGTAACTATGAGAGAGACTGAGAGTCCAACTCACTCACTAACACACATTTGTAGATCTGACAGATAAGAGATGTGAAAATGATGTTTCTGATGAGTGAACTGCATCAAAGCCTCTGAGAAAATCTGGTTGAGGAGCCACAGGAGGGCGCTGCAGCTCCTCCTGTATATTCCAGTATTAACTGTCAACTCTGAGTTAAAATTCAACAAAATGTCACTTAAATAGTGAAAGAGATTCATTTTTCATATAGTGGCTGTATTCAGACATTATCTCCACATTGAGTCGGGTTCGTCTCCTCCTGTGTGAGAACAGACTCCGTTCAGGTCATTTCAAAGGTCAGGGAGTATTTTTAGAGAATCACGACTTCTGTATCACAAAGATGGAGAGAATAAGGACAAATGAGCATCAGTGCATTAAAAAAAAAACACAACTGAGCCACAGGATAAAAAGTCAGTGATTCACTCAAGACTAAGATTTCTCTCAACATCAACACAAACTGTGTCAAAAGCAGGTGTGACTCTGAAAAAGAAACACATCATCACACTAGAATAAATCACCATTATAACAGCCTGGTGTGAAGAGTCTAGAACATGTAACTAAACACAAAAACAAGAATTAGACAAGAACAGATACACAAACCGAGAATCATGTGCGAGTGTGTGTCTGTGCTGTTGTGTAACGACAGAAGGACTTGGCCTGTCGGTTGCAGCGTGATGCCAACCCACTGCTGTGTGTTTGTGCTCATCTCTGAATGTGTGTGTGTGTGTGTGTTGATGCAGGGACAGATGGACCTGGCTCATCGACCACAGCTTCAGTTCCTCCAAATCTCTGATCTTCCTCTGAACATCGGAGCCATTTTTACTTCATTCAGTTTGATGCTTTGAGTCACGATCAGACACACACATACATGTGCTTCTATCTTTGTGAAGACACTCGTTGACATGATGCATTCAACTTTAAGGTGTGAAAAAAATGTGCTTTGGTCCTCACTATGTATGATTTACAGGTACACACACACACACACACACAGCTTCTGATCAGCAGGTTACGTGTAACAGGAAGGAGAATGACACGTCCAACAGGACGACCAGGTGGTGTCACGACACACGTACAGTGATATTACAACACACTCGTCAAATGAAGTCTGATCTATTAGATTAAGAAAATAGATCAGATTTAACTAAATCAAAGACCAATTGAAGTTTAAACTGACTTTGTTCCTGTTGATTTGTCTCTGATTCCAGTCACATACGATACATCTGACTGACTCAAAGATGTGTGATGTTTATCATCAGGAGAGTCTGACTGGAGGCCACAGACTGTCTATCAAGGTTTGTCTCTACTGTACAGAGCCAGGCTAGCTGTGTCCCCCTTAATGTCTGTATGCTAAGCTAAGCTAACTAGCTGTAGCTACATACATGTACATACATGACAGGAATCACTCTGAACATCTGACTCTCAGCAAGAAAAGGAGCTCTTTAAACCAACAAACACACGACCTTTGACCTCACAGTGGCTGAATGCTGCAGTACTGGGGGGATGGGAGAGAGATAGAGAGAGGGGGGGAGAGAGGTGAGGAGAGAGAGAGACGGGGGAGAGAGAGAGAGGAGTGAGGAGAGAGAGAGAAGGGTGAGAAAAGAGAGACGGGGGAGAAAGAGAGAGAGAGAGGGGTGAGGAAAGACAGGGGAAGAGAGGGAGGGACAGAGAGAGAGATAGAGAGTGAGGGGTGAGGAGAGAGGGGGAGAGAAAGATGGGGGAGGGGGGGAGAGAGCAAGAGAGAGAGAGATGGGGAGACAGATACGGAGTGAGAGAGTGGGGGGAGACGGTCAGAAGAGAGGCAGAGAAAAGAGGAAGGTGAGAAGAGAACGAAGGAGCAGAGTGAAAATAGGACGATAACAGAGATAAGGAGAGATACAGCTGGGTGACCTAGATGTTTGAGGGAGAGAACAACAAGCTTTCACAACGCATGACGTTATTCCTCTGAGCAGTGTGTGTGTGTGTGTGTGTGTGTGTGTGTGTGTGTGTGTGTGATGTCATCCCTCTCTGCCGGGTCAAATTTGTAATAAGCTCACTGCAGGAAGCTCCGTCCTTCCACAAGAAACAAAACCCGCACACATTGTAAAACACTCACACACTTATTACTTATTTCTCTGTTTGCACAAAGAACAACACATCTGTGCAGCTGTGAAGGTGAAGCTCTCTGCTCTGTCCTCTGTGTCCAACAAACACAGGAAAACACAAGAAAACACAAACTATGGGTCAGTTAATGTGACTGTGTGTGAAAAAGCACAATCAATTTGATCTAAAACAAAGTGATGGTTGTGTTGTTGTTGTTGGAAACATGACTCAGACACAGAGTGTGTGAGCGAGGATGAGTACAGTCAGGTCACATTTTATGACAAATCACTTTACAGAAACCAGGTCCAGGTTCACTCTCTGTACGTGGACACATGTTACGTACCCTAAGATGCCCTTGCCTGCCCTTGGAGGGCTGGGTGGTTTCTGGGTGGGGGGGTTGGACCGGGACAGACCCCCTCCTAGCTTCATGTTCTGCTGGCCATTCACCTGTGGACACACACACACACACACACACACAAAATCAAAGTCCTGACCTGAGCACAACATCTGGTTCATACAATTTTGATTGGAGTCCAGAACACAGTCTGTCTCTAAACCTGGACCTGGACTCTGGGTCTGTAAAGTGAAGCCACTGCTGAAGAGCCTTAAACCTTCATTCTCTCTAATGACCATCAGGGGGCGACTCCACTGGTTGTTAAAGAAGTCAGATTGTATTGAAGTCTATGGGAAAATGTCCCTACTTCTCCTTGATTTATTAGCTCAGTAAACGTTTTCCTAATGAGTTTATGGTCTCAGTCTCTAGTTTCAAGTCTTCAATACAACATGATGTTCATTTCACAAAGATTCACTTGGACTTATGGATGAACTGATTGTGCACCTACACACATTATTTGGATGTGTGTAGATGTGTTGTGTTGTGTGTCCTTACCTTGAACCTTAACAACCACTGAGTTCGTCAGTGAAAGCAGAGGGAGGAAAGAAAAGAGAAGTCGTCTAGAGGTTAGTGTTGGCGTAGAAGCTTCATGCAAACATCATGTATTAGAAACAACATCGGAAAGAGAGTGAGAGAGAGACAGTGCTGCTGCAGAATAATGAGATGTAAAAATGTCAAGTTGGACCTAAAAATATTTGAAACTCACTTGATAGGTGATGAACACCACACTACAAGTGAACACTACATGTTAATGACTCAGTGACAAAGACAGTGAAACCTCAGCCATGCACACAAACAACAGTTAACGTCATATCTGTGGAGATAATATTGTGGTTCTTATTATCAGTGTTGAAAACCTGTGTGTTTTGTGTGTGTTATGTAACGAGTCATGGACTGAAAACATCTGTAAACATCAGCATGATCAGCACCTTGACTCCGTGTCCGATGTCGTCCAGCACGCTGTAGTCGATGGGCTTCCTGATGTAGCGAACCGGTCTCTCCGGATTGGCTGGAGCCACGATCTTATGTGAGCGGGACGTGTTCTTGTTGGTGGTCAAGATGCCAATCTCCCGCCTCGCAACCTTCTCTTTGTGAATGTCCACAGTCTGGAGGCAGGAAGAGAGAGAGAGAGTGAATCTAATGACAAACTCATGTGTCTGGATTTAATAAAATCATCAGAAAATATGACCACTGATGTCAGAGGCACCAGATTTATCCAGCCTGTGGTCACATGACTGTCACATCCATGTAAGTCTGTGGTCCCTCGTTCTTACACTGACTAAAAACCCAGATGTATTCAGAGAGCTCTGCTCTCACACTATGGATATTTTGGTGTTTTGATTTTTAATATGGATGAAAACCTGTTCTCTGAGCCTGGAATCAGGGCCAGTGTTAAACTGCTTTCTGTGGTGTTTAAAATGAAATTTATTTCTGTCACTTAGACCTGTGGGTGGGGACACAGCTGCTTTGAGAAGACTCGTCACAGAAGAAGTGAAGAAACTTAACCAAGGCTGATGGCTAAAGGCCAACTGCTTTTAGCAACATAACAAGTTACAGCCACAGTTTGCAATTACATGGTCAGCAATATATTGGCTGAACTGTAGCACCTGAGGTGCATGACAGTGTGTGTGTGAGATCTGCTGTGATGTTTCTACATAGTTTATCTTGTCCATCAATCATAAACCTTATTTACACTCATTCAGAGAATGAGTGAAAGAGAGAGAGAGAGAGAGAGAGAGAGAGAGAGAGAGAGAGAGAGGGAGAGAGAGGGAGAGAGAGAGACAGAGAGAGAGGGAGAGAGAGAGACAGAGAGAGCACCAGTACACACCGGCCTTTACCTGTTAAATTATGGACATCATTTTAGCCCACAGTGTGATCTCCTGTCTTTAGATTTGACACATCTGTGTCATATTCAGATTCAGCTAAGACTCTGTTCACTGTAATAGGGGATAGTAGTAAAAACAAAAAACACACATTGAATTTTCTTATATAGATAAAACACTGTAAACCATAATAACCAAAGAGAACACACACAGACACACCGCTCCAAATCTGAACTAACTTCCTTCATGAGTTTATCACTGAAGTCAGTGTCACACAGGACAAATCAGGGCTTGTTAGAAAGAACTGATTCTCTAGTTGAAGGAGAAACAAACAGCTCCTCCATCAGGAGAACGAGGCTCTGAAGACCTGATGGAGGAGGAGGAGACTCCTCCATGGGCTCAATAGCTGTCCTCAAGAAAAAGACTTTTGGACAGGAAACACTCTGACCAACATCCTGTTGGAAAGTTTGAATTAACCAAAGAAGTAGAAGTGGCAGTGAAACATGAATTACAGATCAGTGCCTCTGGTCTCTCAGACAGAAGTTTGTTATGATGAATCTTTACTGACGTGAATCAAAACACTGTCACACGTTCGACACCATCAGTGATGAACCTGATCTACAGATGCATTTGAACACATCATACAAATTTCACTGTGACTTCCTGTGTGTGACTTTGTTGGCTGATGACTGGTTTGAAGTGAAGACTGGACTCACAGATCATCTCAGTGTTTCTCTGTCTGAAACATTCTCCTGCAGAACAGATGCGACTGTGTCTCTGAGCAGAAAGCAACAATTATGACGTGCAATCACAGAGAGAAGCATCTCATTATCTTTGCATGCAGAGTGTTACACTGATTATACTGATTATTCAGAGGTCTGAGGCGCAGAGTGGAGACTCTATGATTTCAGTCTGTAGAGACTTAAAGATTCTGTTCTTCCTACACTTGGCTCACTTTGTCTGTGTGATGTGTGTTTGCTCAGGAATATGATTATGGTGGACGCAGCTGCAGTGTGAGTGTGTGGGTGCACAGTGTTGTATAAGTCTGATCGAAGCACTGCCATGTGCCATCACACCTACGGGTGGTTTTATTTGTCTGACCAGTTACAAACATGAAGAAGAGGAGTTCTTTGTCTCCTCACACTGAATCTAAACGTCTGTTGACTTCCTGTAGTGACTTCAGGTCCTGGATCCTTTGAATTCCTTAAATGTGGTAATAATGGACATGAAGAAACCTGCAGGAGAATCTACATGTCTTGGTCATGCAGATTCTAGTATGTTACCACAACATCTCATAAACCGCTACACACCGGTACTGTACATATATTTATCTATCATCTAGTCATCTGTCACAGTGTGTTATCAGAGTTTGCAGTAGTAAACTCAGTTGTTTCATACATGAACATCACAGCCCATAAAGAGCACCAACACTTTTCCATGTCAGCTTACTGCTCCACCCTCTGTGGTGTTTTTCCATCCGATTTTAAGGCTGCTGCTCTCAGCATTAGTGTGAGGAGCAGAACACTGCACACAAATGCTCCTGCATGCATACATGATTACATATTGTGCTTTCACCCATGTACTCTCTCACCATGAATAACGCTGCATGTATGATTTTATGGAACATGTGTTCATTCTTCATTCTGACAGGCATTAAAAACTAAAAGTGTGGAGGTGGAGGGAAACCCTGAGGAGGCTGTTGAGATCGGAGTTTAACCCCGAAGTTTGTTTGGACTCAGCACCAACCTGTGAGATGTGGTTGACGGAGCTCTCCATGCGGCGGAGCTGCGAGGCCTGGATGTCCAGCATCTGCAGCACATTGTTGGCCAGCGTGTTGATGAGGTAGGCGACGCTGGCCAGAGACTGGGTGGTGTAGCTCTTCGTCTCCTCCAGCGCTCGCTGCTTGTCTGCAGACTGCATGGAGACACACAGATCAACACAGCAGGGTTCACATCCAGGGGAAAACACATAGCTATCAGGAGGCAGAAGGGATCAGACAAGAGCCGAGTCCAGTTCAGGGGCCACTGGGACACATCATCATGTCCAGTTAAACCAGACATATCACTGAGTGTTTAAAGTGTGTGTTTCTACAAACAAACACTCACTGCTCTGTATAAAACTGAGACGCTGGAACGTCATTAGAATTGATCAATTTTATGTCAATGATAAACTGAACAAATAATAGTTTCAGGTTTACACAGTCCCACATTATTAAGTGTGTGTGTGTGTATGTGTGTGTGTGTTACACTTGCTCATTCATTCTGCTCAACACACAGTCTCACACACAAACAGTCCCTCTCTGTCTTGGTAAAATGTTGAATGTGACACTTCAGTATAAATCAGAGAATGTCTGTGTGTGTTTAACCCTGTGTTTGAATAAATGTATTCAGCTGTGTGTCTGCTTCTATACTGAACATGTACATAATACAGCAAGGCAGAACAGATACTGATGCATCTGTGTGTGTGTGCGTTCACTGGAGCATGATGTAGGTCAGTGCAAACTCATTCATGCCCGAGGTTGACAAGAAACACACTGACACTGCTGGGTCTCTCTCTTACACACAAACACACACAGGAAAGATATTACAACGGACTAGACAACTGGAAACACACAGAGGTGTTGTCACAGGTCTACACCCACACACATCGATACTCTGTCAAATGTATTGATCACACTGTGTGATGACTAAAGGAAACACTGTTTCCTCGTGATTGGTCAGATATAGCAGTGGCAGCTTAAACACTGACCACTGTGTGTGTGTGTGTGTGTGTGTGTGTGAGAGAGAGAGAGATGCTGGAAAAGGATTTCTCCGGATGCTCTGATGGTCGGTCTGACTGAGTGAGACTGTCACTGTGAGAGAGAGAGAAGGGGACGAGTAAATAGACAATGAAATACGATTTTACCAATTTGAAAATCAATGAGTGTCGATGTCGACATTGTGCAACAATTAAATCAATAATGGAAACACTGTGATGGTTGGGAGGGGACACTGGTTCCTAAGGTACTGAGTGATAGTGGATAGACTCTGTTTAACCCAACTGTCATCCCACTGTGATGTTACTCATCAGTTTGAGCTGCCAGTTTGTAATTCGTCTGTCGGCCATCTTGTTTTTTTTCCGGACCATAAACTCATTAGGAAAACGTTTACTGAGCTAATAAATCAAGGGAGAAGTAGGGACATTTTCCCATAGACTTCAATACAACCTGACTTCTTTAACAACCAGTGCAGTCGCCCCCTGATGGTCATTAGAGAGAATGAAGGTTTAAGGCTCTTCAGCATTGGCTTCACTTTACAGACCAGAGTCCAGGTCCAGGGTTTAGAGAAGGACTGTGGATTAACCACAGAGCAGCTTCGGTGACAGTCAGCTGGTCATTGTCCATCATCACCCCCTCCTGTCCCCTCTCCTCAAGTCTAAACATTTCACTGTCCATGGAGCCAACTTCTGTTTTTCTTTCTATCCTCTGCCCACCTCTCTTTCCTCCCTACTCGTCTGTTCAGTTACTCTGCTCCTCCTCTCCTTCCTGTCTTCATCACATCGTCCTTACATCTCCCTCTCTTTCCCATCAGCCATCTGATGTTCTGTTAGCAGTGACCTAGTTGGAGGGCTGCCTCCTCTGGCCTGAGGATAGGGCAGAGCAACACACACTCACAATGCTGCAGTTTCCCCCCTAATTCAGACTAAATATCCATGTACATGAACATGTATCAGATGAGATGAACATGGAGTCATATACACGCTCTGATTCCTCTGACCTCCTTTTACAGACCGTCCTGCTGCTGTCTGTCCTGTTACAAGGCAAACACAAATACAGATCAATAACCGGCAACAGTTCTGATAATTGATTAATTTCTCATTTTCAATTAAAAACAAACAAACAAATATTTGCAGCATTGTGCCTCTTTCACTTGTCTTTGTTTCACATTGATGGAAAATTAATATCTGGTACATCAGTTTCAGGTCAGACATTTTTGATGCTTTTGATTTTTGATATTTCATATGTTTGATGTTTCAGATCTTTCATGTTTCTGATGCATGATGTTTCATGGACTAATTGTTTTATCAAATACTGAAAAGAACATTTTGGCATCACAACACGTGTTGAACTGAAAATTCTTTTCCAACCATTTATTTGCATTAAAAACATGTTTGTAGCTTGTACACAGAGAGACACACACAGACTAGTGTTTGTGTCTTCTCTACATGTACAGACTCAGTCACATGGTCTTTACTTACCAATCATGTGTGAAGTGTGTGATAATCTGTGTGTGTTACAGACACACACGTCATTCACCTCACTCTTTATAAGAGACACACACTGTGGCTTTGGACCAGGTCCAACACCCCCCAACACTCACAGGAGAGACGGCTCTGTCCTTGTACGGTAAAAGCTGTAGACCGTTGGTGGCTGTCTTTCTCCGAAGAAGGTACAGTGTGTGTGTGTGTGTGTGTGTGTGTGTGAGAGAGAACCGCTGAAATCTGGACATACTGATCATGAGATGAGTCAGTGAATGATTAAATAACAGGAAACGTCCCTCAGGTCCAGCCTGTGGTTTGTGACAGATTATAAATCAGTTCAGGCTTGAAGCTGGAGCTGCAGCTGTAAAGTTGACAGTTTAAAAATAAGAATCGCTGCTGATTGATTTAATTGCTTGTAGACACATCTCTGGTTCTACTTAAATGTTATTCAGGCAAATTAAACTGTAGTAGATGTGGCTAAAGGTTTTTGCAACATTCAATCTAACTAGAATTTAAGTTTAAGTAAGTAAATTCTTTTTCATGAGGTCAATTGAGCATGAAAACACTGACATTTTTATGTGTTGACGTGTCACTAAGCAGGCCTGATGGGCCCAGACTCAGGGGCCCAGGGGTCCACTCAGTCACAGGAGCCTGGACCAGAGCCCTGTATGAAGTTACTGTTAATGTTTAAAAGTCACAGAGTTCAGTTAATCCTTTAAGACTCACGTCAAGTCCTTTCTGTTTTTCATCTCTTTGTGTTTTTCCTTCTAAAGCATTTTTTAAAAAGTCTCCTCATCTTCAGACTCAGCTCATTATATCTGTGACTCAATAAAGACTCAGAGAACAAGAGGAAACTAAAAACACAGTGAATTTCTCCTTATTTTCTAGATAAAAACACTGTAAACCAGAATAACCAAAGAAAACTTCAACACAGAAAGTTCCACACATGTGTTTGTGTTGTTCTAGAGCTGATTTGAAGTTTCTCTCTTTATCTAATCTGAGTTCTGCTCATTCTTTGGAGCAGTAATGATGAAAAATCAGCTCCAAAGCCTCTAATGTTCTAAATATCTTATTGTCCATGTCTCTCTGTCTTTATTCTGTCACTACAATAAACTCAGAGCAACTTCTCCTCACTCTGAGAGACTTTGGCTACAAGCAGCTGACAGCTAGGCCTCTGAAGGATCAAAGATGGAGGATGAGAATGGATGGATAAACACACAGAAGTAAAGCAGCAATGCTCCAGTCAAAGGCTCAGACTGATCCAGATCTGAACTAACTTCCTTCAGGAGTTTATCCCTGAAGTCAGTGTCACACAGGACAAATCAGGGCTTGTTAGAAAGAGCTGATTCTCTAGTTGAAGGAGAAACAAACAGCTCCTCCATCAGGAGAACGAGGCTCTGAAGATGAGGTGATTTTTGGAAGAATATACACAGGGTTAAGACTGAGCCACGTCAGGTGATGAGCCTCAGACCTCAGCTGTTAAAGACGTCTCCAGACATTCAGTAAATAACGGCTACAACCAGCTGAGCATCATAGTTTAGCTTGAGAAAAATGTAACATAATGTCAGCGTGAACATGTGACCAGCTCAGGTTCGCCAAGTTCCTGATCACAAACAGCTCAGGCTGCTTCGCCCCCGCAGGAGCTGTTCCTGGCACCAACACTGAAGGTGGAGGCTGATACTCCGTCAACTGGAAAACCAATCGCCATGGTTTCCAACTCAAAACACACACACACACACACACACACACACACACACACACACACACACACACACACACACACACACACAGCGTCCACGTCCTGCCTCCTGCAGTGGTACCATGTGCTTTCAATGAGCAGCAGGAGGTCGAGTTACATTAGCCCTCTGCTGACAGCTAACTGCTACCAGCTGTGGAGGACCAGAGGGAACCAAGCAGGACGGGGCTGGGGTTGGCACATGCTCAGTGTGGGCCACTCAGGGGCCTCATCACCATTCGTTCCTCATTCCTTCCACTCTCTTACCCTTCTTCCTTCCTTCCTCTCTCACCCTTTGTCCCTCCTTCCTTCCTCTCTCTCGCTCTCTCACCCTTCATCCTTCCTCTCTCTCTCTCTCTCTCTCTCACCCTTCATCCTTCCTCTCTCTCTCTCTCTCTCACCCTTCATCCTTCCTTCCTCTCTCTCTCTCTCTCACTCTTCATCCTTCCTCTCTCTCTCTCTCTCTCTCTCTCTCACTCTTCATCCTTCCTTCCTCTCTCTCTCTCTCTCACCCTTCATCCTTCCACTCTCTCACCCTTCATCCTTCCTCTCTCTCTCTCTCTCTCACCCTTCATCCTTCCTCTCTCTCTCTCTCACTCTTCATCCTTCCTTCCTCTCTCTCATGCTTCATTCTTCCTCAGGGGCCTCAGTAAAATCCTAAGTTGTGTTTTCTGAAAAATAAATGTTGACTGATGAAGGCAGAGTTTCAAATATTTATCACTCTGAGATTTTGACTTTGACTTTCTGTCGACCTGCTCCAGTGTCTTCCTGTACAAAAGAGAGGAGCAGTTTGAGTCTAACTGTGCATACATCTTCAAATTCTTAGTTTACAAACCTACAGCACAGAGTGGATGAGTGGGTGGTGTTATATTGGACCACCTGGGCTGTGCAGTAACAGAGCTTTTAAAATAGACTGAGACAATGACTGGATGTTCAACACATTTAACTCTAGAAGTTAAAGCTCTCATACGGTCTAAAGGTAGATGTTAAAGGTCCATACAGTCTAAAGGTAGATGTTAAAGGTCCATACAGTCTAAAGGTAGATGTTAAAGGTCCATATTCCTATAATTATAAATATTGAAGAAATTCTGTTTACAGAGACATAAAGAAATGACGAACTGATAAAAATCAACAAATCCTAACCAGGAATGTTCGGTATTATTTCTCAAAATTTGATTTGTATGATTCAATGTTTACCAGAATAGTTGTTGATTAATATTCTGACAGGTAATTAGTGGACTAATCGTTAGGTAAACCAGATTACCTGCCCAACCCATCATTAGAAGCCTCAGTATTCACTCTATTAATATTATTATTAACAGTATAATGACAGACAGCTGCCCTGCATTAAATACATCCAGACAGATTTAATCCCGTCACGATCTGACATCACTGCAGACACTTTACCCAGGAGGGGGCCACAGCCAAGTAGAGCTTAACATGGGTCAAGCCTGAATCCAAATATTTAGCCCATAAAACAGGATCAACAGCCCTGCTGGGTTATGTAACAGCTGCCCTCATCTGCTGCAGGGGGAATGTAGGCCAGACACCAGGTCCAGAGCTGTGGCCCCGTTAGGACAGGAAGTAATGAAAGAGAAGAGACGTCAGTTTCCTTAAGAGGACCGAGTCGCTGCTCACAGACAGAGGAGGGTGTTATGGTGTTATCTCAACAAGAGCCAAGGAACGGAGGGTGAGAGAGGGGAGGGAGGGAGGGACGAGGGGGTGAGGGAGAGGAGGGAAGGAAGGACGAAGGGTGAGGGAGAGGAGGGAAGGAGGGACGAGGGGGTGAGAGAGGGGAGGGAGGGAGGGACGAAGGGTAAGGGAGAGGAGGGAAGGAAGGACGAAGGGTGAGGGAGAGGAGGGAAGGAAGGACGAGGGGGTGAGAGAGGGGAGGGAGGGAGGGACGAAGGGTAAGGGAGAGGAGGGAAGGAAGGACAAAGGGTGAGGGAGAGGAGGGAAGGAAGGACGAGGGGGTGAGAGAGGAGAGGGAGGGAGGGAAGGAGGGACAAAGGGGTGAGAGAGGGGAGGGAGGGAGGGACGAAGGGTGAGGGAGAGGAGGGAAGGAAGGACGAAGGGTGAGGGAGAGGAGGGAAGGAAGGACGAAGGGTGAGGGAGAGGAGGGAAGGAGGGACGAGGGGGTGAGAGAGGGGAGGGAAGGAAGGACGAATGGTGAGGGAGAGGAAGAAAGGAGGGAGAGAGGAAGGTAGATGAAGGGTGAGTGAGAGGAAGGAATAAAGGAAAGGGAGGAAGAATGAAGGGTGATAGAGAGGAAGGAAAGGAATGAACAAAGAAGGGTGAGAGACAGAAAGGAAGGAAAGGAAGGGAGGAAGAAGACTGAGAGAGGAAGAAAGGAAAGGAAGGAAGAACAAAGGGTTAAAGGAAGGAACTGAGGGAAAAAAACTACAACTGAACAAAGGAAAGATACGAAAAGGGAAGAACAGGACAGAGGGAGGAAGGAATAAAGGAAAGGAAACATCCTTCCTTCATTATTGTCCATGAATCATTGTATCCTGAGGATAGACCGAAGGATAGATTCAGACCGACTGTGACTGATGGTGAAATCAGATGAATATGAAACGTGATAATGAACAAGTGTTTACAGCCAAATGAGGATGAACAGGTGTCCACGGCAGCCTCGCCTGCCCACACACACACAGTCACACACACAGTCACACACACAGTCACACACACAGTATCACACACAGTATCACACACACAGTCACACACACAGTCACACACACAGTATCACACACAGTATCACACACACAGTCACACACACAGTCACACACACAGTATCACACACAGTATCACACACAGTATCACACACACAGTCACACACACACAGTCACACACACAGTCACACACACAGTCACACACACACAGTCACACACACAGTCACACACACAGTATCACACACAGTATCACACACACAGTCACACACACAGTCACACACACAGTATCACACACAGTATCACACACAGTATCACACACACAGTCACACACACACAGTCACACACACAGTCACACACACAGTCACACACACACAGTCACACACACAGTCACACACACAGTATCACACACAGTATCACACACACAGTCACACACACAGTCACACACACAGTATCACACACAGTATCACACACAGTATCACACACACAGTCACACACACACAGTCACACACACAGTCACACACACAGTCACACACACACAGTCACACACACAGTCACACACACAGTATCACACACAGTATCACACACACAGTCACACACACAGTCACACACACAGTATCACACACAGTATCACACACAGTATCACACACACAGTCACACACACACAGTCACACACACAGTCACACACATACACTCACACACACAGTATCACACACAGTCACACACATACAGTCACACACACAGTCACACACACAGTCACACACACAGTCACACACATACACTCACACACACAGTCACACACATACACTCACACACACAGTATCACACACAGTCACACACACACAGTCACACACACAGTCACACACACAGTCACACACACACAGTCACACACACAGTCACACAAACAGTCACACACACACTCACACACACACAGTCACACACACACACTCAGTCACACAGTCAAATACACACTCACACACACAGTCACACACACAGTCACACACACACACAGTCACACACACAGTCACAGTCAAACACACACACAGTCACACACACAGTCACACACACACAGTCACAGTCAAACACACACACAGTCACACACACAGTCACACACACACAGTCACACACACACACTCACACAGTCACACACACAGTCACACACACAGTCACAAACACACACACACACACACACACTCACACACACACAGTCACACACACACAGTCACACACACACACAGTCACACACACACACACACTCACACAGTCACACACACACAGTCAAACACACACACACTCACACAGTCACACACACACACTCACAAACACACAGTCACACTCACACAGTCACACACACACACTCACACACTCACAGTCACACTCACACACAGTCACAAACACACAGTCACACTCACACACAGTCACAAACACACAGTCACACTCACACAGTCACACTCACACAATCACACACACACTCACACACACAGTCACAAACACACACACAGTCACACACACACTCACACAGTCACACACACACTCACACACACAGTCACAAACACACATACACACACAGTCACTCACACACAGTCACAAACACACACACACAGTCACAAACACAGTCACTCACACACACAGTCACAAACACACACACACAGTCACAAACACAGTCACTCACACACACACTCACGCAATCACACACTCACACACACAGTTACAAACACACACACAAAATCACACTCACTCACACAGTCACACACACACACACGTGACATTCATGGGGACTCATCATTAACATACTGTTCTCTTCCCTCAACTTAACCACAACCATCATAACTGAAAGCTTTACCCTCACAGCCATTTAAACCTGTGGGCTCCAGTATTTTGGCCCCCACAGGTTTGTGGGCAGACCCCAGAATATCATGTCCTCCTGGTGTTTGACCACATGTAGAGTAAAACAAGTCCACACTGTATTCATGTCTCCATGAACCCACCACGGAGAAGGAACAGAGGTCAACAGATAAGTGACCAGCTGTGTTATCATGTTCCTGCTATCAATGGTAGATTAACCAGAAACTATTTTCATAATTAATTTATAATTGAATTCATTGTCAAGCAGTCTCTGCTCTGCTGATGTTTGGTTTAAAGGTGTCTTATAACCCCATCAGGGAGGGGCTGCAAAACACCATGACCATCTTCAAATATTCATCTTTTCATTTCTTTGAATTACAGCTGTTGAACAAACAGAAAAAGACCTTATTAATTCCTCTTAAGATCAGATGATGACATTATTGACCATTTTCTCATTGAACAAACCAGGACCTTATCTTATCTTGGGGGAAGGGGCAGCAGGAGTCACAGTGGCCTCCATTCATAAAGACATCAAACACCATGAGGGTGACAAAAGTGATCAACCAGTGATTAGGTATTTTCAAGATAATTACAAATTCGTCTTCATTATATCCTGCAGGACTTTCTCTAATGGCTGAGAGAATACTCACACATCATCTAGATATTTGTAATAATCTGTTTTAACTGGGCCATGTACTGATGGTACACACCAGAAACTGATGTCTCACCAGACTCCCACCGAAAAATATCCATATTTCGTGTTCCCTGTTCGTCTGCATGCGCCAC
>CM076658.1:1021467-1022706 GCA_038496675.1 Rachycentron canadum
CTCTGGTGGTCCAGATGTGTCTGGGGTCCATGTAATCATCCATCAGCTCTGAGTGTCGCAGCTGCTCCACCCGCTCTGCCTGGAAACGCCCTGCACAAAACAAAATGTCTGCTGTGAATGTTTGAGAGGCCGTGGTTGGTCCATCACAGGCGTGGACTCAGAGTGTCTGAGGAGGAGGCGCCGGGTCAGGGGAGGTCAGTGACCCACACAGATCAGCTCTGCCTCTGATGGATTAAAGAGGCTGCTCTGAGTCACTGAGGCTTTAAAGGGCGGCATTAAAATCAAATCAAGTGCTTGTTGCACTTTGGTTGACATTATAAAGGGAGTGTGAGCGCTCTGAACCTCTCTCTGTGTTTATATGAACTACAGGTGTCTCTTCTTACACAGATGAGATCATCAAGAAAAACATGAATATATAGACCATGTCTGTTTCAGTTAACCTTGTTTTCACCAGATGACTCGTAAAACAATGTAAAATCTGATTCACACTCACTGTTCCTCTCCACGAAAACTTTGCCAACTGGTTGGCTGTGTCCGTGGGGGGCAGAGAACAGGGAATGCTGGGGGATGGGGGACTGAGCCTCTGTAATGATGTCGTCGTCTTCAGCTCCCAGGTCGTTGCTGTAGTGCTCTGTGGCCTTAGCCTTCCTGTCAGGTGATACGAGAGGCTCTCAGGACGACGGCGTCAGTCACTCAGTCCAGCCTGAATTATCTCAACAACATGGCCTTAAATTTGTGGTTCTCAGAAGATGAACCCAGACCTGGTACTCACCTCTTCCTCTTGGTCTTTCTGGTTACAGCGACAGTCGTCTCCTCTCCGTCAGTGGCCGGCTCAGCCATGCTTCCGTTTGGCATGTCACCGTGCTCTGTTTCCTGGTCTGACAGATGAAGGGTCATCATCATCATCATCATTACGCAACACAGGTTAGTCACTTCAATATAGATTCATATTTTATTTTAGTCCATGTTTAAACTTCTGTGGTGCTTTATCTGAAGTGTTGGATGGTGGGTCCAGGTGGACGGGGCTTTGGCTGTGGGCAGTGATTGCTTTGTTGTGGCATCACAAAGTTCATTTAGGCGGACCTTTAACATCTACCTTTAGACTGTATGGACCTTTAACATCTACCTTTAGACTGTATGGACCTTTAACATCTACCTTTAGACTGTATGGACCTTTAACATCTACCTTTAGACTGTATGGACCTTTAACATCTACCTTTAGACTGTATGGACCTTTAA
>CM076658.1:1025706-1071547 GCA_038496675.1 Rachycentron canadum
GGGACTTAACAAACGACAAATGAAGCCACATTAGGGGAGATGCTGAAATCAACCAGTTCCTTAAACCTGAAGCAGGTGAGTGTGATGTCAGGCAGATGTGTCACCTGCACAGCTGTGATTTAACCGACTGAGAAACTGAGATGACATCAGACAGACGTTGAATGTTCCTGCTCTCAGCTCCACGATCAGCTGATCTTTTCCTCCTCAGACATCAGGAGTCTCTGTAGTTTGCTGCCCTGTACAGACTTTGACCAGTTACTGTGTCTATGGAAACAGTTCATCCTGACGTTACCTGTCCTGTTGTTGTTGTCTTGTAGTTTTCCTGCGGAGCCACAAGAGTCTGGAGTCTGTGGATCCTCAGTTCACCATGAGGAGGAAGATGGAGCAGCTCCGAGAGGAACTGGAGCTGATGGAGCAGCTCAGAGATGTGAGATTATTCCTCCTCATCACATCCACAGCAGCTTTAAACACGGACCACGTCTGAGTTCTGAACTGGTTTTTATTAGCTGCACTTCTCCCTCTGCAGCAGCTGCAACAGCAATTCATGGTCCTCAAAGACACCCTTTACAGTTTAAAATGAACAAAGACGATAAACGATAAATAAAACATACGATACACAACATTAATAATTCATCACACATTAAAAACAGTTATTAAAACATTTATGAAATAAATTCATGGCACATGGACTCATGTGGACCATGAATTAAAACCACAGATTGTCTAAACCTGGACTCTGGTCTGAGCCTTAAACCTTCATCCTCTCTAATGACCATCAGGGGGCGACTCCACTGGTTGTTAAAGAAGTCAGATTGTATTGAAGTCTATGGGAAAATGTCCCTACTTCTCCCTTGATTTATTAGCTCAGTAAACGTTTTCCTAATGAGTTTATGGTCTCAGTCTCTAGTTTCAAGTCTTCAATACAACATGATGTTCATGTTTTAAATGATGGTCCATTTAGAGGAAAATAGACCAGAAAGATGGTGGTAACCAGGCGGACTCAATAAATGGGGAGTGGTCAGGGTGAAAACAAGAGCCAATCAGTGACGAAGGAAAGGAAGTGAGGTTGGTGAAGAAAGGAGGAGGAAAAAGGGAAGAAAGTAGGGAACTTGAGTATAAGTATATATAAGTACAGTCCTGTTAGTTGGACAGGTTTCACAGACCTAACCCGTCGTTCTTGTGGTTTGTTCCTCAGAGTATCGAGAGCAGACTGAAGGTCATCCTTCCTGAGGACCTTGGCTCGTCCCTGATGGACGGCGTCGTTCTCTGCCATCTGGCCAATCACATTCGCCCACGCTCTGTGGCCAGCATCCACGTCCCCTCACCTGCAGTGGTACGTCTCAAGGACAGACGTCAGTTTTAATTCATGACCTCAGCTCTTCAAAAACAAGTGTAATTTAGAAAACGGTGACTGTTGTGTAAATGCTACACTGTGCGACTTTGCTTCCAGCCCAAACTCAGCATGGCCAAGTGTCGGAGGAATGTGGAGAACTTCCTGGACGCCTGCAGAAAGATCGGCGTGCCTGAGGTGAGACCCTGTGTGCTGCACCCTGAGACCAGTGTGGTCGCCTCTGAACTGGGGGTCGTTTTTAAGCTTCATCTCATTTGTCCCAAAATTTACCACAAAGAAAAATTCTCCAAGACTCCAGACTGTTTCTGACTGTAGAGATTCAGCCTGTGTGGGGCAGCTGCTCGCCAGGGTTAAGATACTGAAAAATTCTGACTGATAGACAGTGATATTTAAGAGACTTCCATAAATTTCATGTGAAATGATAGAAAAACTCCTGCAGAAGCTGCTTGAGGATCCTCCAGTTTCCTTCAGTATCTCAGTGATCCAGAGACAGATCTCGTCCAGGGCTACAGGCAGGAGCTGCTAAACCCTAATGCAGGAAGATGTTAATGGTGACAAAATGTAGATAAATATCAGCCAGGAAAGGGTTAAGGTTCTTAAGGTTTCACTCTTCAGACCCGGACTCTACTTCCAGTTTTATAGACAGTCTGTGGGTGTTGATGGATCCACTGATGAATAAATGCAACAAACTGGGACATTGTGTTCATCAGTCCAGGGATTAAAACCAGCAACCCCCAATCTGAAAACACCCCCAGTTCATCAGAGTGACCTCCACCCCATTTGACATCCAGCAGGGAGCAGCAGCTCCCGTTGACTACACAGGATGTAGCAGAAATGCGAAGGTGTCCTGCAAAATAAAAGCATGACTCTTCAGGCTCATGAACTTTTTTTACATCAATGACAAAGCAGACTTCATTTTTCAGTGAGGTCGAGACTGAAGTGGAGGATTTTTGCAGGACACTGATGACGACACTCAACTGTGAACCAGATCTGGGAGGAAGGCTGATGGTCCTGTGTTGGCACCAGTTGCTGTCATGTGACTTTCCTAAAATTCAAAGTAAACAAATCCTGTAGAAGTAAATGAGAACAGAAATGTATATTTCTGTCCTTTAAAAGAGTATTTGACAACCACACAGCCTCGTCCCAGAACTGGTTTAACTTCCCTCATTTTTCTTCTCATTGCTTTTTGAGCTTAGTCATTAATGTTGACATTTAACGCTGATTCATCACCGCCGTCATTGCTGCTTCCAGCTTCCTCCATTATGACGGGAGTCGATCAGAACGGCAGCTTCAGTCTGTGTGTGTGTGATAAGGGAACATGGTTTCTTCATGAGGCTTCAGCTGAACAACTGTCCTGAATCTGACTAGTTACTGTTCATGTGATCTGACTGGTGCATTCTGGGAAATACAGTGACAGGAGAGGGCAACCAAAGGTGGTCTAAGAGGAATAGTACAATTTCATGTTCAGTTCAATCTCAGTAAATAGTCTTTCACTTTGTAGTTAGATCAGTTCCAGTCTTTAACATCTACCTTTAGACTGTATGGACCTTTAACATCTACCTTTAGACCGTATGGACCTTTAAACCAGGAAAGTAGAACATGGAGTTTTGATTTTAAAGGTGATATAATTTGTCAGTCAGGGTTATTATTTTTTTAAATATCATATTTGTTTGTGTTTTGTATTTTTATGTTTTATCTGATTTTGTCATTTTAGTTTTTTTTTCTTTGTAGCTGCACAACAATGATCGTAGAGAGAATATGAGAATATTTTTAGGGATAAAAAACAATGGTCAAATACACTTATTGTTCTGGGTCTGAGCTGTTTATGTGGTTGACCTTCGACCTCCATCTCTGCTGCTGCTTGCTGACTGTTTCGAGCCTCTCTGTGGACGTTGCTAATTAGCCGCCTGCCTGCAACTTTACCAACGTCTTCTGCTAAAAGCTTCTCCGAGCTAACATGCTAACTGCTTCTGTGCTAACGTGCTAACATGCTGCACTGTTGGCTGACTGCACTGGCTCTCCCATCAGCCACCTCACCTCCTCATTGTGGTCTGCTTTCTGGGAGCGAGAGAGAGACTTAGGTTATGCACCCTCCCTCTGTCCTCTCTCAGCAAGCATCCTTGCTCGTTGCCATGGTAACCCCTGCCTGCATCCACCTCCGCCTCACCATACCAACTCACACTCTTATCTGTGACCTTTGACATCTGTGTCCATTGGTTAACCACCTGCCTTTTCTTTCTCTTTTTACTTTCCTGCTGGATCGCACTATGTCTTCCTCTTCTTCCTCTTCCTCCTCCTCCTACTTCACATCCTTTTCTTTTCTCTTATATCTTCGTTCTGTTGTGTCTCTATTTTTCCCTCTTTCCTCCATCAACTACATCCTTCTCCTCTGTTTTTCTGGGAGAATATTTCATTCTCATCCCTTGTTCTTTTCTTTCATCCCCTTTTCCCTCTCTCTGAATTGAACTTATTCCTGCTCTTCTTCACCTCCAACTTTCTCTCCATCCTTTGTTCCATCTTTCTTCCCTTATCCTTCTTTTCCTTGGTTTGTTTTCTCATATCATCTTGTTTCCATGTTTCTTTTTCACCTTCATCACTCTTCTTCCTCCTGGTTTTGATTCTTTTCTTGATTCTTTCCTCCGTTTTCTTCCATCGTCCTCTTCCTTGAACCTTTTCAAACTCCAATTTTCTTCCCTCCTTATTGTCTTCCTCTCATCTTTTTTTCTGCTATCCTTCTCTCATCTCCTTCATCCCTTATTCCCTACCTCCTTGTTACTGCCCTTGTGTCTTTCATTTCCCTCCCATCTCAATTCTCTCGCTCCCTCTCTCTCTCCTCCCTTGCTGTGTTTTTTCCCTCCCTCTTTTCATTCCCACCATCTCCCCTCTTTCCGGCATTTCTCCCCCCTTCCATTATGTATATCCCCCTCCCTTCCTCATGGGGGCGCCAGTCTTCCCTCTGTTCGCCCTACGACATCATCCAGTGTCGTCTGCAGCCAGTTCGCACCACGCTTCGGGCGCTGGTTGCCCTGGATACAACTTCTCTGGACAGGAAGCGGGAGGAACCAGTCTCAACTCCAAACCCCGCCTCCTCTGGGGTCTCAGAGACTCCCTCATTGGTTTCTGTGACCACCCAAACCCCGCCTCCCGCCTGGCAAATCTGGGACATTGTCGGCTCAAGCCTGGTTCACATCCTCTGCCTTGTTCTGCTCTTTGTGGCCTATAGTTGGAGCGAGATGACGTAACCGTGACAACAGCCTCCTGTCAATCAATCACCTGCTTGTCCCGCCCTTGTTCTTCCCAGGCTCCTCCTCCTTATTTCTGCTGCATTTATGTCACATGGGAAAACTCGTCCTCAAATAATCAGTTCGTTCACACTAGATGAAGAAGAAAATCCACTCTTGATCTTGATCTGTGAAGAAATTATTCTTTAAGTTTTTCTGAAGCTAAAAAGTTGTTTAGAGTCTGGTTTGGAACCCACTCTTTACTTCCACTGACAAAAAACTTCTTCTGCTTGGCTGATGTGAGGATCTGAGCCTCTCTTCTGATTGGCTCAGAGATTTTCCTTCAACATTCCTGTGAACATTCGCATCAACAAATCTGAGCCGAATGACGATTATTTACTCAAAACCAAACTCATTTCTCATAACCAATTTTGTGACATTTTAATTTCCCTAATTGGGCCTGGTAAAGTTTCTAGAACCAGATTAAACCAGATCAGTAAATCTTCTGTCCGTCCCATGAGAGATGAATGCAGCATCAGCATGAGCCGACGCCTCAGCTCCTCTTCCTTCTGCTCCACGTTTCATTTCTTCAGAAACAATCCGCTCACAGACGTGTTGGTGTCTTTGCAATAAACTGACGTTGAGGCTGTAAACAGCAGCAGGACGGGTGGAGCAGCAGGTCGCTGAAGTCACGGCGTCTCCTTGACATGTTGTCGATGATGACCTGAAGGACCGAGCCAATAAAAAACAGTGTTACTGAACAAAACTGTCCAAAACAGGAGGATCAAAGCAGAGTCAGTGCCTGTGTTCAGACGACTGATGCAGTTCTAATCTAATACTGTTCAGTATTTAGCAAAGAGTAGCCTGGTGTAACTGAGGTGACTATTATGTGACTTAAGGCAGAGATATACTCACTTTTAACCACACGCCTGTGTGCACTTGATGGACGCCTCGTTTCCATCATCTGTTTGGAGAAATAAACGCTACACCTCCACAGCCTCAGTGTGTTGTGGTGTGTAATGAACGGGTTCATCTGAAGGAGCCAAACATCTGAAAATGTTGTTTCTTATCGATTTCCATCTTTGGCAAAGTGAGAGACAGATTCTCGGCTCACATCAGGCTTGGTGGATGATGATAGGTGCAAAGGTGGTTGAGAAAAAGTATATCTCTGGTTTTCTTTGGTTTAGTTGGTTTAGTCGATTTGTTTTCTCAGCAGCCATTTGGCACCATCATGGAGGTCAAGTTTCAAGTCAAGTAAAGTCAGTTTTTATTTATATATTTCACCAACAGAACAGTTCACAGAAGTTATCTCAAGGCACTTTCCATAGTCTTTATGTTATTCACAGAGACAACAAGTCCCAACAAGAGCAGACAGTTGGTGACTGGCAAGAAAAACTTCCTTTAAGAGGAAGAAACCTTGAGCAAAACTTTATAACATAAAGAACCAAGTTCATTTAATTATAATCTAAATGAAATAAGTGTTAGACTGTTTTCAGATGTAGGTGCCACAGTGACAGTGGCTTTGTTTAGATGCACAACATCACATTTCTTAAAGGTCTTTAGCTAGTTTGCTAATATTTAGGTTGTTTGTATGTCACCAAATGTATCTTCTGAGCTTGAATCCCTTGGTCAGACAGGAGTTAAACGTGGTAGTTTCCGGTCTGTAACCCGATGTCTGGAGCTGAAGAGAAGCTCGGCCTCCACTTGGTTCTGCTGAAGTCGCTGCTTCATCACCGACAAAAATCTGTTTTTTCTGCAACATTTTCATTCCTTAAATGTTAAACTTTGATTTTGAGATTATTTCCTGCACAGGTAGAAACTGAGGTTTCAGAGAGACCACAGTCAGAAACTAGAAGTTGTATTTTCATTGTGGTTCCATTGTTTCACAAAGATGAAACTGCAGAAGCACATGATCGAAGATGATGATGAAGCTGTTCAGTGACTCAAAACTATGGAGCTGCACAAACAGTATTTTTCCAAGTTGCAATTATAAAGAGTCACTGGAAGCCATAATTCAGTAGTTACTGATTATTTTGTGTCTAATTATTTAAAGGTGTTATTTGAGTATGATGTTCTGAAAAATGTGTATTTTCTTCTATTTATTTAAAAGCCGTTACTTCTTTTTAATCAGCTAACTCTGTATCCTGATATGCAACGTGACTGTTTTGGGGGGAAATCTGAAGGGCTATATACACTAGATGAGTTTATGAAGTTAGATAAATATTAGTCTTCTTAAGATGTTTGATACGTGCAGGATTAGCTCATTGCTCTGTATCGAAAGAATTCTGAACTGAGGAAAGTGGATCTTTACGGAAACTCTGAGAGAAAAATAAACTCTGGTGATCCATCTTCTAAATCTGATCTAAATAGTTTTCACTCCTGTGTGTATGATTTTAAAAAGGTGAAACTATACATAAGTTTAGTGTTTGTTGGTGTAATACTCATTCACACTCACAAAAGGCTGATTAAGGGCTAAGGACCAGTTGATTTCTCTGTGTACTCAAATCATGAGGTTCATATAATGTGTCAAGTTATTTAACAGTCCAGTAACAGTAACGCTACTAATCTTCCATTATATACTATAATGTTCTATACTGGGGTTCAACCACAGCGGTTCAACAGCTGCTGGAAGGACTGATTAAGAATAAGATTATAACTGTAATAAAGAGCAACCAATTCTATTTCATTCATATGAATAATAATCATATTTCAATGACCAGAACCAAGATGTATCCAAAGTGCTTATTCGTGTGTATGGTTAGTGAATGAACAAAATTATAGTAATCCACGACCAGCAGACCAAGGTTGTCGCTGTTTGTTAGCCTTGGATGATGTTTTGCACTAGCTAAAGGGCTAATGGACAACATCAGTATAGCCAACACTAACATCATATGAGCACAGATTAAAATATATGACAGTGACGAACATACATGAAGAAATTTAAAAAAAAAAAAAAGTTCAAAGTTAAAAAAGTTCTTTGAAGTGATGTTTGCTTTGATTTGGTGTTGAACTATTAAAATGGAACTGAACTGAATGTAGTTTCTAATTAGACTCTTGTGGCTAAAATGAGTATTACAACAATAACATTTATTACTACAGATAAAAGTTTTTTTTCCACTTGTTCTTAAACCATAAACACAGGAGAGAAAGCTACTTAGACCAGGCTTAAAAAACGGACCATCAGACTCTCTTTATTTTCTCATTTGCGTTTCAGGGCTTCCATAGATATTTCCTGTTCCCACAGTGACTTTAAAAACGAGCCTTTGCCTGGCAGCTGACCGGTTGTTGGACTAATTCACAGGAACTGAATGATTACAGATGTGTTGGCTTCGTGTTTTGAGGCCTGTGATTTGTAGATCACATTTATATTTGACATAAACCAGAGTCACGTCACGTCCTCATTTCTGTGACCACGTGTATGAATGTGATGATTTCAGTTGTTCAGTTTACTTCTTTAAAGACTTGTGTGTGATATGTGACAGTGTGAACATCTGTGGTAATAAATGCAGTTCAGGCCTGTTGTTCTACAGCGTCGTTGTTTTCAGGTCGAGGTTAAAAAGACCTGAACCAGGTGTTGAAGAAAGAGTTTGACACTTTAAGAACTGAATTAAGATCAACTCTGGCCTCACGTCTGAATCCTGAATCCATGACTAAATCCTGTTCTTGGCTGCTTGTTTTTGTTTTCCCTCCTCTCCTCTCCTTCCTCTCCGTCCTGTCGTCTCCTCCGTCCCTCCTCCTCACCTCCCAGGACAAACTGTGCCTCCCTCACCACATCCTGGAGGAGAAGGGCCTGGTGAAGGTGAGCATCACGGTGCAGGCCCTGGTGGACGAGGCCTCCTCCAAACACACCTTCCTGACGTGAGCAGCAGAGATGGGCGGGGCTTCCACTGACTGACACGTACGACAGACGCACACCTGGATCCACACGCCGGACGCCACCAACACGCCTCTGTGGTCACTCTGATCCCCCTCAGTAACCGTGTTTTATTTTATTTAAAGGTGCAGGATGGTTTTAAGGGAACGAAACAGTCAGAAGTGGATTCATTCACAAAAGAGTTTAATCTGCTCACAGTTTGACGGAGGAGACAAAACACGGTGGTTTGACTGGTTGTAAGTAGATGATGTGTTTGTGTGAGTGAAAATCAAACTTTCTAACATCCATGACTTCAGGTGAACGCAACAAACACACAACAGATACAAATTGAAGGGCATCAATACAACTCCACTTCTGTTTTATTTCATTTTTCTTGATTGAAAAGTTTCCACATTGGTTGGTAGCAAAAGGTAATGACACAGTATCAGGGCCAAGAAGAATGAATGATAATAAGTAGCTGAGGAAGAAATTAAGGATAAAGAGGAAACAGATTCATTTAATGAGATAAAGTCAGAATATTAAGAGTTAAGGGGCTTTATTTTAACAACAGTCTCCGGTGCAGGTCAGTGTGGCTACTATCAAAAAACAACATGGCCGCCGGGCAGTCAACTGTGTCGGTCAGCACCGGGTGTTAGCTGGAGCCCTTAGTTATGATCTAAAGTAAAAAGTTAGAAAATTATGACAAAGTTTGAGTCATTTTTATTCATATGCAACTCATTATTCTTCTAAAATTCTGACTTTTGTCTCAAAAACAATAAAATTATTAACTTTCTTCATTACTTTTGTTATAAAATTACAACTACAGTCATAATGTTTAATACTGTTTTAATCTCAATATTTTTTTTAAATATAATATGATCATATTTGTCTTTGAAAAGAGTTACAGTTTTTGGTCGTAACCATGGCCCTGATACTCTGTTATACAAGAATACAAATTGTTTTAAGTCTGAGTTAGCACTCGGTGTCTTTAGCTTCTCGAGCTTCATCCCTTTACCTGATTCTTTCAAGTCTGTGCAAAACCTCTTCAGTGATTTTACAAACCAGATTATAGATGATAGATTTTTTCTCCTGCAGTTTCAGGTGATGTGTTAACGGTATGAGTATTTAGCTGAAGAGAATAAAACCAAAAGTCTTAATTCAGAGGGAGGCAGTTTGTATTTAAACATAAAGATATTTATAATATAAAGAGAAGCTGAAATAAGGTGTTTGGGTTGTTGTTCACATCCCAAAGATATTTTTCTCTAATATATTTTAGGTATAATTGTGTATGTTTTATAAGTGTTTGATATGAGCTCTCTACATGTCCCTGAACCAGGTCTGAGTCTGAGTCT
This sequence comes from Rachycentron canadum, assembly GCA_038496675.1. Lineage (NCBI taxonomy): Eukaryota > Metazoa > Chordata > Actinopteri > Carangiformes > Rachycentridae > Rachycentron > Rachycentron canadum. The sequence continues at coordinate 1,035,484 of CM076658.1, forward strand.
GTGGGAACACTAAGCCTAGTCTGATGAGTCTGAACCTGGTCCTGGGTTTGTCCACCAGATGTTCACAGTGTTGTTCCAGGGGCTTTGTTGGTTTTGTTCATTTTGGATTAAATCACCAAGTTCACAGAGTCTGTGAGACGTAACCCTCCTCAGTTAAACCTCAGCAGCCTGTCGCAGCAGTTGTGTGTCCAGCTTCAGTCGGAGCTTTAAAATAACACCTGACAGGAAGTTCTTCACCTCTTCAGAGTCCAGACAGAAACTCAAACATTCATCAGCAAAGTCAATGCAGCAGAGAAAGAGAGCTCATCTTTTCTTCCTCTTTGTGCCTACGTTACCCATAGTGCAACTCAACAGTTGGAGATTGGAGTGTGTAATGCTAGTAGCAGGTCTTAGACTTCAGACCGTAGACTGTAAATAAAGACGGTTTCTGAATCTCAGAGTGAGCTGCTGCACCGTTGCCATCTTGGTTGTGTCTGACTCCGCCCCCTAACTCCGAGCTAATCTAAATATGGGCAAAGAGGTGGAGCTGAGAATTTGATACTTGAGGGTTTGTGTCAAACATTCACTCACCGACCTGCCACTCAAAGAGACCACACCCCCAATCCTCAGTAAAATGTAGGGAGGAAATTATCTCCGGGAATCGAACCTGTGTCTGTTCCAGGCTGGAAACATGTTGATTTCTGCTGTAGTTGTACGTTTGGACATGGAGTCTCTGGACTGACTCACTGCTGGACCAGACTCAGTTGGACATTAGAGGAACTGAGGGCTCTAATAGTCCACTGAGGTCAGGAGTTTTTAAAGCTCTTCCAACACTACGAGACAGTCCGATCACCGTCACGACTGTGTGGTTCATTAGAGTTGATATTGTGGAAAAGTGGTTGAGTGGCCTGTGTCAAGCCCCTGAGGTTCAGACCCGGAGCTGATGCTGATGAGACTCTGTCACTCAGGGCTGGTTTGGGTTTACGACACTGTTGATGCTTTATTCCACAACCTGCCATGTCGACAGTGTGTGTGTGTGTGTGTGTGTGTGTGTGTGTGTGTGTGTGTGTGTGTGTGTGGCCAGTTGTCTTTTTGAAATATGTGTCAGTTCAGACCTGAACCAATCGAAACACAAGGGGCAGTAACTAATTCTAGACCTTTATCGACCTGCTGGTAACTAGAGCCAATCACAGCTCTCTGCAGCTCTGATGTCACTGACGATCTCGTGTCTCCAGCCACAGACACATAGATGAAACCATAACCCAACAAAAACACACACAACGAACAAAGACTTTTTTAATGCAAACGGACAAAACTTATTCAACACAACATGCAGGAGTTTGGAATCGAACCACCGACCTCCTGATTGGTGGCGCTTGATCATACGTACGCGGCAACGATGCCTCCAATTAATTAGCGGCATCAACAGCATTTGACTGAAGTCACAGATTTACTTGCTGCCCCTTTCAAACCCAGACGTTCAGTCTGGGCTCATGTGTTTCTCCTAAACGCCTTGATAACAACTACATGACGTCTCTGACACCCTCGAACCGACAGGCCTGTATGAATCAGTGATTTAGGAGTTGGTTTCCTGTACATATGATGCAGCTTGGTATCCAAAGCTTGAGCTACTTAAAGATTCAGCAGTAAGAAAAAAAGAAAAAGAAAGATGCTTCCACTGGATTTTACAGTTGCCAAAACAAACCTTTTCTCTCTTGTGATGAAACTATTTAAATGAACTATAGCCTGTGTATATGTTATTGATCACACCTTTAATTAATATTGGAAAAGGGCAGTGAGTTGTGTGTATTTCACTATTGCTTCATGTACTGTATCATGTACTGTCACCATCAAACACTTTAAGCAGTTGCTGAATAATATAGATCATCAATATCAGCATCATATAGATGTGTTGACAGATGTATACATGTATTTCAACACCAGGGCAGCTTGGACAAGTAATAACACAAATGTTGTTTCATGTATATCAGATGTTAAAGGGGCTATTTGTAAGTTTAGCTATTGCTACATAGCTAACGATAGCATTAACAATAAAAGAAAAACAGAGAGTCCAGCAGACTGGGAATTGAACTGGGGTTTCAAAAGGATGAAACATGCACCTGATCCACTTGGCTGCCTCAGATACTGCAAGACAACAAGTTGGGCTCTTCATGGCTAATATCCTGGGAGACCACCCAGGGGCACTTGCGGACCACTGGAGGGCCACGTACCACACCTTGAGAAATGCTGAACTTCATTACAAAGAGCCGTGTCCACAGGTGGAAACCATTTCTTCCACCTCCTTTATCCTGAAGTTAGCATGCTAATGAGCTAGCTAAAGCCCAGTCAGCCAGTCTCGTGACTCTCTGACATCAAGTCACTGTAGCAGATTATAACAGGTTGTATTATACATGTAATGACGGTTAAAGCTAAGACTGGAAAGAAAACATTAATGCTAACAGTGGCTAATAGCACAATTGACATATAGCTCCTTTAATATCTTGTAAAGTATTATTTTTCCTCTACAATCTGTAAAATAAAATGATATCTCACATTCATGATACTAAATCATTTTAATTTAACCTTGAATGCCTGCTGAAATCAGTCGACCATCGTGTTGCAGACGTTGACGTTGGTGGATGTTTATAAATTTAACTGAAAGAGAAATAAGGAATTCTGATGATTCCTTTTGCTTTTCTGTATTTCTTCATATGATCATATTTCATTCATATCCACACGTCTGAACAAATCACAGCGTCACAATGTTTTTTGGGAAAAGCAAGAAAGCCGAACTGGCTGCTTCCTCCCGACTGAGTCTGCACTTTAAACCTCTGTATTTATGTCTTTGTCTTGGCAACTTTGAAAATCTTAAATCCCTTTTGAGAAAACCTGAAATGAGCAAACAGAGGGTTTGAACTTTGACAAATGTGATGCTGATGTAAATTGTGTAAAGCCTGCTGAACACGAAGCAGTGTTGTGTTTTTGTATGTCTCTTCTTTTGTATATACAGTATATACTGTCCAGAAACAGCCTGTACTCACACTTTTTGTACTTTTCTGACTGGGAGCAAATTTATTTTTATGTGACTTCTTTTCAGGTTTGTGGAGGTTTTGATGTAACATACCCTTTTGTAACTCTTTGTGAACCTTTTGTGTAATTTGTTGTACAGCAGCTCAAATTTACATGCATGAAATGTCCCTTTAATGTCGCCTTAACTGCTGTGAATACTGTATATACTGTACTGTATTTCTCACCACTTTATCAGTAAAGACCTCATCTGTCAAACACAGTTTTTATTGGATCTGTTCAGTTTAATAGTTTGAGAACCAGTGTCCTGCCGCAAAAGAACATTTTTTACATTTGAATTTAACAGAAATTGGAAATTCCTTTAGAAGGAGCTGAAAATAAAAGCATCACCTTTAAGTTAATGAGAATAAAAGTTCCTCATTAATTTGAAATTTAAATCTGTTAAATCTTTTTTTTTTTTAGAACAAAAACAGGACACTTTGAAATAGGTTTGTTAAATTACATAGTGATTTGTTATGGGATTAATAGATACATTTTAGGCGTGAATTTTTACCATAAAAAAGAAGATTATAAAATGGATCTAAACTAAACTTCATCATAAAATTAGAATTAGAATTAGAAGACTGGGACAAAAATAAAAGTGATTCTCACATGTTGCAGAATCACTATAACGACATTACAACCACAGTATAGTAAATTATAAATAGTATAGTAAGGTATAAAAGATGTTACATTTTAATAAGTCATAAAAATGTCATATTAAGGCATATATATCTATAAAAAGTTGTAGTTTAGTAAGTCAATTGTTTTTGTAAGGTATTAAAAATATCAAAATTGACAGTATAAAAAGTCTAAAGAATGTCATACAAACGTCATAGTATAGTAAGGCATAAAAACATCAGCATTATAATAATTTAAAAAATTATTAAAAATAATGTCAAAAAAGTCATAGTATACTATGGTATGAAAAAAGTATAAAAATGTCATAGTGTAGTAAAGTATAAAAAAACCACACTACAGTAAGGTATAAAAGATGTCAACAATGTCATAGCATAGTGATACTATACGTATACTAAGGTATAAAAATGTCATAAAAATGTCAATATTGTAAAGTATAAAAACATAATAGTATTGTAAGATATTAAAAATTATTTTTTTAAAGTTATAGTACAGCCCGGTATAAAAGATGTCAAAAATGTCATAGTACAGTAAGGTATAACAAATGTATAAAAATGTTATAGTATACTAAGGTATAAGAAAATCATCATTTTGTAAGGTATAAAAAAGCCATAGTATATTATCATATAAAAAAATGACAGAAAATGTCATAGTAGTAGTAAGTATAATAAAATTCATAGATTTCATAGAGTAAGGTTATAAAAAGTGTATAGAAAGAAATGTCATAGTATATATATATATATATATATATATATATACATATAATGTCAATAATATCATAGCATCCTAAGGTATAATAAACATAAAAAATGTCATAGTATTGTAAGGTATAAAAGATGTAAAAAAAAAAAAAAAGTACACAAAGGTATAAAAATATCATTAAAAACATCAGAGTAATATGAGGTTTAAAAGATGTCAACAATGTCAAGGTATAAAAAATATCATAGTTTAGTGAGGTATAAAAACGTCAAAAATATAGTATAATAAGGTATAATAATGTCAAAAACGTCATAGTACAGTAAGGTATAAAAACGTCATAGTATTGTAAGATATAGTACTGTAAGGTATAAAAGATTATAGCATAGAAAGGTATAACAAATGTATAAAAATGTCATATATACTAAGGTATAAGAAATGTCAAAAAAATGTTGTAGTATTGTAAAAAAAAAAGTAACAGTATAGCAAAGTGCAAAACATGTCAAAAATGTCATAGTATAGTAAAGTATAATACATTTCATAGATTATTAAGGTATAAAAAAAGAAATGTCATAGTACATGAAGGTGTAAAAAATGTCAATGTCATAACAGTGAAGTATCAAAATTTTGTCAAGGTATAAAAATATCAGTATTTAATGTCAGGATATTAAAAAAATGTCATAAAAAGTCATAGTATATATCATCAAGGTATAAAAGATGAAAAATATAGAAGAAATATAGAAAATGTCATGTCAAGTATATATGGAATAAAAGTCAATGTCATAGTATAGTAATATATAATAAATGTCAAAACATGTCATGGTACAGTAGAGCATTAACAAATGTAAAAAATTATGATATACTAAGGTGTAAAAAATTTTATAGTATTGTAAAGTATAAAAGTCATCAAAATGGGATCAAAACAGAAAAAATGTCAGTAACATGTCACAGTATGTTAAGGCATAAAAACAGTCTAGCAGTAGTAATAATAATCGTACACTAAGGTATACAAATGTCAAAAGTGTCATAATACATTCAGTCATAAAAATGTATATGTATAGTGAAGTTTAAAGTTGTCACAGTAAAGTAAGGAATAAATTCTGGCTGGAGTTTTGGTGATTTTTAAGTGAAGTGGTATCAACCAAACAACTTCAGAGACATGTCACTAAAGACGTGTACAAACTAACCACACTGACACAGAATCACCACAAGGAGGCGCAAAATGGTTGCAAATGCTACAGATAATGTGCTTTGTGGCCCTGTTGTTTCTCTGTGTCTTGGGCCAATGTATGGGAGGTGTGGGGGCTTTTATGTCTGTGCCCCGGGGGCTGTTGTGTCATAAACCATGGTACAAACCTTCCCGGCCTTTTAAAAGGTAACTGCTTGTATCGTCTTTGATTAAAGAAGTTCTGGTCTAAGTCCATAATGAAGCATGTGTTCTGTCTGCTCTGTGTTCAGACACTTTTTCTCCTGAAAACATGGAGGTCAATCAAACCAGTGATACTCCGTCACTGTCAAACTTCCTCTTTCTCTTGCAGCAGCTGCCAGCTGTCGTGACAGTTTTAGTTCACCAGGTTCAGATGACACGTTTCTGCTGAAGGAAACCTGACTGGTCTGTTGTGAAAGACCTTTTCCACATAACGTCTAACTCTTGCTGTGGTTTGCAAAATCATGGTTTTCTTGACTGAATGGCCAAAAAAATGCCTTGATTGACACAAACCTTCAGTCATTAAGGACACTCCCAGATATAAATCATGAAATCATTATAATCATGAAAGTTACAACGACAGCAGACTTAACATTTGTTGGGACGGTTGATAGGAGGGTACGTGGCTTGAGGAAAGGTCAGGTGCCAGCGCCGTGGTTGGACCTTAGTCCTTTCAGTTCTCTCTCAGCTACAGAGAGAAAAAACCTCTGTCAAATATAGGAAGTGCTGATAACCAGCTACCTCTTCCTTTTTGTGTGTCAGTATTTGGCAGATGAAGAATCGTCTTAGCCTCCGGCCCCCGACAAGTCTCCTTGTGGCTTCAGTTTAGGGGTTTATGAGACGGTGAGTCACTTGATTTTATTTTTTTACTCGTTTGTGCTTCGTTCAGTGCTGCTCAGTTGTGCTCTCTGTTTTAACGCTCTTTGCTTTCATTAAAATCTGAAACATCTTAGACGTTATCAGTCACAATCAGAGGCGACTTCTGTTCTCGCACAGGAAGCTCAGCCAGGTGTTTTCAGAGTCAGCTTCATTAAGTACAGATCAGTTTATAGTCACAGTTTAAACCCTATAACCTGATTTTACCTGATTCACGTAGTAAAAAATGGGGTTTTCCTCAGGATTTGGGGAAAGTTTCAATCCAGAAAGTGCCGTTTTTTTTCCCTTCAGCATAAAAATCAGAATTACTGCTTCTTTCTTTTATTCTTTAACGATCTGAGATATTTTTGCATTTATTTTTCAAGGCATATTTTTTATTATTATTATTTTTGTTATAATTCATTATTTAAAAGATACAGATGCCTGTAAATGAATAATAAAGGAGTCATCTGTATAGTCAGATGTATATTCTAGTGTTATCTTTTCTGTCTATTCATGACCAGTGTCGGCATCATCACGCCACGTTCAGAGTTAAACTACATCCAACAGGACAGTTTTAACATCACCATCAACATCTGCTCTCAGTGTTTTAGAGGAGTTTCACTGGTAGGCTTTAAAGAGGGCAGCAGAAATCCCCCATCATGCCACTTTCCCAGGTTGAGGTTAAGAAAAGCAGAAGTTTAGAGTCAGGATTCATCGACTCTGGAGACTAGAGATTAGAGGTAACGCTTTATTTCTTTTTAAACCCTTTTAAAAACAACATTTTAATGATTTTCTAGTTACTTTACACACTAGACTTTAAATATGTTAGAAATATACAAACTGTGGCACTAAATTTTGCTTTATCTTTATACAACTGCTCAGATGTTTTTCTTACTGCGATTTGTAATTTATGAGATTTTAATGGTAGATTTGATCTTTAAAAACACTCTTCTGTCACACAACAGCTCTTAACACATACCTGGGTGGTTGTGTGTTGTTCTGCACTGACTCTTCTGACTCTAACAGGAAATAAAGCAGAGGACGTCTCACCTGGTTGAGTCTGTCCCATTAAGGCTTTGTCCAAACTATAAACTTGGACTTGAACCTGGTAATAAAGGTGTTTCGTGAACTCAATTAGGAGGAATTACAGCAGCACTGATAAAAGAAAGGACGAGATAAGATGTGTGTCACCAACAACCAAAACCATGTCAGCACCACCTGCAGATGTATTTGTGAGGGGGTGAAGTCCTCCCTCGCTGCCACAGCTGAAAGCTCATTGCTCAGGAGGCGACGGCTGCAGCAGGAAGTTTGCACTGGAGCAGTTTTCATTGGAAAACCTTGTCTCTCCTCCTCCACAGCTGGGATTCTGCAGGGTCATGTCCTCCTCTGTCTGCAGGACCAGATACGTCAGCTGGTGTGTGGACTCACCAACACCTGTCACTACAGGTAAGATCCACCACACTGTCACAGTGAAGGACCCAGAGCTGTTGTCCTCTTTCACTGGAGCATCTATAAAGTGAACCTGATGTTTCTGTCACTTTTCTTCTATATTCTCTATTTCCTCCATGTTTACATGTCATTTCCACTTTACTGATGAACATATGAACAGGATCATGTCACCACCTCCACTGAAGGCTGAATTAAAGCAGGGGATCAAAGACCCTAAAAGGGTCGAGGGCAGCTACATATCTGGTTCAGATCTCAGTCTCTCGCTGTGTGAACCGGTCCTGGTGCCACAGCAGTTTAACAGCTGTCAGAAAAGCTAAGCTAACGTGGAGCTAATGTGACGTTCAGTCCGACTCCTCTTCAGCAGCTAACATTAGCAGTTAGCACAGAGAGAAGCCTCCAGGCTGCACAGAACCAGAGGAACCATCTCAGTTCAACACGTTCAGTCTCTGAACGTCTCTGTGCTGCTCTGTAGAAAAGATTTACTGAAGAAAACGTCCTCTCATCCTCAGTGTTTCACCTCGTCTGTCTCAGACTGCGACAGTCACAGGTTGTTTTTCTGTTGAAAAAAACGGCCAATGGTCAAAATGTCACTTTATTTTGTCTTTTCTGTTTCCTATCTGTGGACTTTCTCAGTGGAGGCTCTAAAAGTTCTTTACTTTGTAATTATCATGAGTGAGCGAGTAATTATCGATGAGCGAGTCTGTGGGACTGAGGGCGGAGGGCACAGGGTCCAGGTCGCCGGAGTCCATGTCTTGGCCAATTCGTACTATCACGGCTCTGGGACAAAAACAGCAATAAAACACCAGGAAAACAAAAACAGGTAGAGTCAAATCTCTTGACTGGAAACTCACGAAGACGCTGGAACTCTTGACCTATCAGAACAAGACGAACTGGCTCTGAGGGGAATATACACATGGACTAAATACTCAGAGGGAGGGGACACAATGAGACACAGGTGAAACACATTAGGGGAGGAGCAGAAAATCACACAGGCGGGAAACTCAAGAGGGCAGGAAGTGATCTGGAATGAGACAAGAGCTGAGTATTTCAAAATAAAACAGGAACTGACACAAGGAGTGGGCAGGCATAGCTTAACTGCAGGAAGTGGTTGTGACAGTAATAGCATGTCTGTTTTTGTCTTGTCTCTGGTCGTCCTGTGGTGTCTCACCGTTTTCATTCACTATTTAATCCTGTACTTTTCTTCATCTGTTAAACTAGTGTCAGTGAAACCTGGGATGTAATGAAAATATAATTGACATTATTAAAGGAAGAGGTGGGCCTTTCATTTGAAATGTCTGGAAGCATTATTATCATTTTTCTGGTTGCTAACTTTTGTCTCCATCAAGAATAAGAAGCTCTGAAGTACATTTATGTTATGTATTATATATATAGATATATACCTTGTCCTTCTCTGTCTCCCTCCTCTTCCTGTCTGTGAACTTCTTCAGAAGAATCATCTCACCCTAACCCTCAGTCAGCTGGTTCACCACCAGAAACCTGTGGAGGACAGTCCACGTTTTCCCATCAACCTTTGGGGAAATTGTCCCCAGAGGGGACACAAACCAAGGCCTTGGTCCCTGCCCTTCCCTCGCAGTCAAACCCACACTCCAGCGCTGCTTCACCCAACACTGACACTAACAGTCATAGTGATAAAGGCAAGGATGATGACAGTGAGGAAGGCAGAAAAAGTCCTCCAGAAGCTGAAAATAGGAGCAAGAAGGACCCATCTCTTCAGCATCCAGAGGCTGGAAGGTTCCCCCTTCCCAGGAGCTGCCCGGTCGTCTCCAGACACCACCACCCCGTCTCCTGGCTCGAAGGGGAACCCGACACATCTGGTACTTCAAGGTAACGACTATTTAATGGCTGTTGCTTCGCAAACACAAAGTAAAATAAAAAGGACACACAACACGTTGTCTTGATGATCTTAGATGCAAATTTGTTAAAAAGCTTCAACTTTGACTGTTTCATGTGCAAACGATTAACATTTTATGACATTTGAATTATTTTACAGTAGCATCTAAGAATTTTAGCGCAGACTTAGCTTGATTGCTATTAGCATCTAAAGTTTTTCGTCTCCTAAACCTACGGCAACCGACCATAAGGTTGACCATAAGGGGGTAGTGATAACAAGCTGGGAGCAAACGTCCCTCTCTTTTAGCTCTAAGTTTGGGCTCCACCAGCTTCTTTTTTTTCTTGATGAATTCCAATTGAAAATATTGGTCATAGGCCTGTTGAACATCTGTTGCCTCTTCATCTGTTTGTTGGCCTAAAGTGAAACATTTCTTCTTCCAGCTTCTCTCCTCTTCCTGCTTCTCTGTCTGAGGGTCAGTGTGGACGGCCATTAGTCTCCAATATGGAGGATCTGGGATCCAGATCGGGTCCCGGTCACCAGTCTCCCTCGCTCCAGGAGGAGAAGAAGCAGCGCTACATCTCAGTCTCATCAAATCTGAACCATTTCCTGATCTCTCTGTTCCACCTGCCCTTCAGTGGGCAACAGGGATTGGCTGAGGATCACAAAGGGAGACACCAACCCGGCTGTGGTGACACTCACACGCCAGGTAAAACGTCATGTGACACCAAACTGCTGTGAATAACAAAACAGAGAACAGTTCTAATGATCTAAAGCTAATGATCAACGTGTTCTCCAACCTCAGCTTCACAAAGCAAACAGAGGAGTTACAGCTGTATCCCAGAATCCTCTGCAGACATCTTCAAAACCAGCTGTGAACTGGAAAAGGTGTGTTACCAACCTCAAGTACAGGTTCCAGTGCTGTTACAGCTCATTATCAGTGAAAACATAAAAATCAGAATTTAAATTTAAATTCACTAGAGAGTCAGAAGAGACTTAAAGAGAAGAGATTAAAAGATGGGTCCACTTTTTATTGAAGTGTCTGTTTGTCCTGTGTCTGTGCAGGAAAACACTCACTTCATTGTGGTGGACATGGTGCTGGAGGTGCTGGAAGGTGTGAAGTGGACTCTGAGCGCTGACCGACAGACTCCCACTGTGGATGCACACCCACGCATGGACTGCAACAAGTGCACACACAGATACACAATCTGTGCAGACGGCAGCCCCACGTGTGAACACAAACAGACATATAAAGCACACAGACACACACAGATCTGCTACACAGGTGACGCCAAACAAGAAAGAGATACTCAGAGCAAACACTCTTATTGTGTCGACACCAAACAACACACACAAGATAAAGAAGACACAGGGAGGGATGAGGCCAAACATCAGCTAAAGACCTTCTCTGTCCTCTCCTCTGACAGCGGATTTGAAGGTAAAATGATACAAGAAGTGCATCAACTATCACTCACTGTAGATCAGTGCTTCGCAAAGATTTTCAGACCAAGGACTTAGGCACTAAAATAAAAGTCTAACTCCCAAACATCCCCCAAACCAACAGGGATACTACTTCAGTCGTGTTGTAGTGAGATCAGTGACAGGACAGGAAGCATGAGATTAGAAAGAAAGAATCGAACTCAAAATAATGAGGCATGAGCTGAAACCTTCATATTCTCTAAGGCTTGTACCTCAAACTGCAACACTGAGTTGATTTGCTGCTGAAAACAACACGTAGCTGACGCTCACGCTGACAGTTTGACATTTAACAGGAGAGTCAACTGGTTTACTCGGGGACCACCTTGGGTAGCTTGTGGACCCCAGATGTCGACAGTACTTTCTCCAACAACATTGTGTTTTTCTTTCAGACTGTGGAGGAGATGCTACACTGACACCAAAAGATTCTCTCACAAAGTAAGAAACAGAAACTCAAGCACAGGCTGAAATGTTCATCTCCAAATCTACATGTTTGTTCTGGTTTTGTGGTCTCTGGGTCAGCCGGTGTTTTTCCCATAATGCAGTGCAGAGTGGTTGGCCCAGCAGCTGGTGCTGGAGTTCAAGAGGAGCTGGCTTCCTTCCCATGAGCCTCGGCGTGGACGACAAAGCCTCCGCAGCTCACTTCAGGAGGTGAGAAGACGAGCAACAGTCATCACCTGTGAGATGATGGTGATAATGAGACGCCGTGGTAACGTTACCACGGCGTCCTCCTGGTTCATCATTCAGGTCAGACGTACTCTGTCAGTGGCTCATATCACCTCAGTTAATGAACTCAAACATAGCAGCACATAAGCCACTTCCTGGTTTCCTCATTGGGAGGATCCAATCCTATCAACTTGTGGGGACAGGGGGCGGGGCTAAATATACCTGAAACCTTGTCAGTAGAGAGAACCAGAGTTAGCATTAGCACAACTGCTAATACTATGTCAGTCACTGTCAGTTAAACGCTAACAAACCAGTTACTCCTCTTAGCATCTTGATGCTCTCTGCTCTTTCACCTGTCAACCTGGAGGGCGTTGTGGGCGGGGCTAATGCCTGAGCCAGGTTTCTCAACCAGGAAGTAACACAGATGAGCTACAGACCTAGTTTTCCTTTTTATGTTGGAAAACCATGTTAAAGAAAATATATAATCATAGCAGAGGATTTTTACAGAGTTTAAAATGCGTCTCCCTCATGTACTGACAGCTGAGTAAATATAATTGTAATGTAAAGGTAATGGTGACCTTTTGCTTCAGATCCTTGTCATATTATCTACCTTCACTTCCTTGTTACTCTTTGAGACACAGTCTTTAACCATAAACTGTCCCTCTGTCTCTGTTGTCCTAAGCTGCCGGGGACCGGAGGTGTAGTGATGAGCAGCGGCAGCCTGACAGAGGAGATCAGACTCCGGACCAGGATGAGAGGATCCCTGAGCTGGGCACCTCCTCGCTTCCAGATCATCTTCACCGTTCAGCCAACGCTCAGGTCTTCATCACTTCATGACTGAAAAACTGAAAATACACCAACACAATCCAGCAGCAAAAAGTCAGACTGTGTTTGTCTCCTCGTCCAGACGCAGTGAGGTGGTGGCCTTACAACACTTCCTGTGTGCAGGCTGTGGGACTAAGGTGGAGCCCAGTGAGTATCGCTCTGTAAAGACACACAGGTTATTCAGTCTCCGGGTACAATAGGCAGGTACAATATTTGGAGGAGAAGGTGGAGCTGAGGAGGAGTGAGGGGTGGAGCTGACCTGCTCTGTCCTCTATCCTGATTGGGTGGTACAGTCTGTCAATCACATATTAGCCACGCCCCCTAATTCATCCCCTGCTTTCTGGTCTATTTTCCTCTAAATGGACCATCATTTAAAAAATGAACATCATGTTGTATTGAAGACTTGAAACTAGAGACTGAGACCATAAACTCATTAGGAAAACGTTTACTGAGCTAATAAATCAAGGGAGAAGTAGGGACATTTTCCCATAGACTTCAATACAATCTGACTTCTTTAACACCCAGTGGAGTCGCCCCCTGATGGTCATTAGAGAGGATGAAGGGTTCAAGCTCTGCAGCACTGAGTTCACTTCACAGAGAGAGTCCAGGTCCAGGTTTAATCTCAGTCTATGCAAAGAGCTCAGTCCACAGAGAAATACATGTGTTCACAAACTGAACCTTAATGTGATTATTGCCTCATTATTTCCTGGTTGTTGACACAAATTGTCCATCATATGTTCATAATAATCATCTCAGCTAATAAAGCTAATAACCTCTCTCTGTCTCCAGAGTACATCAAGAAACTGCGGTATTGTGAATACCTGGGCAGGTGTGTGGAAAGATTCACACTCACTATTACTGTTAATATATCAACTATCTTTTCTCAGAGCCTGTAATATTAATGGTCTTTCCACTCATCATCATCATCATCATCATCAGTTCATTGTAATACCTGTGCAGGTATTTCTGCGTCTGCTGCCACAGCGGCTCTGAGGCCGTGATTCCTGCTCGAGTTCTTTCCTGCTGGGACTTTAACAGGTAACAAACATGGATCAAACTCAGATTTCAGCTTCGGTTCATTAACATGTCAATGATAAGGTCTAATATATATAATTATTCATATTAATATAGTAATTAACATTAATAATATTAATAACCACTACTGCTACTGATGAAACCAGTGGGTCGGTTGTTAAAGTCAAATTCACTGTTACCATAAAAAACATAGGATTTTAACTGATGGAAACAGACTTTTTTCACAGTTTTTAAAATTTTTTTAATCAAACAAACATTTAATTTAATCAGTTAAGAAATCAATCAACAGATTAATCAACAGCTACCACCCAGAACTGTGGACACACTTCCACTTTGATGGAATCATAACCACATGAACCTTCACCTCAGATACTCTGTGAGCGACTTCTCCAAACAGCTGCTGGACTCCGTTTGGCATCAGCCTCTGTTTGACCTGAGCTGCATGGGAAAGACTCTCTGCAGCAGAGTGAAGGAGCTGGACAAGTTCAGGGTGAGTTCAAGGTGAAATTATCATCATCACTGTCACCATCATCATTACTATCAGTCTTGTATTTTAAAGCAAAACATCATCATCAGGACAAAGAAACCTATGATCATTTGTTTTTTCCGTTTCTTTCAAACTGTCTGAACAGGATTTTAGTTCAGACTGTTCTATGTGTTCACCCCTTTTGTGTCTATTGATGTTGTATTAATGTTTGATTGAACATCTGTGCACAAAAACCTGGATAATCCTGTTTCTTGGATTATCGACAGTCGGACTGAAAGCTCATCACGCTCATCAGCCTTTAAGATCTGATCTGATGTTCTGTGAATAATTGAAGTGAATTTCTCCTTTATTTCACTCTATGAACTCTGCTTCTTCTTCATTTGCTCCACCTTCCAGGGGCTGCAGGAGCAGCTGCTGGGCATCAGGAAGCTGCTGAGCACCTGTAGATTCTCAGGAAGGTAACTCAGCATTTCCCCTTCTCTGTAACTGCAGACAGTGATATAACTGTGTCTGTAACATACTGCACAACGGCAAAACGAGAAGAATTTTTCACAATAAATTCTTCTTCCAATCAGAACTTTAAAGCTGCTGTATGTGGGATTTGCTGCCCTCATGTGGCCTCATCAGAAAACACAGCAACACTGCAACTGTTTCAGTCACAGGAAAATCACATGAGCAGCAACTTTACAACATTTATTATGACACAAGTGATGAAAAGTACACAATTGTAGAGTTAAATGTAAAATAAAAGCCACAGAAATTCAAGTTCACTGAGATTTATCTGCTGTAGGAAAAGAAACAGGAAATCTCAGGAGGATGATAAGTTGTTCACAATTAAAGCTTCTCGGAAAGTTTCACACGTTAGATTCACTGTTTGTCTCAAGTCATTTTTAAAACGTGGTAAATGTCCATCACGTGTCTCAGGGTGACGACAGAGTTCGAGCAGCTTCCTGTTCACCTGATCTTTGAGCGGCCGCCCCTCTTCTCCATGGATGACCTGCTGAGGGTGAAGAAGGGTCAGCTGGTGGCGCAGGCGAAGGCGGTGCTGCACGCCGCTGTCAGCCATGTTGAAAACTGTGAGGTCAGTCCTTTTCTGGTGGACCTTTATCGATCCCAAGATTCATTGTGTCCTGGTAATTAAATAATATGGCAGCAAATAACACCACCAGAGTCTGAGGATTACACCATTAAATGTCAGTCAACGGTTAATAGCTAACTGTTAAAACCAAGGACCTTAGACCAGGTCCAGGACCAGGACCAGGACCAGGTCCAGGTCCAGGACCATCTTTAAACCAGAATTGTCATGTGTTGAAAACAGCTCATCAGTCCACTTGCGATACCTTCACAGCCCACAGGTTGGGAACCACTGCTTTAGGTTTTTAAGGCCTGAGGTTCTCAGATAAAAACATTCACTGCTGTGGAATCAAGCTTTCTGACCAGTTGTCTCCCTCCGGCCACAGCTTTGTCTGGCCCGAGGTTTCATCTGCGAGTTCTGCCGAGACAGCGACGTCATCTTCCCCTTTCAGAGCGACGTGTGTCGGCGATGTCCAGGTGAATACGGTGCAGTATCTCCAGACATCAACCCAGTTCAGACGTAGTTAATGTTACAGTGGGAGTAGAGAGATTCATTGGTTCTTGTAATAATTTCACCATCAAAGCTGTGAAATGATCCGTATGTAGAGCGACTACACCGGAGGGAAAAAGGTACAAACTCTGTGTCAAACTCCCTATGTCTCTTTTAATGTTAGTTAGATTGTTTGGTACAAAATGACGTCACTTCCCTTGATGTAGATGTAACTTCAGGAAGCATCAGCTGAATAAATGCTGCCTCTCTCTTTACAGTGTGCAAGGCCTGTTTTCACAAACACTGCTTTGTGGAGAAGAAGTGTCCTAAATGTGCTCGGATCCAGTCACGGAGAAAACACGCAGACGTGTCCACGAGGTCCAGCTCAGCGACATGATGGTCAACTTATCTTCATGTGACCGCTGTTTCACTGAAACACTGTCGGACTGTACGTTGTTGTCGTCATATTTCCTGTGGAAATTAAATTGGTACCATTGTCCTAAAACGGGCCCTCAGGTCGTCTGTCAGCAGCTGGTTATGACCTCATCGTCATCGTCTAGTGGTCGTAGTGATGACGACAGGAGTGAAGGGAAAAGTGACGTAGTTTATAGAGCAACGAAGTCCATGTCAGGAGGAGGTTGGTGGTTTTAGAGTTTTATTTTGTGGACTCACCAGATGAGCTTTGGTCATACAACACGCTGCTGGACGACAGGCAAAAAAAATTAATCCTGACTGAGGAAGAACGTGACCAAGAACGTTTATTGTCAGAAACGAGGCAAAGAGTGAGAAACACTGGACACGAGAGCTGCAGCTACAAGACAATAGTCATATAAATAAAATGGATGATCAAATATTGTCTTCATCAAGTTCATCAAATGAGACAAAGTTACTGTGGATGATGCAACAACTCATCTGTCCATGTCAGTGTTTGTTGTGCGTCGTTTACTGTGGCAATCAGCAGAATGTAACACACTCACACACAGGTAATCACCATGAGGTTTAATCTGCCTCTCCGGGAACACGGCAGCCCATTAGCTGCCCCTCATGGCGATGAGCTGAACCTCTCCTGACAGGAAGTTGGTTCACACCTCCATGGCTCTGAGTCACATGATGACATCTCAGCGTCTGAGGCGTCGCTGCAATCAGAGGTGTTAAGGAAAACAAGCTCTGCACATCAACATGTGATGCAATCATTGCTAAATAACGTGTTTTATTTCCAGTTGACTTCATGTCTGTCATGAATGTCTGTCAAATATGTACATGAATCAATTCATGTACATCTTTATAATAGGAATGGATCAAATTACCATGTGTAATGTGAGAGGGGGGCAGTCAAGGAGACAATGCCCCCTCCAAAAAAACAGCTGTTTTCAGTGAACAAGCTCTAAAAACCCACTGGATGAAATAGTTTGTTCTCCACGATGACCAGCATTTAGGTGCTAAGTTGCTAAATACTGTATTTCCTTAGGAGTTAACCATGTTGATTCCAGGGATTTAGAAATATAAACATTGAAGACAACCTCTGTCTTTAGGCTCTGCATTCAAACAGAGAAAAGCTCCATCAAAAACCCTTTAACAAGGGAAAATGGGTGAAACCTCAGGAAGCAGATACAGAAGAGACCAACATCATTACAGTACTGACAACCAGGGGGGCAAAACTGTACCAGGAAGAATATGGGTTCAGGAGGATGTTGAGCAGCCTCCATGTGACTTATAAAGAGGACAAGTTAGGGACCTGGAAAGTCCTGGGGGGTCCCAGCTCATATAAGATACTGTATGTCATTTCTCCATCATATTTCTGGATGGTCTCTCAGGTGTGTGTGTCCACTTCAGGAAGGTGTCATCCTGATCACTTCCTGTCTAAGATCCTCCCCCGGTCCTAAAGGCTGGACCCAGACAACCAGGGGCCAGAGGCCTAAAACTAAAAAAAAAAAAAATCAGAAATACTCAGATGCATTCCTTTAGTTATGGAGGCAAATCTAATGTCAAACTGAGCTCATCAGTAAACTTTAGTTCAGTGACTCTAACTGTAAAGTTCTGAATTTCTCTGAAGTTCATTTGTCAGGACCACATTATGACCACCTCCTCATACTGTGCAGGTCCAGACCCTGGAGGCCTGGACTCCTCTAGACCTGAAGCTGAGCTGTGGTATCTGGACCAAGACGTCAGCAGCAGATGAACTGGTTGTTGTTCCTCAAAGCTCCTGAACCATTGTTGCAGTGACAGGGAGCATTATCCTGCTGAAAGAGGCCACTGCCATTAGGGAAGACTGTTTCCATGAAGGGGGGGACTTGGTCTGAACCATGTTTAGGGAGGTGGGACGAGTCAAAGGAACATCCACATGAATGGACCCAAGGTTTCCCAGCAGGACATTGACCACAGCATCACACTGCTCCACCAGCTGCTCTTCTTCCCATAATGCATCCTGGTGAAAACCTGATCCCTCAGACCAGACCACCTTCTTCTTTGCTCCATGGTCCAGTTCTGATGCTCCTGTGTCCACTGTAGGATCTTCTGGTGGTGGACAGGGGTCAGCATGGACACCCTGACCGGTCTGAGGCTACACAGCTCCAAACACAACAAACTGTGACACCTTTCTGTCAGAACCAGCATGAACTTCTTCATCAGTCTGAGCTCCAGTAGCTCTTCTGTTGGGTCAGCGTATGATTTAATCCATATGCATAACATCGCACTTAAAGATGAAAGTGTACGTTAAAATCACCAACAATAAGTATTAGCAGAGGAAAACGAGACAGTTAAGGTGATTGTGTGATGTAGGGAAGGAAAGAAAGGCCATCCCCTGGAAACTGGGACGAGGATGGGACGGATGTGGCAGTGATAAATACCAACACTGACAGTGCTTGTGGTCTGTGCTGGTCTGGGATGCTGGAGACCCAGCACAGAGAGGAGCTCTGCTTTCCAGAACTCAACAGCTCCTGCTGGAAGCCAAAATCTCAATCCAAGTTTCTGCTCCTGAACAGTTTGCTGTTCTCTATCTCTGTGCTCAGTCTGGTTCTCAACCTGCTCGTCATTGTCTCGATCTCCCACTTCAGGTAGAGATTCATTATACTGCTTTAAGTTCAACTTTTGGGTCACTCAATGTAAAGCCTGCCTCGACTTCATCCTAACTATGTTGCTGATTTCTTGATTCCCACTTTTTTGCCAAGTATCTAATTACAACAATAATATTAATACGTGTCTTTCCTTCCAGGCAGCTTCACAAACCCACCAACCTCCTCATCCTCTCTCTGGCTGTCTCAGACTTCCTTGTGGGGATTGTGGTGTTGCCGGGAGAAATCCTCCGACAAACAAGCTGCTGGTTTCTTGGTGATTTGATGTGTTCTCTCTATAAGTGTTTAATGTTCATCAGTACCTCGGCCTCAGTTGGAGACATGGTGCTCTTGTCAGTCGACCGTTATGTGGCCATTTGTGACCCTTTGCATTACAGCTCCAGAGTTACTGTGAGAAGAGTTAAAGTCTGCATTTGTCTGTGTTGGCTCTGTTCTGGTGTCTACAGTGCTCTCTTCTTAAAGGACGACCTGACTCAACCAGGCAGGTTCAGTTTCTGTCATGGAGAATGTGCTGTGGTCTTTAACTCCACTGCAGGAGTTGTTGACCTTGTGTTGACCTTTATTGTTCCCATTTCCATCATCATCATTCTGTACATGAGAGTATTTGTGGTGGCAGTGTCTCAGGCTCGTGCCATGCGCTCTCACATTACAGCTGTCACACTCCAGAGTTCAGTGACTCTAACAAAGAAATCTGAGTTGAAAGCAGCCAGGACTCTCGGTCTCATTTTGCTTGTGTACCTCGTATGTTTCTGCCCATATTATGGTGTCTCTCTTTCAGGGGGAATGTTGCTTAATACTTCAGATGGAGACTTTGTTCTCTGTCTTTTCTGTTTGAACCCCAGTCTAAACCCTATAATCTACGCCTTGTTCTACCCCTGGTTCAGAAAGGTTGTTAAACTGGTTGTCACTCTTCAGATACTGCAGCCTGGCTCCTGTGAGGCCAACGTACTGTAGAGAGGCTGTGGACTGACTGTGGACAAAGTCATGACCATGTTCATGTTCAGTGAGGGAATGAACAAACACACAAAGGTCAAATCTAAAGTCAAAATTGGATGTGAAGAAAAACACCTGTAGAAAAAATATCAGACACTGTGTGTTAGTGTCATTGTCAGTTTCACACAACCTGTTGCATAAATCAGTTGTATTATTGGGAAACCGACCTTCAAATTATAACAAAAGTCTGTGTATTTGTTGTAATTTGATTTTGTTGTTAATAAAGTGTGTCTCTCTGTGGACACTCACTGGCTGCTGTAGATATCAAACCTGTGACTTTTCAGTTGCTACTGGTTCTGAGGCTCATTTTCAGCTTTTGGTCAGAGAGTAGTTTTTATTTCTAAAGGTCACTGATGACAGTTAATACAAAGTATTCATTCTCAATTATTATTGCACAATTTTGTCATAATCTCAAAACTCCTGAAAAGGTCAACCAAAATCCCTCTCATTTATATTGAGCTAAAATTGAACAAGAAAACATCAGACGCCTCTAATTGTGTAAAGTAATTGTGTTGTTAGTGTATATAGTGATTATTAAGTGTACAGCTGCTTTAACTGCGACGTTGATCCTCATGGTGTCGCTGAGTGATGTTCAGTTTGCTGATTCACCAGGAGATGGAGCTGTTGGCTTAAATTTCCATGAGCAGTCCAGCTGATGAGTTTCCCCACATCTCAGGACTCACTGATAGGAAATGTTTGTTTCTTCTGTTCCTGTGAGACGTTGTTCAGACTGACACTAAAGAAAGGATGAAGACCTTTAACATCTACCTTTAGACTGTATGGACCTTTAACATCTACCTTTAGACCGTATGGACCTTTAACATCTACCTTTAGACCGTATGGACCTTTAACATCTACCTTTAGACCGTATGGACCTTTAAACCTTTAGACCGTATGGACCTTTAACTGTTTTTTTGGGTCATGTGTTGAGGATGGGGGTTAAATCATGGAGTTGTGTGAAGTTGTCGTTTTTCTGACTGTATATACTTTGTTTGTTCGGGGGATATTTTATAAATCAACAAAACTCATGAGACACAAGATTAATGTCTGGTGAAACAACAAAACACCTTTACTTTTACGGTTTGGTGTATGAAACCTAAGAAATGATGTGAATACACTTAAAGCATGTGCAACACACTATACACAAACATGCCCCTGTGGCCTGTGTGTTTGTGTTTAACCAGACATGTCTGGAGCTGCTGCACATTCCTCCGCCTGCATGTGCGACGCCTGCTGACAACCAGAGCGTCTGCCGGTTTAACAGGCAGGAGGCTCAGCAGGTGGAGCAGACGCTACACATCAGGTTTCCTGCTCAGGGACTGGTTGAACCGTAGGATACTGACATGTTATTGTTGTATGAAAACCAACGTGTTTCCAGAAAGCCTTCCCTCGGGCACAATCTCAGGAGCTACAGTTCAGGCCCAGTTTCTTGATCTGTGTTGAAACTCAGTTTTATAGAATTAGAGAAGTGAGATCAAACTTGTTCAGTGTGTCATTGTGTAGCAGCCAACTCTCATAACTCTCTCTGACCTAACAACACATTAACATTTATTCACTGTGATGGATGAGCAACCCATTTACTAAGGAAAAATAGTTTAACAAAGAGGCAAAAAGCACATTTCATTGATTTTCACAGGACCACAGTAAAGTAAGAATCAGATTTGAATAAATGTTGTTGTTCTGCATCACATTTGAACCCAGGTGATTCCTTGAATGTGTGAATTCTTCCTCTGCTTCAATCAGAAAACAAATCTGTCTTTATTGGCCGTTTGCAGAAACATAAGTGAGTCCATGTGAGACTGAACGACGCCATGTAATTTATGTCAACGCCATGTGCTGCCGTCTGGAACCAGCACTGCTATTATTCTGGTAGCACAGAGCCGTTCGTCATGCATTCCTTTCAGGTGTGTGTGTCCCACTGACTCTGTGCAAGGTCAGACTCTGGTTCTTTGGAAGTTTAACCCTGAATGTGATTTAAAATCAATCTGAAAGCAGAGGCGCTATGTGACGTGTTGGTGTAGGAGCACAGGAAGTTGGCACGAACCCACAACGCCACAGGAGATAATGACAAATGTAGTCCCACACTCTTACTTAGTAATCTTAGCAATTACACATCCGAGCAGTGTTGTGCTGTCAGGGCAGGGAAGGAAGCTGAGTTCGACCAGTTAAAGCTACAAATAGAACGAGACTGAAGCTGAATCTGATCTCAGCACAGCGCTCTGTGCTTCTTTGCCTTCATCACGTCATGTCCTGCCCTCTTCTGGTGGCAGCAACATATTGCCTCTGAATTGTAGCTTGACTTCCAGCCTCCAGAAGAAGCTTCCTTTCAACGTGAAGGAGCAGTGACTCTTCCCGGAGCTCCCTCCAGAAGACCGAGCTCTTGTATCAATCCTGAAGAAGAGGAGAGAAGAGAACCGTGTGGACAGCAGCCGTTCTTGGGGGTTTGCACACTGAGAATAATGGTGGGATCTTTGACGAGTGACAATGTGCTTGTCAAGCCATTCTTGGGTTGAGGCCGGCAACCGGAGGAGAGTGTTAGCCAGTTCCTTAGCAGTTAGCAGTGTTGCTGTGAATGTACAGTAATATGTTTGTGCACTTTGTGGCTGTTTTCAGTAAATAAATGCTACGACTTGTGAAGAATCAAGTTCCCTCACCGTCCAGGAAACGTTTGATTCAAGCAGAGCTGAGCACAACTGGGCTGGTGCGTAGTAATACTGGAGTTCAATGGTTGAAAAAATGTAGGTCCAACTTCAACTGATCCCTTTTTTAATTAAAAAAGTGGCTGAAACTGTTTTTCTTTTAACTGACCCCGTCCACAGCTGCTCATCCCTCTGCTCCTGCTGCTGAATCTGAATCTGCTGCAGGAAACACACTGACAACATCACATGACCACAAATATCACCTTAATGCTACAGGACACAGTAACGATCGGAAGCACCTCTGTCACCAGATCAAATTTCCCCCAATAAACATTTCTACCCTCACACCTCCCTCCAGGTAACCTTAGTCGTTACTTCGCCCACCCTCAATGTCATCACTTCTTCTCGCTTCCTTTTACAACAACAAGACCAAACGTGTTTTTGAACTCAGGACTTCATTTTCATTTCAGGAGCAGAGACGAGGAGAGATGAGGGAGGGGCGACGATGTGTCAGACTGATGACTTGGCTGAGGATCAGTGTGTTTTATTCATGCCAGGGGGTGTCCACACACACACACACACACACACACACACACACACACACACACACACACACACACACACACACACACACACATTGTACCATCTCACCCTCAAATGAGAGCTGACGTTCCTCTCAGGGAAGCTGCCTCTGACCTTGTCCATTATAAAATGAAATACTTCCTGTGACTCATTCATGTATTATTGAGGTTATTTTACTGCTCCATTGTTATTTTCTACATTTTCATATCGTATCTGCAGGTTTTCCCTCCCACAGCCTGTGAAACTAAACACGACTTTGAACTGTAGATGAACTGGAAAATGGTTTAGAAGAAGCTCAAACAAAAAGTTTGATTGAGTTTTTAGTAAAACCCAAAAAGATTTTGTCTCTTTGTCCCTGGTCAGTACCATCTGTCCAAGTCTGAAGAAGTCAGATTGTATCATCCTCTCTAATGACCATCAGGGGGCGACTCCACTGGTTGTTAAAGAAGTCAGATTGTATTGAAGTCTATGGGAAAATGTCCCTACTTCTCCTTGATTTATTAGCTCAGTAAACGTTTTCCTAATGAGTTTATGGTCTCAGTCTCTAGTTTCAAGTCTTCAATACAACATGATGTTCATTTTTTAATGATGGTCCATTTAGAGGAAAATAGACCAGAAAGCAGTGGATGAATTGGGGGGCGTGGCTACTGTGTGATTGACAGACTGTAGCACCCAATCAGGATAGAGGACAGAGCAGGTCAGCTCCACCTTCTCCTGTGGTGATGGTTTCTACTGGTTTAAAAAAACAAGAAATTACAAACTGGAGGCTTCAAAACAGCAGCTCACAGACTGATGGGTGACGTCAGAGTGAGTTGACACTTTATATGACAATCTCCAATATTGTGGTGTTGTGAGGACCTGTGCATCAAGTGAGCTGTGCAGCAAAGTTTTCTCTGGTTTTGTATTTTCTGTCTTTATTTCAGAGTTGGGTGCAGCGACAGTTCAGCCCCTTCACTTTTGTCATTACCCATCTCGTCATAGTTCCATCCACTTACAGGGATAAATCAAAACACACGAGTCTGAGTTCAGCTTCAAAGATACTGAAGGAGACTGAATTACTGGATGTAGCTCAGAGAGGACGAGGACGCTGAGGATGAAGAGGAGGAGGAGGAAGGAATTGATGAGAGGAGAGAGTGACAGAGACAGATGGAGAAGAGTGTATCTGAATGATAAAGAGGCCCAGTGATCCTACCTCACACATTATTTTTCTATTTTTACTGATGTACTTCCTCTTTCCTAACTGTGGGCTATTGAATTGTAACAAAGCAATTACTCTGTTCTGATCGATTCGTTGATTGATCATATTAATTATGTAGGAGGGTAAAAAGCTCAGACATCCGGAGTACACTCCGCCACTGGTGTCTTCACTGGGGGTTATTTGTCAGGTTAAATGGTAGAGGAAACTGAACACACGAGAAATGTAATATCTCTCATAGGGCTCATGGAACCCAGGAATAGCTGGAAGACGTTTCTGGGCAGCCTTGACTGGTGGGAAACCTGGGTATACATCAGCTCAGCCCGACGGTGCACAGCCTCAGCCTCAGTCGTGAGCTGGCAGGTAAAGTGCTTCACGGCCCCTTGGGGTCTGGATGTCTTGGTAAGTTCGGGGTTGCAGTGCAACCTGTGTTAAGTCATTATGAGAGTCAGAACCTAACTATGTCTCAGGCAACAACAAAATCATTTGATATAAGGAGCATGTAGAAAACTAATGAATGAGATAAAGACATGAAGGGAAAAATATCTGACACAGACTCTAATGTTTTCTGATGCTGGTTTTCCTCAGGGTGGAACATTAAACAATGGCTGAGTAACTGATGTTCACCTGTGTTAGGTGAGATGTTTCAAGGCCTTTCAGGAGCCAGGTTCTTCAAAGGACTCGATCAAACCATCCAGATATTAGATCTGATGACTCAACACTTCCTGAACATTCCTCTGTTTGTCTTGCAGGAACTTGTTGTGTCTGACAAGGGAACTTCTCTGCACAAAAAACAGGTGAAGTGTGTAAATTAGTGAGCTTTAGAGGACTTGGTGGATTATTTTAATTTAACATGGCTAAGTTAGCAGTTTCCCCCCATTTCTAGTCTTTATACACAGCAAAGCTAAATGTCCCCGTCGTCACTATTAATAATTATTATTATTAATGTTGTCGCTCTATAAACTACGTCACCGCACTTTTCCCATCGCTCCTGACATCATCACTATGACCACTAGATGTCGCCTAGCAACAAAACCTGAGGTCCATGAGGTCATAACCTGTTTGTTGTGTTGCAGTGAGTCCAGCAGAGACTTTGAATGCTGTGTTTCAGAGCTGCCGTCGAACCTGTTCTCCTCAGTAAATCTCCTTTATGTTTGTGTTTAATCAGTGAGCCTCGTTTTCCTCTCTCCTGCTCGACTTTGAAACAGGGTGAAGGCTTTGAAGTGTGAATAGTAGCCAGCGCATTAAAATCAGCGGGACACTTCCAATTATGAACCACCCCTGCTGAGTTACAGGAACTTCAGGATTCCTCCGTACACCCGAACTCAACCAGGGTCAGACTGAACCTCCCTCCCCCCTCAGCTGCACAGAGGCCACAGGTCGCCTCGGGCCCTAAAGCCTTGCTAGTAATTAGCTTCTAGAGAAAGTGAAGACAAGTGAGAGCTGCTTCAGCTGAATGCAAGTGAGAAACCAATGACTGAAGAGGCAGGTCTCCAAGATTTCTATATAGAGCACACATTCATTCCCATGTGCATGTGTGTGATATAAGATGGAGGCTGCAGCGCTCAGCTCAGCCTCTGTTCCTCCTCGAATGTGGTCTGATCACCATCCCTGAAACCAGACCATCTGAGTCCAGACTGTTCTGGTCTGTGGTTGTGGTTCCTTCAGGTGTGATCATGTCATTCAGACATTTTAACTCTGCCTTTGCTTTTTGAAACAACAAATCAATGAAACATTCCCATTTCTCTCAGGTTGTCCATGTGCTGCAGTTACACACTGTGGTTTTAAGTTTACACAACATGTCTGCCCGAGCCGTCTGATTGGCTGATTGACAGTGGTACGTGTTGATGTGGATGTGCTTTGATGGCGCTCATGTACCTGGTGGAATAGACGGGTGCAGGAGTTTTTCCTTCAGTGTGTTTCCAGTGCTTCAACGACACCTGTGAGAAGTTGTCTAAAGTCTTTGGTGTCTCCAGAGGGAGTGTGTGAAGTCACCTGAGTCAGTTTGGTCTGAAACTTTGAGTGAAAACATCTGTGGGTGTGGATTTAGAAGGAGGTGAACAGACCTCTGCTCCTCATGCTCCATGAGTTGTGTTATCTCACATGTTGTGTTTTTCTTTAAGTGACCAGAGCTTCCTAACTAATTCTATCCATGTATGAAGTGTTGTGTTGCATTACTGGAATGATTTTACTTACACAGTGTATTTCTCACATGTACTATCAGGCAGCACAACCACTTAACTGAAGAGGTGTCATTCTGTTTATTCCATCACAACAGAAAGAATCAGGAAATAAAACTCATTTCAAAGATGCCTCCTTTAGGTCACTGTGTTCGGAGCTGTCAGTTCTGGTTCCACAGTTGGTCCTGAAGTGGTTTTGGTTTCATTAGTGACAGTTATTACAGTTCATTATAACTGTCAGTCTTTATACGTCTCTGCCCTCCTCATTCTCTCTATTTTATTCCCTTCCTGCCGGTCCTAGTTGGTTTCCTTTACCCTCTCAGCCTCTCATGCTTCCTCCACCACAAACTGAGATCATTGTGATGTTTGTTCTCAGGTGGCAGATCCACAGCTCCGTCTACACCGTCAACATTTTCTGCTCTACTTCCACCTCTCCCCCCGCAGGGCACAAACAACCCTGGCAACAAGCGCCGGTGTCGAAAGGGGACTGGATGGTTGCATCTGTGACTCCACACTGAGCGACTTGTCTGATTGGCCGGCGCAGCTACAACCGATAAAAAGCAACCTCAGTTGAGCTCCGAAAACAAAGCTGTTGGCGTTCCTCGAAGCTTTTCGCCGGTTCATTGTCTCTGCAGGAGGTTTCGCATGTTGTCATGTTTAACAGGATAACTGGGATGAACAGAGTCTCATATCCTGCTTAAACCTGCTGGGTCATGCCCCCCTCTGACCTATTGACCCCACAGACGCTCACATACTTTGGATTAAACATTTTACAATTTTGTGCTGTGCCATTTATTTTGAAATTACCCCTTTGGGCTCGAGTCGGTAAATGTTTCACCTTCCTCTTTGAACCTCTCTGTCTACAAAAGATAGAAATAATCCAATTATCTCCCAGAGCTCCCAGACTCTGGTTCCCAAATACTCCCAGTGAGCTCAGAGGAACCACGTCACCCTCAGAGGGAAGAAGACGGGACACATTCACCGCCGCTGCACAGACGACTATGGCCAGGAGGCGATGGTTCACCTGCTTCTGTTCCCTGCACAGTGTCACACTGGGAGCCCGTCTGTCACTGTCAGGGCTCTGTCAGGATCCTGAACGTACAACACTTGTCTGTTCAATTATTATAAAACAGCAACAGCTGCAGCAGAAGAGCGACACAGCTGACCCAACACAAAACGTGTCCATATGAGTCCACACTAAAAAGGGTTAACCCACCATAACATCACCCACTGGAAAATATGGGCTGTGCTTGGCACTGCGATGACTCTGACCATCGCAGAATTCAAAATTACATTCAAACCACTGTTCCCCAACAGCTGCTGCCTTTACCCAACAAATAAAAACAATGAAATCATGATTCACAAAGGCTCCCCTACTCCATCTCTTTACTGAGCTGGGGGGGGTTCCAAAGGTCACTGCTTTCTGTGTTAGACAGCAGGAGAAAGTCATGTTAGCAACACAGTGAGAGTCTACACACTCACTAACTCACATCACTGTCCCACGAACGTCAGGTACACAGAATGTTCTGATGAACTTGTGTTAACTCAACATGTTCAACAATTACATCTAAAGTCACATGTTTATTTTTACAGAGTTACAGAGCCAACTGTTCACTCCTTTTTTCTGTCTTTATGCTAAGCTAAGCTAACTGGCTGCAGCTCCATATTTAATGGACAGATATATGTCGTCTATCTTTAGGCAAAAAAGTGCTGAAGCATAAATCCAGAAATGCAGGACAGTCCTTTTAGACCTTCTTTGTTGAAACTCTCCACAGTTGTTATTGTGGTCAGTCAACAAACAACACATCTGGACACAAAGGGGAATAAGAGTAAGCTGCTTGTGAATCTGAATCCTGATCGTGATGGATGTGGACGTGTGGTGTCTCCTGGACTGAAGCGTCTCTGCCTCATAGATCAAAAGCTCTTTGAAATCCCTCAGACAATGAGGGATGCTCAGAGCGGCTCGCTGAAGAGGAATCAGCCACCTCTCATGATGCACGTCAACATCAATGGTTAGGAGAAGTAGTTTCCCAACAAATGAGATGAACAGATTATTGATGGAGGTATTGATGAACAAATTGCTTTTTAAGAAAGGATGGAGAGAAAATCATTATCTGAGGAAAAACACTGAAGAAGTCAGTGCAGTGGGAGACCTACTGTAAGAACCAAATCTGTTCAGCTGTTCAATAAGAGCTACATCAGATCAAGAAGTGAAGAGTTTCCACTGGTCAATAAACCCATGAACATCAGGCTTTGTCACCAATGGAAAAGGCTGCAATCAGCATTCAGACCCAGGTCACATGACTGTGCAGTAGATATTGGTGTTTATCAGCTCACAGGAGTGTTGGAAGGTGGAGGCAGGTTGGCTGTTTGGAGACGAGTTAAGATGGCGTCGAGCTGAAGACAGAGGTCTGAGGTGAAGGCTATGTCCACACTACGATATAAAACACATTGTTTGTAGTGCTCTGCTTCCTGTTTACACCGGTTTGAAGAACATCCGGGGCTGAGCCCTCTTGGTGACCGAGGTGATGTTGGTAGTCCACCTTAGCTTCTGGGAGACGGTGGATTTAAGAAACCTAGAGCTACTTACTGAGGATGATGATGGGGCCGGTGAAGGGGGCTTCTCCTGAAGTCGACTGTCATCTCCACAGGTTGGAGCGTGTTTAGCTCCAGGCTGTTCTGCACAAAGCTAAAACATAGCTGTGATGAAGGTGTTTGAGCAGAAGATTTGACTCACAGAGATTAAGACACAAAATCATCAGCTGACGAGGGAATGAAGATAATCTCCATGTAATATGCAAAAACATATTTTCTGTTCTGAGAGTAAAAAAAGGCTTTAAAATAATAATCTCCTTAACGCTGTGAGCTGTTACTTTTTTAATCAGAACCTTCGAGGGATAAAAATGTAAAAACAGACAAAATGTGGGATTTGATGTTGCTTGTCTTCAGAAGCACAACAAAGAGACGGTTAAATAAAAGCACAAATCAGCTCCAGGATCAATCGACGGCGAGTTCACATGACGTCGACTGAAAATCAGAAAAACCCTGCACCTCTTTGATCATCTGACCTGCATCAAAGCTCTGCTGCCGTCCCTGCAGCACTGCGGGTCAGCTGCGGAGCAGATTGTCTTCATGTCAACATGGCTTAGTTTTCACGGCACGCCACGTTTAACCCCCCGTTAACCCCCGTTAACCCCGTCTGCTGCTGCCGAAGTCAGACTCACAAACACACCAACACAATCTCCAGGAAAATATGGGTGGAAACATAAAAAAAGTCAAATTTTTACTTGCTGAGTTGTTTTTATGCAGTTTAGAAACAAAATTGTTGAGAAATGTCTGCAGTTCAAACTTCTGAAAACAGGACTCATATAAATCATATATCTGATTATGATTTAGGCTTAAGACAGATGGGACCAAGCAGCAGCAGGTCTGTCCCTGTGTGGGTCAGCTGCTGCTGCTGATAACACAATGTAACATTAAAAAAAGGATATGTTCTCATAAAGAAAGAGATAGATACACCATTGAATAATCAGCTTCATCATCATCTTCATGTCTTTGTCTCTTGTTTTTCAAAGATCGCTCGTCTCCAGTTCCCTGATTCAACTCATCACACAGGAGCTCAGTGTCAGTGCAGGTGGACTGTGTGAGCATCTTGCTGTGTTGTTGGTGGATTTGAGCAGGTCTGAATGTGGTGGTGTTCAGCTGGTCTTCAGCTTTGTCCCAAATTAAAAAAGGTCCATATTTTATATTAAAGGTCAAGGTCTTTTATTTTGAAGTGTTGATCTCCATCAGAAGATATATTTGTGGTTTTAAGAACCAAAAATCATCTCAGTGTAGTTTCACGTCTCTCAGGCTGAGCTCTGAGCTCTAGGAACAACAGGTCAGTCAGCCAATCAGAGGAGAGGATCTGATCCTCTCCTCTGATTGGCTGACTGTTTTCTGTGTTATTAAATAAGAATATAACAGATTTCAGGTAAAACACTCAGAGAAACCAAATCTTGCAAGGTTGGATGGTGGGTCCAAGTTGGTTGGATTTGGGGCGTGCCAGCTTTGTTGTGACATCACAAAGTTCAAGAAGTCCTGAGGCTGGTTTTAAGGCTCAGTTTCTGAAAACAGGCTGTGAGCATTTCTCTGTGACTGAGACCTTTGATACTTTCACTGTATTAATATAGAACCTGGACCTGCTTTATAATCAAAGACCACATGGAGGTCTACCTTTAGACTGTATGGACCTTTAACATCTACCTTTAGACCGTATGGACCTTTAACATCTAGCTTTAGACCGTATGGACCTTTAACATCTACCTTTAGACTGTATGGCCCTTTAACATCTACCTTTAGACCGTATGGACCTTTAACATCTACCTTTAGACTGTATGGCCCTTTAATGTTACTTATTTTTGTCCTTGTATGATGGTCCCAATGAAGTGTGTCCTCTCATGTATTCAGATTTCACGTCTGTTTTGTCAGAGTATTGTATTAGTTTGGGTGGAGCAGGTCGACATCAGCTGCTTCGGTTTATTTAATCATCAGTGCCTCAGACATAAAAACCAGGGACTGCGTGAGAAGAACAAATTCACATTGTGTCGTCCAGAAATCAGATCATCCATCACACACGTTGTTAAACATACAAAATGAAGCAGGCACCTCTGTGGTTCTGACCGACGCTGTGTGAATAACAGACTGGTTGGTTTTTTATTACCAGCTGTGTGGTTGGTTTCTTCCTGTGCTGCTGCACACGCCTCAGCCCACGGCTGGTGGTGACTTCACACTCAGCTGCTTTGTAAAATTAAGACATTTTGGAAACTTCATCATTGCTCAGAAAAACTTTACAGCTGCTGTTGCAGTTTGTAATTTGGCCATCAGCCCCAATCCATCCCCTGCTTTCTGGTCTATTTTCCTCTAAATGGACCATCATTTAAAACATGAACATCATGTTGTATTGAAGACTTGAAACTAGAGACTGAGACCATAAACTCATTAGGAAAACGTTTACTGAGCTAATAAATCAAGGAGAAGTAGGGACATTTTCCCATAGACTTCAATACAATCTGACTTCTTTAACAACCAGTGGAGTCGCCCCCTGATGGTCATTAGAAAGAAGGAAGGTTTAAGGCTCTTCAGCATTGGCTTCACTTTACAGACCCAGAGCCCATGTCCAGGTTTAGAGTTAAAGAAAATTAACACAAAAAAATATGATAAATTTAAATCTCTCTCTCTCTCTCTCTCTCTCTCTCTCACACACTCTCTCTCTATATATATATATATATATTGCAGACCTTATAATGTAATCCCTTCATGTCACAGTGGGAGTATTTTGAATGGGAGATAACAGATTATTGTCACTGCTGGTGGGCGACACTGAAATGCAAACATCCTCTGCATGGTAACCAGTGTGCAGCTGCTGACAGAGTTCTTTGTGATTGGTGGAGCCAAGTGGCTCTAAAACAGGCCACAGTGAAACTACAGACACTTGACCTTCACTGCCAAAGGTTGGAGGAGTGAATGATCACAACAGGCTGTTTTTTCCCTCGCCTGTTGTTAAATACATTCCTGGACTGATCCTCTGGATCATGTGCACTATCACTGTATGACGCAACACAAACACAGAGCACATGTGTTCACACTTCACTGGTTTCACTGTATCATTGACAGCTGAAGCAAAACGGAAGCAAGAAGCATCATTGATGTTTTCAAACAGAGCCCTGAAGCGTCAGAGGCAGTTATGACCTTCACAGCTGGAGAGCTGCAGTATGGACTGTACCATGTTAGTGGGTCACTCAATTCATGGAGTCATATACAGAGGGTGGGCGGGGGGGCCTCGAAGCATTTAGTGTCCTTGTTTCCAGAGCTGAGTGATGTAAGCAACGGCAGCTCGTGGCGAGAGGCTACGTCCACTTGTATGAACAGTTTATGACACAGTGCAAACCATTCACAACAGTTCCTGTTTTCTTCAGACATATAGATATTTAGAGATAATATATAATTTCTAATATAATATAGAGATATTTTGACATGGTTAAGGAAAGACCATGAGTACAAAAATATATGTATATTTAACCACTAACTAATATTTCATCAATTTACACAGCTCCTATATCATGTGGTGTTCCACAGGGTTCTGTACTGGGCCCTATACTCTTCATGTTTTTGATAAAACACTTACATTTCAAAGTGTAAGGCTTGTAATGGGCTTCGAAGGAGCCACATGTTGCAGCCTCTAAACAATGCAGCCCCTTGAGCTGGAACACAGCTTCTTATTTGGTTAATAGCTTCACATCATTATGTACAACAGTGTTATCAAACTATGAGCTGACGACAGAGCTCACAGTGAGGAGCTCCACTTCTGTAAGATACTGACCCATCATTAAAGATTCAAGAACTGACATTATTCCAGAGAGAAGAGATAAATGCCCGTTATGACCTTTAGGGCAACACCAGCTCTAAACAAGGTAAAACGGGTTTGATCATTTCGCTCATAATCCAGTTTATTGAACAGATGATTGAGTCCATCACTGTGAACATGTGCAGTGGAAATGATCCTCGGGTCTTTTGGCTCCAAATGCTCTGTGTAACCAGAGACGAGCTGTGGAAGTTCACATGGCATTGATTACCAATAGAAGCCTGATACATTGAGGACACAGGCTCTGAAACATGAAGAGAGTGATGTCATTGGCTTTTATGAGGCAGTTAAGAACATCAATGCGATCATTTACAACCAGAACCTCTATTACTGGAAGGACTATTCGTGTTGCACCATAACAGTAACTGTGACGGTAACATTAAACTACCCAGGGACTGAAAATAAAAATAAATCTGGAATATTTACTTCAGAATGATGCCGATTCATGTGAACTGTCCCAGAAATGTAATAAATGACACATATGTCCCTATAGTCAGAGTACGTATATTTAAAATATCCATATGATGGATTTTTATGTGATACAACATGTGAATATATATAATATATATATGTTAATGAAATATTTTGAAATATATAATAACATATATTTAATTTATATATGCAAGTTAAAAGAGAATTACATGCTTATATATGCTTTTTATTAATTTTATATTAATGTTATTCTGCTTCAAATTACGTTTGGAGCTTCACTCCCCATGAACAACAATATCAGACAGTTGGTCCAAACTCCTCAGATAATGGATGGATTAACATGAAATGCAGTTTGGACATTCATGGTCCCCAGAGGATGAATGAGTTCAGTGATCCCCTGACTTTACCTCTTTACCTCTACCTTTATCTGTTGCTTGTGTAGCCATGACATTTGGTTCAGACATTCATGCTCCCATCAGGATGAACTGTTATGTTTCATGACACTAATTGTTAATATGATTAAATACAACACCTGAGTTTAAATCCAGTTCTTCACAGTAACTTGATTCAGACCAGCAGGGTTCAGGATCAGAGCTGAGTCCACCTCACAGCAGAAGGATCAACATTCCTGGAGCAGAATCCAGTTACCAGCCGAGTGGAGCTGCTGACCTCCGCCATCTGGAGAGCTCGCTGCCTGGAGGGTGGAGGTTACACGACTCCTGGGGGACCGAAGAAGAAACAGGAGGGTTTGTCTGTCGGACTGGTTGATAACGCACATGATCTGATCTCACTTTGTCCTATTACTTTACGTGAATAAACTCCACATTAACATTGAATAACTGTTTGACACGATCATAAACAAACATTTTTATTACTTCAGCTTTTATTTCTGGTTTTATTCTCTTTCAACCAACTCGTCTCTTTCAGTATTTTATTTAATCTTTCTCACTGTTGTACGAAAAACGCTATACAAATCGATTCATTATATATAGATAGATAATATAAATACTATCAATAATAATAATATAATAAGCTTTATATATATCCAGCACTTTTCAAAATCTACATTAAAGTGCATGACAAAGGCAGAAATTATAAATATTTATTTTATTTATTACTATGATTTTTTATTTTATGAGAACAAGAAAGAATCAATGAAACGATTTTGAAACATTTCCTGATTATGTTGACAGCGTCTTTCAGTGTATAACATCAGCTGAGTAACAAAATCAACATCAGTCTTGTGTTGATGTCATTTCTAACAGACGAGGTTGTGGAACTGATGAGTGATAATATAATAAACACAAAATATTATTTAAAAAAACAGCTCTTTCACTTTAACAGCACAACAGACTGAAACCAGTTGTTCTCAGGAAACATTCACTAAAAATCCCACATTAAGGTTCAACAGGCTGTAAAGTGGAGACAAGGTGAGTTTGTCTCATCAGCCACATCGTTTTTATGAGACTCAGCTGCAGGGTTTTCCATCACTAATGAGGTGGTTTTGTTTTTGTGTTTCTGACCGGGTTAAAGAAAAGATTAAAGTATGAATTGTTGAGGAGATTGTTCATTGGTTTGTAAATCCTGGAGTTTGATTTCACTCAGCAGGAGTTTGAGAGAGAGCGAGGAACACTGATCGTTTTTAAACACGACGATGGAAAAAGCAGTGAAGACATTATCAGCCGTGAAGAGCAGGTGGACATGTTTGTGACGTCTCCTCAGGAACAGCAGCTCTGTTAGTGGGAGTGTAAACACCTCCATGGAAACCAGGCCTTTATACATCAACACAGAGCCAGTAGAGCCAGAGTCAGTCACAGCGTCAGACATGTGCTCTCACTCAGCTGATCACAGACTCTCTTCCCTTCTTTATGCTCATTCCTGAATAAAAACAACCAGTGGAGCTGGTTTCTCTCATCGTCTCAGAGCAGATGTTGCAGATGTGTCCTGACCTCTGATGCTCCGCCCTCTCCGTTGTCCACATTCATGCTCATATGACACAGTAGTTTGAATGATGAGATGAGACACGTAGCTTCACCTCTCTGCCCAAGCCTCCCTGAGAGAACCATTCAGGTGTTCACCTCTCAACAAATCTAATTAACCCACTCACCAGAGCAGGTGAAGCAAAGTGCAAGTGATGAACCAAACCTGAGGCAGTAAATCTCCAGACTGAAAATATCACCACTCAATACATAACTACTCTTTAATTGTGTCAGTCCAACTCCCTCCTCTCTCTATCTGTGTCTGTCTGCTGTGAGTCTGGTGTCTTCTGTCTGTTACTGTTCACCAAAGTAAATATATATCATGTACCAGTGACATCTCTTAGAGTCCTTTATATACTGTGAAGATGTAGAATTTAATACTGTAGCTGATATCAGCTGATGCAGAGGTGAACCTGCACTACTACCTGCACTATTTTTTCTCCACTTCAAGCGCTGGCTCTGCATCACTGCACAGAGGAGTAAACAGATTCATGCTCCTCTAAATACACTCTGGGGCCTCCACATTAGGATTTCTGCCTGGCATACAAAATGAGCCGCGGCTGCTGAGATGCAGGTAAACAAAACGCACAATGTTCAGACACACACACACTTCCTGCTCTGTGCTGGGAATTTTAAAGAAAATATATTTCATATTTGACATGCAGATTTGCTGCAGGGTTTTAAATCGTCCCACGTACACGTGCACTGTATGTGCACGTACACTCAGACAGCAAAATCTGCATCTTCTGCTGGATTATGGGGCTGTTGGGTGACCGACGTGGTTGCCTGGCAAC
>CM076658.1:1071947-1087215 GCA_038496675.1 Rachycentron canadum
GAGAGAGAGACAGGGAGGGAGAGAGAGAGAGAGAGGGAGAGAGAGAGGGGGAGAGGGGAGAGAGAGAGAGAGGGGGAGAGAGAGAAGGAATCCTCCTCAGTTCACTTTGTTTAAAGACCAAACAGAAGCTGAGGAGTTGTGTCTTGATGATGATGAAACATAAGACATGTTACAGCAGCGTCACTGAAAACAGAGTCACAGGTTCATAAACAGGAAATCAGAATATTTTCTGCAAGAAACGCAAAAATATGTAAAAAAGGACAAAGGACAATAAGTCAGAGTTGTAGAAGCTTCCAACCACCTCATCTTCAGAGCCTCCTCCTCCTCCATCAGGTCTCCAGAGCCTC
Source organism: Rachycentron canadum (assembly GCA_038496675.1). Lineage (NCBI taxonomy): Eukaryota > Metazoa > Chordata > Actinopteri > Carangiformes > Rachycentridae > Rachycentron > Rachycentron canadum. The sequence continues at coordinate 1,072,295 of CM076658.1, forward strand.
GTTCTCCTGATGGAGGAGCTGTTTGTTTCTCCTTCAACTAGAGAATCAGCTCTTTCTAACAAGCCCTGATTTTTCCTGTGTGACACTGACTTCAGTGATAAACTCCTGAAGGAAGTTAGTTCAGATCTGGATCAGTCTGAGCCTTTGACTGGAGCGTTGCTGCTTTACTTCTGTGTGTTTATCCATCCATTCTCATCCTCCATCTTTGATAGAGACGTCTAGAGTCTAGCTGTAGACTCTAGACACTGATTCTGAATATGTGGAGACTTGAAGACTTCAAGGGTTAAATTCAGTAGATTGAATTCTGGCACCTGCTCAAATATATTTTTTTAAAAAGGGAGGGACAACATTAAATATATTGTGTTAATCACAGCTTCAGGTTATAAAGTGATAAATATGTAGTGGTTTATTTTCTGAATAAAAGGAGGAGGAGCAAATTTAAATCAGTTTGTTGAAATTCAAAACGCTGTGTAAAAATATTTTATCTCTAAAAAAGTAAAGAGACTGAAACATTAAACATCATGTGACTTAAGTGCAGTGACGGCCTGTTGTCAAGCTGTGGAGCAGTTGAGTTGTAAACTGCACCCACACACTGGGCTGAGGGGTTAAATGAGCTGGGGTTGGTTCACAGAGGAAGTAAGTTGGAACTGATGACTTTAAGATGAACACATCCACTGTTATTATATTATTGTATTATTATAATAATAATAATTATTACAGACGCATTATGTGGGGTCAGTGTTCTGGGGGGGTGGGGTAAGGGGGGTGGGGGGTTCTATCTGTTTGTCTAAAGTCTAAAACTCAAACAAGTTCATCTTTTTGCTGCTGATTGATCTTCAGTCAATCAGCTGATCATTGCAGCTCTAATTAAACTCCAGTGTCCTCAGTCTGAACCTGAGGTTTCATTAAAGCATCTTCAGCCTCATCACTTCCTCCCATGAGGGACGTCCCGTTAGCTCCAGTCTTCACGGGCTCCAAACCTCCAGCTCTTATCAAAACAGAGCTGGGTTAATGGAAGGACAGACAACAGAGGCAGTCCACAGTGAGGCCCAGGTATTGTTGTGTTAATAGGGGATATTACCCAGCTTATACTGAAGTGATAAAAAAGGGGGGGGGGGGGGACTCCCACTGTGTTGATCACCCTGCAGCCAAACACACACATACCCCCTCCCTCACCCAGCTGTGGTTACCACCCTCAGTGCAGGGAGGGTGGAGGTGGGAGTGGCGTGGTGGCGGGGGGATGTGGAGCTGAATGGACTGAGGCATGTGGGAAACCAGAGCACTGACAACACCCTGAGTCACCCACTGACAACACCACAATGAGCTGCACTCAGAGGGAAGCACAGTGGTCCTGGCCTCAGGCCTCTGGAGGCGATCAGATCCAGATTCAGGCTCCACCTGAGTCTGGGCTCATGTCAGCAACGTTTAGAAGATGGAGAACGTTTAAATGTCTGAGGACAAAAATGAGCCTTATAGAGTCTGTTGTCGTGTCAGTCGAGCGCCTGCTGGAGTCCTTTACAGTCTCAACATGAACCGTGACCTGATGATGATTCTTGATGAAAAATCAGGGGATCGCCATGAAAATCTGCACCGAACTTGTACATATTCATTCACATGTTTGATGTGGTGCTTTTACTGAGACTCACTACACAGTATCACAGTAACTGGGTTTAACTGTTGGACAAAAACTAAAAACTAAAAAACAAACTTAATGTTTCTGTACAAACTCACAACAACACAACTGCAATAGTAGCTCTGTTGGTTTTGAGGGTGTTTGGCAGATACATGGTCTGAAATGTTTGAGAAACACTGGTTTACATCTGTGTGTTTGTGTTTGTGTGTTTGTTTGTTGGTTTGTTTGCACTGAGCCAATTCGCACCAAACTTGTAGGAGTGATGCATCATGGTCCAGGGAAAACTCAAATTTGCTGATCTGGATCATTTTTCTAAGAATTTGAATTTTTTCCTATGAAGTCTGGTGCATGTGTGACATTGACTCTGCACTTAGAGTATCATCTAGTTATTACTGGTACATTAATGACCAAACTGGAAACGCTATGGTATAAGTGAGTAAATTCATAGTTTAATAAATCTATTACATGATACACATACACATTACATTCATTAATATGTACTTTACATTCAAATTAACCAAGTTATGTGCAGTATCCAGGGGCAGTGGGTTATTGTAGGGGTGTATTTCCAGGACACGGTCAGGCTGCTCAAACATATTTGTCACATGATCCAATATAATGTTAGAAACCTCCTGTGAAAAGCGGCTGTACCCAAACGGTGATGGAAGATATTTTTTAAAAATCTTTTCACACAAACAGTCACAGCTGTTTCCCAAGGAAACCAAGAGAAATCAAACACCACCTTTCTCCTCGTGCCAGTGAAATCCAGCTGGTTCCTTCAGGCAGGTACACATAAGCCCTGTGTTTGCACACCTGGAGAGCCTGTTGGTTCAGAGATAAACCTGCAGAGACACGTCAACAGGCTGAAAAAGTGTTTGTACTCTCCCTGAACTCTGTCACACTCTGCACCAAAGATGAATGAACACACACACTAAAATACTGTGTTTAATCAATAGACTTTCACACTGAGCTACTAACAAATACAATGCAAACTTTATTGTAAATACTATTTATTCACTCATTCTAATGAAATGAAGCAAAGAGGATGTTTACACTGCCCTCCAAAATAAAGCTCATTTCTTGTTTATGTTGTATGTTTAACATTTCTTTAAACATTAACATTAACTGAAACATCAACTAAAACATATATGCATCATTGAGGAAACACAGTATAACAATAATGTGTCACCATCAGTCTGTGAGCTGCTGGTTTAAAGCCTCGCCATCTTGTTTTTTTTAAACCAGTAGAAACAATATTTGGAGGAGAAGGTGGAGCTGACCTGCTCTGTCCTCTATTCTGATTGGGTGGTACAGATCACGCCCCCTAATTCATCCCCTGCTTTCTGGTCTATTTTCCTCTAAATGGACCATCATTTAAAAAATGAACATCATGTTGTATTTAAGACTTGAAACTAGAGACTGAGACCATGAACTCATTAGGAAAACGTTTACTGAGCTAATAAATCAAGGAGAAGTAGGGACATTTTCCCATAGACTTCAATACAATCTGACTTCTTTAACAACCAGTGGAGTCGCCCCCTGGTGGTCATTAGAGAGGATGAAGGGTTAAGGCTCTTCAGACCAGAGTCTACATTTACAGATAAAAACCCACAGGAGTTTCTCAAACTTGCTGTCAACACAGTTTAATTTTACGAGGTTGGTATTTTAGAGCAACATGAGTCTTAAATTTCAGTTTCCAGCAGCATCAACACCAACAGTTTCTTCTGTGTAAACACAGTGAATCATAATGTGTGAGCGACTCATTCAGACTAATGAGACTCTGTGGTTTACATCAGTCAGGCAGGTTTACATCACTATCTGTTCTTTCAGGAACTAAATGGAAAAATAACGTCTTAGTTCTTTACAAGTTGCCACGTGTCGCATGTGTAAATGTGTGTTTTTGGCTGGTACACAGGATGAGGAGGAGGAGGAAGAAGAGGAAGACAAACAAATGAAGGATTTGGAGCCAGTCAGCACAGCTCTTCATGTTTGACACAGTTCGACCGGCCAAGTGGTGGGATTTCCAGCCCTGCAGCTGCTCTGCTCCCCAGGAGACAGAGCAGAGTTTGGAAAGAAATCAAACGTTACTGCCAGTGATTCATTTAGCACCAACCCTCTCCCAAATCCTCCCCCATCCCTTTCTGTCCTCCCCCCCACCATCAACCTCTTGACCTCTGCCTGCTCTCTATTACTGTAATCTACAGCAGTAATAGTTTAGGTCTCCGGTTACTGAGGATTCCAGTCACTTATTCTGTTTCAGACTATATTTACATCCCTTACAGGTTCAGTGGTTTATTGTAAACACAGATGAGAAATATTTTAGGACTGGAATTTGACTCATTTTGGTCTTGTTATGGATACATCAGGCAGCAGCTGAACATTTAGTCCTGAAGCTGATGTGTTGAAGCAGATAAATGGTCAAGTGTGAGGATGTGAGGGACTTTGACTTTGACCAAACTGTGATGTGACGACTGGTCAGAGCTTCTCCAACACTGACTCACACAGAGCATCACAGTTTGTTGTGTTTGGGGCTGTGTAGCCTCAGACCGGTCAGGGTGTCCATGCTGACCCCTGTCCACCACCAGAAGATCCTACGGTGGACAAAGGAGCATCAGAACTGGACCATGGAGCAAAGAAGAAGGTGGTCTGGTCTGAGGAATCAGGTTTTCACCTGGATGCATTATGGGAAGAAGAGCAGCTGGTGGAGCAGTGTGATGCTGTGGTCAATGTCCTGCTGGGAAACCTTGGGTCCATTCATGTGGATGTTACTTTGACTCGTCCCACCTCCCTAAACATGGTTCAGACCAAGTCCCCCCCTTCATGGAAACAGTCTTCCCTAATGGCAGTGGCCTCTTTCAGCAGGATAATGCTCCCTGTCACTGCAACAATGGTTCAGGAGCTTTGAGGAACAACAACCAGTTCATCTGCTGCTGACGTCTTGGTCCAGATACCACAGCTCAGCTTCAGGTCTAGAGGAGTCCAGGCCTCCAGGGTCTGGACCTGCACAGTATGAGGAGGTGGTCATAATGTTATGGCTTTAAGTGTCAAATACTTGTCTTGATTAAGCCTTGAGATTAACTGGTTTTGCTCAACAAGAGATTTGACTTGTGTTGTCCTGATTAATTTATGTCCTGACAGAAAACATCTTCCAGGGGTGAAAAGAAAACTGATAATTGTGCATTTTCCTTTGTGGCTCTGCTGCATCATTGAGCTACAGGATAATTAGCATCTGAGTTTCAAAGGCTGACAGAGCTTCAACTGCCCTCAACAGAATATACATCCATTATGCATTCAAAGAGTAACTGTCTGTAGATCCTCTTCTGTTTCATATACAGCCTTTGTCAAATGAGATGTGTTGTTTGATGTGTTGACTGAAATGTTCGATCATATCAAAGCTGTGTCTGATGTGGTTTTTAACCCTTCCCAGTACGTGTGTGGAATATCAACACAGCGTCTGGACGAGTTAGGCATCCTGGGACGGCGGAGACAGCCTTAGCCGAGCAGCTGGGAGATTGGTGGCGACAAGGCGCTCGGTGTGGGAGGGAAATGAGACCTGGCGGCATTAATATCGTCTCTTTTTCATCTTGCTGCTCTGTTTGTTTCTCTGCAGAGCCGTTATTATACAGATGTACTGAGCGTACACATGGTACAGGTGATAAGATGAACAATCTTACAGCAGACGAGGGAAAAATGTTGACCTTAACATCTTATCAAGCCGAATGCAGCCACAGGAAGAAATTATTTATATGACTAAGAAGAAAGTCAGGAGAAATGTGGTTAATACTGCAACAGGAACTATGCTAGTTGGCTGCAAGCAGCTGAAAAATGAAGCCAACAGTGAAGCTGCAGTTCCACAAATGTCCACAAGAGTCTGGTCCAGCAGTGAGTCAGCCCCATAGACTCCATGTTAAAATGTCCAACTACAGCAGAAATAAACATGGAGATAATTTCCTCCTTCATGAGACTGAACAGGAGAATTTTTATACAGGTCATTTTGTTCAGAATTAAAGTTATGGAGGATTGAGGGCGTGGCCTCTTTGAGTGACAGGTGGGTGAGCGTATGCTTGACACAGCTCCGCCCACACCCAAACTCTTTGCCCATTTTTGGATTAACTGGGAGTTAGGGGGCGGAGTCAGACTTTGCCAGGATGTCGACGGTTGAGCAGCTCACTCCTGTGGGTGACGTCACAGAGGCTACGTCCATCTTTATTTACAGTCGTTGTAAATCATCGTACATGAACTTAACGTCTCCACACAGTCCTCATAATTCTAGTGTTCATAGAAATAAACAGTAAATTTGTAATTGTAGAAATAAAATGCTATTGAAAAAGAGCGTGGTACACCTTAATACAACTTCCAACAACTACAAAGACATTTAATTTACAGTCTCTCGTTAGCCAAGAAGCTTGTCACAAATCCATAGATTGAGGCTACATGTCACTGGCACTCTTCCTCGCTTTGCTGCTGTTTTCCCAGAATAATCAGTGCTATAAAAGCTCTAATTGATTTTGTGTCTGAGATGCTTCCTTATACAGTCAGAGCAATAAAGGAACATGTGTTTTCACTTCTTTCCCCTCCGTGTCGATGCCTCTCTCAGCTGTGGCCTGTTGGTCGGTGGCGTGACCGACTGTACTCTGGGAACATTGGACATTCTAGGTTTGAAATGGAAATTATGATGCATGTCAAACACCACGGCTGATCAGCTGATACTGGTGGAGAGTTCTGTGGGTTTGATGTTCAGGATTTAAGCCATTTGAGTCATCTTTATTTTCACGACAACACAACACAGCTGTTTATTCAGGATGAGATATTTAATACTTCTCTTCTCACTTCTAGGTTTTTGGCATTTTGAAATTAGAGCCAGTAATGTTTATTATTTGGCCCCTAATTAAAGGTTTCCCATCTTAAACCTGCTGACGTTTCTGTCGTATTCATTTCAAAACAGAATTTAACGTGCTCATCTATGAACGAGACTAAAACTAGGGTCAGCCAGTAATAAAGAAATAGCTTCTCTCACCAATTTCAAGACCTGATACACATATGGGTTTGGGTCTGAAATTTGAATGGCATTCCTTCATTCTACATCTAAATCTGCTGATATCACAAAGAAATCAAATTGCCAACAGATACCATCCTAATGTTTGGCAGGTTCATTGTTCAGCAGGTCAGTTTAGCATAGCATTCACAGATTAAGCTGATACTGATGGATTGTTGTAGGTTTTGTAGGAACTAGGTCATTAACTAAATGATATAAATCATCCGGTGGGGAGCATGAATTTAACGACAATCCAACCAGTAAATGTCAAAACAATTTCACTAAAATGTGATGTCAACTTCACGGGGGTGTGAAAGATACAGAGGGTTACTAGGACTCTTAGGATTCATCCTCTGCAGACCATGAATATCCTTACAATGTTTGTGCCAATTCATTTAGTAAACAATGTTTCACTTTGACCTGTTGGTGATGTTTCAGGAGAAGTCAGGGAATTATCATCAGGATCATCCTCTGGACCCAAAATGTCTAGACAGGAATATACAGATGTATTTTGAAGGTAGATGTTAAAGGTCCATATGGTCTAAAGGTAGATGTTAAAGGTCCATACAGTCTAAAGGTAGATGTTAAAGGTCCATACGGTCTAAAGGTAGATGTTAAAGGTCCATACGGTCTAAAGGTAGATGTTAAAGGTCCATACGGTCTAAAGGTAGACCTCCATGTGGTCTTTGATTATAAAGCAGGTCTAGGTTCTATATTAATACAGTTAAAGTATCAAAGGTCTCAGTCACAGAGAAATGCTCACAGCCTGTTTTCAGAAACTGAGCCTTAAAACCAGCCACAGGAATTCTGGAACTTTGTGATGTCACAACAAAGCATTTAAGTTTCCCACAAAACCTTTTAGTAAATTTTAACCAAATTTCCTGAAGATGGAATGGAATATAATCTACCCTCCTATCTTCTTATCTTCAACACTTCAAAATAAAACACTGGGAGAGGGGCCCCTGGTGGCCCACCTGGTAGAGGGCAGAGTGAGGACTTAGACTTTACTGCAGGCCCTGGTAGAGAATGTATGAATCTTTTATCTGATACCAAGTGATTCATGACCCTTTTTAATCTTTTCTTACACACGTTTCTATTTGTTTTGGCAAGGAAACATAAAAATATGTTTTTAAGTGAAAAGTATCCATCAGCAGAAACAGGTCTGAACCTTAAGGCTCATGTTTCAGTGTGGATCTAGTTCAACTATCCCAACTATTCTAGCAATTGCTCTCCTCTTTATTTAGGCTCTGTACCTAAATACCATTATGGTGGAGAACTGCACGTTGTCCATGTAGAGGAATATTTAAGGTATGTGAAGGACTAAGAGCGTCTCTGGCCTCCTGAGTATGTGCTTGTCCATCATCATCATCACGACCTCCGCTCTGCCACCCTGAATCAAAACATCAGACGACAGCTGGCAGCAGCCATTCCTGGCATGTCTGTGAAGGCTGCACCCTTGAGGAGGGTGTTAGGCTGCTCAGGCAGTGACGGCTGGTGACTTCAGATGGCGAGGAGGGCGAGGGGACCGCCGCTTCAATACCTTCAATCCAAAAGTCAAAGGCTGTGTCGTCATTTCATAATTTCCTCCTGAAACCAAGATGGGCCCTGATTCACGGGGTGATTCCCAGGACACAGAAGCAGGCTAGTCCTGGATTAGGAATTAGACCGGTGGATCTCCGTTATCCGGTCTGTGATGAGCTGCAGCATTTCAGAGCAGCAGAGCCTACATCACTGCTGACCATGTCATTTCTAAAAGCAAACACACTAATCCATTCCCTCCAAATCTGAGCAAAGTTTCTAATTAAGTGCTTATCTGAGGCAGTAGCTTCCAGCCTGGGGGTCGAGACCCTCACAAGGGTCATGAGATGAAACAAAGAGGTCAAGAGAAGATTAAGAGAAATTTCTGCCTCATAAAATTATGTTTTAATCACTTCCCTCAAATATTTGCTCCTTGTTTTGTGATTATTATGTAGTGATATTTTTTTTTTATTCTATTGTATTGCTGCTATTTTTAAGTATGACTTGTTTCTGACATGACAAAATAAACATTTAAAAGTAAAGTGAATAAAGTAAAGTAATTTCCACCTCAGACCTCAAGAAGCTGGTAGATACCACAGACTGTCTCTAAACCTGGACCTGGACTCTGGGTCTGTGAAGTGAAGCCAATGCTGAAGAGCCTTAAACCTTCATTCTCTCTAATGACCATCAGGGGGCGACTCCACTGGTTGTTAAAGAAGTCAGATTGTATTGAAGTCTATGGGGAAATGTCCCTACTTCTCCTTGATTTATTAGCTCAGTAAACATTTTCCTAATGAGTTTATGGTCTCAGTCTCTAGTTTCAAGTCTTCAATACAACATGATGTTCATTTTTTAAATGATGGTCCATTTAGAGGAAAATAGACCAGAAAGCAGGGGATGGATTGGCTCCAGTGGGTGATGTCACAGCCAATCAGAGTGTCTCCTTCAGAGGCCTAGCTGTCAGCTGCTTGTAGCCAAAGTCAATGGGATCAATCCTGTATTTTTCTGATCTCAGAGTGAGGAGAAGTTGCTCTGAGTTTATTGTAGTGACAGAATAAAGACAGAGAGACATGGACAATAAGATATTTAGAGCATTAGAGGCTTTGGAGCTGATTTTTCATCATTACTGCTCCAAAGAATGAGCAGAACTCAGATCAGATAAAGAGAGAAACTTCAAATCAGCTCTAGAACAACACAAACACATGTGTGGAACTTCCTGTGTTGAAGTTTTCTTTGGTTATTCTGGTTTACAGTGTTTTTATCTAGAAAATAAGGAGAAATTCACTGTGTCTTTAGTTTCCTCTTGTTCTCTGAGCTACTATCCCCTATTACAGTGAACAGAGTCTTTACTGAGTCTCAGATATAATGAGCTGAGGTTGAGCTGAGTCTGAAGATGAGGAGACTTGGAAACATCATCATCATCATAGTTTCAGGTATCAGTGTTTTATTGTTGCAAAATATTCTGATTATTTACTTACTACAGAACATCAGCAGCTTTAATCCCAGGAGACATATCATACGTTTGGCTGTATAAGGTCCTTTAAAATGGTCCCAGGCCACATGAAAGACGCTGTTCATGAGACGGATGAGTTCTTCACGGTCGTGTCTGAACATGTATGAATAATGAGGACATGATGAAATATCTGTGACAGGTTCTGCAGCTCACTAATAGACAAATGTATTCACCCTGACCAGAAATAAAACCAGAGGAGTGATTCTGTCATCATCAATAAAACATGAACAGTGCTTTAAAAATACCTCGCTCTCTGAGTAGAATCATGCATCTACTTTAACTCTCATTTAACCACGAAGTTGTGGCAGTTTCTATTTAGATCTCCACAGATACTTAGACATTACATAATATATTAATGTTATGATCTACATTCCATTTCTATATTTAAAATCAGCTTTAATTGTCTTTCCAGACGTAGAAACATCCAGCTGTGATGCACAGAAGAAACATCTGGTTAAATTGTTGCAGCTGTTTGAAAATAAATAAATATGTATTTGAAAATGGTGCTTCACCCTCGGTTTGTGGTTTGTTCTTCCAGTAAATGCTGAAGATGTGTAAAGCAGGAAGTGATGCACCACTACATGTGATTTCTCAAGAACAGACCTAATTTCCCTCAAGGAGTATTTATTTCTGTCCTAGGTGTTTTATTCGCCTCCTGGATCTGAAACCACAGCTGCTCTTTAAAAAAAAAAAAAAAAAAATCACATCTGTGCCGGTTCAAACAAACCAGCAGGGCTCAGTTCAGGATTATGTGTTCTTCTTGGCTGAGGAACAAGTCAGAGCTGGTGTGTGATCAAACACACATGTGAGCACACGCCCCCTCGGTGACGTGGCCTCAGCTTCTCGTAGTACACAACCCCTGTGTCATCACTTTCCACCTTCCTGCAGAACCCACACGTGTGTCGCAACTTCTTGCTTCCTTCAGCGTCATCAGCGAACTCAGAATAACGGGAAAGATAAAAACGGTTTCTGATCAGATTGTGGAGCTCAGTGTGTCGCAAAGCTAAACTTTTTTGGGCGTGTAGTATCTTATCACAAAAGATCAGCAGTCTACTGTGTAATGTCAGCAGCTTAATATAAATCATGACAAAGCAGTATTGTGGTTACAGTCTTGAGCAGGGTGATACATCACACCCTCATCTGACAGCTCTGTTGAGTCAGGGACATTTTTCCATAATTTGCCCCAAAAATCACACTCCTTACTCTGAGCTTTAACTTAGTCACATCTGAACACATGGATATGATTAATATGCTTTTAAGGTCAGTGTGATTTTCACTTTCTGAGGATTTCCTTATGTTTGATGTACATCATGAATAAACATCCAGAAATCCACTTGGAAATCATAGAACAAGAGACAGTTCTGATGAATAGGGTACAAAAGAATGATAGTACAAGGTTTTTGTAAAAAGAAACACTGGGAGAAAATTTTTCTGTGCCTCTGTGTTAACTGACAGAGACAGAGACCTGCTCCAGGTCACTTTGTCACATCATCACGGCTCTGTTTTATCTGATGGAAAAGTTTATAAAGGAGCTGGAACTTGTTTCTCAAGACGACGGCGCCCGAACTACAGACTTGGTTCAAATGGATGTATGATGCCCCTGGAAGAGCCTTTCTAATGTTATTTCCACAATAGTTTTCAAGGGAAGTTCACTACAACATGACTGAAGTAGTTGCCCTGTTGGTTTTGGGAATGTTTGGCAGTTAAGTGGTTTTATTTTAGTGGTGTGAAAAGACGGATTTAACACTGATTTAACTGGACAGTTTTAATAAGAAAAGCTCTTAATTTACAGATGTTACAGGTCATAATCACTTTAAATGTAGAAACACATTAATGTCTGTGACAACATCATCACCAAAATAAGGCTGTGATGATAATTATCAGCTCCAGGTTGTGAAGCAGCAGCAGGTTGTCGTTTTCATGGGAAAAGACTTTGACTGTTTCAGACCCTGAATGATGACACATGTGCCTCTCACTGTGGTAAAAAAGGAGCTGCCATTCATGACTAGTTTGGACAGGCCGTGGATTTACATCCTCCAGCTGGAGACGCCCCCTCCCCCACCTTCTCCTGGAGCTCTCCTGACCCCTCCACAGCCACAGCACAAAGGAGGGGGGGGCTCCCTTATCTCAGACCTGGGCCTGAATTGTAAAGCTTTCCTGGGAAACCCTCACTCCAGTGGGAAAGGACAACAGATCCTTTGTGTTGTTGCCCCCCCTCCCTTCAAACCTCAACAACCCACACCCCCTTCATGTCAGGCCTGCAGAGACCACTGCCATTAGTTGACCACCCTCCTCCTCCTGTCTCACTCTCCTCTGTTGTCCACCTGTAGCGGGCACAGATCCAACATGGCTCCACTGTATGTCTGAATACTGAGCCGGACTCTGCAGTTCTTTTCTCTCCCTCTTCTTGTTTGGGAAACAAAGGCAGTTCCACCTGTCCCACTTTGTACAAGGGCTGAATGAGGTGGCCTCTTATTCTGGGATGTTTGTTCAGCAGGGCTGTTGTAACGCTAGCTGCCCCAGATTTAACCAAACCCTTAAATCACTCCCTCTGCACTCAGGTCCCGGAGGAAATACCCCACTGGGTGGATGTTCCAAGGAGAACTGGTTTTGTCAGATAAAGACTGAAATTATTTGTGTGATGTATAAATCCAGATTCCCTTCGACTGTGGGTCACAGCTCTGTATTTTTAGCCATGTTAGCTGTGCAGCCTTATGGATGGCCATGTTGGTCCACAAGGAAATATCAGCAATCAACTGTTCTGGTCCCCAGAAGATCAATCCTTCCGACCAGCACCAGCAGGTTGAGAGTTTTGGTTTTGTTGAAACGCACCAACAGCTGTTGTACTCATTGACCAGTCTCGTCTATGACACTGGGACTCAGCATGTATGTTTGTATCACAACTAACCCCAAAAGCGGGTCCACAAGGTGGTGGCACCATGTCGTTTTTTGGGTTGATCCTGACAAGGCCCATGGGTCAAGGTCCGGCCACCAGACCGCCGAGGTCTGGCTCCAGGAGAGGGCCCCATTAGGGCATCTGCTGGAGAGAGGGAGGTCCCTCCCTGCTTAGCCTGACCCTGGATGAGCAAAAGAAAGGGGATGGATGGACGAACTGATTAGCACTGATTTGTTGAAGACATTTGTGAATCTTTGTAACTTTGGTCCCTGAATCGGGAAACAGCTCATGTTAGCAGTAGCAGTAGCATTTAGCTCAAAGCACAGCTGTGTTTCAGTCCAGCCTCCCAGCTGCTACAACAGCTGTCGACTCTCATAAACCAACATATTTAATTAGAATTTTTTTTATCACGTAGTGTTAAATGTTAACTTATTTTTTTTATATATTTAAAGACTTAGACGTGAACCTTCTGTTGTGTTTTGTAAGCCTGTATTCTCAGATGATGAAGACTGCAAGTATTCATGAAACCTTTAACGTTCTCATATCAACTGAAGGATTATCTGCTTCTGTGTGGGTCAAGACCAACGTCAAACTCTTTAAATTCTTAAACTCTAAAACCTCTAAGACCAAGGCAGGTGTGTTTTTTAGGAGATACGAGTTGTTCCTGTGGTAAATGTTCCACAATGACAATAACAACTCTTAGAAAAAAACATATAAAGAGTAAAAAGGCAACTGTGGTGTTGCTGAAGAATTGTCTCTATTTTAATGCTTCTACTGTTTCATTACCGCTCCTCTCCTCCATCACTTCAGTTATATTTAGCTCGTACAGAGTTTGGCCATTTGGGTCACTGCTGTCTGATGGGTTTGAGCACTGACTGAGGCCTTTTTACTTCTCAGACTGTGGGTATCACATGAAGGTTAGTGGGTCTTCACACTGCTCTTCCATTTACCTGATGGCTGCTGGCGTCCACTCCATCCCCGCCGGAGCGTGATATGAATGTTCTTCTCCACAAGGTGCATTAGTCTTTCAGAGCTGAGAGCAGTGGTGAAAAAAGCTCTGGAGCCATTTCTGGTTTTATTCAAACATTCAAATGACTCTTTCTACTTAAAGCTAACCATCCTCAGAGATACACACTGGAGTTGTTGATCAAGAAATAACCCATCTAAGAATATGTAGGTCATATAAAATGAAAGCAGGTGTTTAAGGGCCACACTGGAGTCATACTGACCACTAATACTCTCAGAGAAGCTGCACTTAGTCCTGCAAATATTTGCCTCACAGTGTCACAGAGAAGCTTTAATCCTCTTGTAAAGTCTCAAACAAACCACTTCAATTCTTATATCCTGTCTGAGCAGGAGGAAACCTTCACCTCGCTTCATCTCAGAGTCATTTTGCATCCATTGCCAAAGTGCAGTGCCACATCAGGAGGTAGTGTGATGTTTATGTAATGCAGAGAAATCAGGGCATTATGGGTAAGAACATAACACATTTATATCGAATTCAACAAATGTAGAAAAAGTAAGTAAGTAAAAGGTCCATACGGTCTAAAGGTAGATATTAAAGGTCCATACGGTCTAAAGGTAGATGTTAAAGGTCCATACGGTCTAAAGGTAGACCTCCATGTGGTCTTTGATTATAAAGCAGGTCTAGGTTCTATATTAATACAGTTAAAGTATCAAAGGTCTCAGTCACAGAGAAATGCTCACAGCCTGTTTTCAGAAACTGAGCCTTAAAACCAGCCACAGGAATTCTGGAACTTTGTGATGTCACAACAAAGCATTTAAGTTTCCCACAAAACCTTTTAGTAAATTTTAACCAAATTTCCTGAAGATGGAATGGAATATAATCTACCCTCCTCTCTGATTGTTCATTACTTAAAGAAACAGAATATAGGATTATTCCTAAAGCAGACAATATTTTTCATCTACCAATTATCTGTAGTGTGTCAATAACATGATTGGATCCTGACTCAGTGGTGAACACATGATGTTTTGTAAAATGGGGGAATGAAATTCTAATCTGTGAGAGTGTTAGTGGAAAAGATCCGTGACAATAATCAGATCAGTGATGGATTAAAGTGACAAAAGACAAACAGGAACTTGAGGATTTGAGATTTGACTTCATTTAATCAGCAGTGGCCTCCACAAACAACAGGACCACTTCATTCTCTGTTTTTTTTATTTTTTAAACGCACTTACATTTTAATATCAGCTCTCAGCCGGGGAGACTGGGGCTTTTGGCAGATTACATTCCTGTCTGGGAGGAGATCCTTGTGAAATTTCTCAATGATTCATGGAGCAGCTCATTCTATAATTCAAGGTTGTG
>CM076658.1:1091740-1164038 GCA_038496675.1 Rachycentron canadum
CTTCAATACAATCTGACTTCTTTAACAACCAGTGGAGTCGCCCCCTGATGGTCAGTAGAGAGGATGAAGGGTTAAGGCTCTTCAGCACTGGCTTCACTTCACAGACAGAGTCCAGGTCCAGGTTTAGAGACAGAAACTTGAAGGATGTTTCAAACCACCTCCTGCTTTAATCCAACTTGGTTTAACTGACACTGTTTTTTCACAGCAGATATTGAGCGTGGACAAAACAACCATGTATGACCTTTGCTCCAAAGTTGTAAACTGAAATCACATCCAGGTAAAAATGATGTAAATGTGGTTGTACTGTGTGATAGAGAGCAGGGGCAGTGAGGTTGTGCAGCGTTTCTTCCCCCTGTGCTGTGTTGTGCTCGGCTGCCGACTGATGAATGTGTCACTGCTGCAGTTTAGTCTGGGAGCAGAAACATGCCTCTATATGGAGACAAGGCCTCCAGGGACACAGAGGCTCCTCCAGCCACCGACACTACCAGTCCAGACCATCCATCCTGGCACCAGGACAGGCTCGTCTCTCACACACACAGGAAATGACGAGCCACTCTTTTTGCTTCCTGCCTCGTAAAGTGCCGATGAATTATGTATTTTATCGGATGACAGAAGAGGCCTGTCAGACGGTGCATAATCCAACAGCAGTTCAGTGAGGCTCCCAGCAAACATCCATCATGTGGAGGGAAGACAATAAACACAACACACACGGTCATGTTTTATGTGTGTGCTCCAAACTGTTGTTTTTCTGGGGGGATTAATGACTTTTTAGAGAAGAAATCTCTCTGTGTGTTTGTACAGATTTGCGCTTTAATAAATCTGAAAACAGCTGATAAGACCAGGTGTGTTTTTCTTCTGTCAGCTTGGGTTAAGTAGAAGCATAAAGAAAGCACCAGACACAGGCGAGAGCCAAACAGAGGGGAAGTACAGAGCTGAGGTTTAAATACACCGGAGGAGGGGGCGGGGCCTGATGACTGAACAGGTACACCTGGGCAGACAGGTGAGGACAGTCAGGCTAACTGAAGCTCTGTGAACAGACAAGTGTGTCTACAATCTATTTTCTTGGCCTTTTAACTTTTTTACACCCACATTAAGATTCCGTATTGTACTAACTTTGTTTTAATAAAGTTGCTTGTCAATTTTAAAAACATCACCTTCATAAGGAAAAACACAAAGGCAAGAAAAACCAGGAAAAACAGAAAAGCCTTGTGGCTCTAAAAGGGTTAAAAGGTGATTCCATTGATATGTGATAGGGCCTTCACCAACAACATGGTCGCCATATTGGAACAGTGAGCAAACTTTATTGTGCCTTCATGCTTCTTTTTTTATTAACTCGTTCATGCTTTTCCAGTCAGCAGCTCTCAGTCACGTAACTCCACCCAGATGGTTGACGGGTCATTGGAAAGTCCAGGTCAGGGGACTTTTTCATGCTAAAGGACTGAAACCAGAAACTGGTTTCTTTTGTTCCTCGAAGGAAAAAGTCTCTCACGTACTGTACACAGTGATGATTATGGAATATAGTGTTACATAGTGCATTGTGTCTGGCTTGAATTTAAGGGGAAACTTCCCAGCAGTGAGTGTTTATCCTGGTGAACAGCCTTAGATTATTTATCAGTTTTATTTTTGTTCATCTAGAGACTCAGGCTCCTTCTCTTCAGTCCTTATCAACAATTTTCTGCTCTTCCAGAGACTGAAGTGTACAAGATGAATGGGAGATCAGTTCTGAGTGGGGTTATGAATTAGTTACCTCTGCTTTGGTTGTGACTTTGATGTTGGGGTTATCTGGGAGTCAGTGGGCAGAGGAAGCTCTGGTGATGTGGAGCAGCAGGGAGGGATCTTCCAGCCTCCCGGCTCAGCAGACACACACAAGAACGGGCTTCCTTCTTCAGTGGGGAGGCGTCTTTCAGATGGAAATGCTGCAGACTTTTTGTTGCCCTAGTTTTTTTGTTTGCTCTCTGAGCCTCCTCCCACTCACTGTCTCTGAATGTCTCTGTTCTTACTCCTGTCATCCTCCGGCTTCTCACAGACGCTGACATTATCTATTGTGCGTTAGCTCTGTGTCGTCTGAAGCCCGGTGCTACCACACTGAGGACGCACAACTAGATGGTGTCTTTACTTCCCAGGTTCCTGCACACGTCTCCACACAGGAAGCACTTGGTGCTGTATGTTTTGTTGTTGAGGAATTTACTAATCAAGGATTCAGTTTGAGCTTCTCTGCACAAAAACAGAAAAGAAACATGTTCTACAGGTGGAAAAACAGCTCTGGGAACAACAACGTCGTCCAAATAATTGTATTTTAAAGTCACAATCAATGAATGAATGGTGCTTGTGAAACCATCGCTGTCTTAGTTTATCATGTTATCAGGCTAATATGTCATTAAAACAAATAATACATGGATTGAATATGGACATTTTTACTTTTGAAGCTAATTAAATGATAAAAAAACCCAAATCTGCAGCAGGAGTGTGGAGCGCGACCTCAGACTGGGACGGTGGTTAATCATACTGGTTTTATGACGCTGGACAACACTCAGAGCTCAGACCTCTGAGGCTCCACGGTCCTCTAAGTCTGCTTCGACAACAAAGTTTGGAATCCTCTTTTAGACACTGATGCAGAAATCCTCAGACGTTCAGAGCTCCGGACAAAGACTGACCAAATTTACAGACAGTTCCAGCGACGTGAAAACAACCACATGGTCAAATGTAAATCTGTGAGATTCTGCTCGTGGTTGTACCTGAGTTTGTTGACAACACCACGTTCATTTATGTAAAATAAACCAAACATCAGCTTTAACAGTTTGTCTATCAGTTGCAAGAAAAAAATACAGGATTAAGGGTAAAGAAACCTGGAACTGACCTGGAACCTGATCTCTAGACCAGAAAGAAACCCAGGATATGAGGATCCTGCAGAAACCAGGTTCCTAAAGTACCTAAAAACACTCAACCACCCATTGTGTTTACGAGCCTGTCCCTGTCTAATGGCTTTATTGCCTGTTTTTTTTTACGCACCTGGTCCCGTGCCCCAGTTATTAAGGAGACTTTGATCCATGACCCTTTTCCAGGTGTGAATTTTACACCAGGTGAGTTCTGCTCGACGAGGCCTGAGAAGCTTTGTTTTCAGGAGCCCGACTCTGACCTGACATTTCAAACCGACGCCCCTTTAAATCGCTGCCTGCTCGTTGTGTAATTTCACATCAGATGTAGCTCTCAGGATCCCTTCTCTCCTTCTCTCCTTCCTTCCTTCCTTCTGCGTTTCCTCTGTTTCTGTTGCTTAAAATCAGTCCCAGAGTGCGAAGCGTTTCTGTGTCAGAGGCTTCTCTGTTTGCTGCAGTGACATGTGACGTTTAATGGTCCTGACAGGACTGTTTCAAATTCTGTTGCTGCCTGACATGTGGAAAATCGCTCATACAGAGACGCTGGTGTCTCAGCTTCAGCCGTCAGATCCTCTAATTAAACACTTGTAAACGTGATAATGGCCGACGACCTACAGGCTCCTGCAGATGTCTGATTGTCTGAGGAGAAGCTGAATAAATGAACTGATTATCTCATCTGGAGTCTGTTGCTCTTCATGGGAAACCTTCAGGAGATTATAGGGACTTTAGGTGACTGGTTTTGTCCTTGATGCTGTTTGGATGTGACTGATAATAACCTACAGGACGAGCTCATTAGAGTTCATTATTGTTGCCATGTTTAAATCTGTGTTATAGTGAATTTAAACCCTAACAGAGCCTGAAGTTAGACTGATGTTGCCATGGTTACCTGCAGTTTCGGTACACCTTGATCCCTGATGGTTAAATAGTTGACTGGCCTCATTTTCAGGTCTAATTAATGGTAGCACTATTATCCCACACACCAATATCACACAGTTATTGTTGCTTTATTTTAATTTTGATTTGATGATGTTTTTGTTTCCGTGGGTGTCGATGGTCGTCCGTCCATGATCTGTCAGCCAATCAGAACAAAAAAAGGCTTCAAATATCATCATTACCAACAAAATGAACTTTTCAATAATGTTCTTATTTTTTGAGATGAACCTATAAGTGATAAAAATGTGGAAAAGAAAAACAAAATCAGATGTTTCATGCAGTATTAAATATTCAGAGCACAGATGTAGCTGCTTGTCACTATTGATCAGAGCCGTGTCCTGGTTCAGAGGCTGCGTCCTTCAGAGGACGTGCTCTATAAAGAAGTGAACTTCATGGCTGTCGTAGACCACAAGGACTAAACGGAAATGAGTCTGTTGTGCTATCAAGCTCCCAGGACGACGAAATAAATGAGGCTTATACTTTGTACAGCTTGATTGTCTCAGATATCCTCCACACACGGACCAATCTGGAGCACACATGGAAAGTCTCCTGGCTGTCAGAGGATAAAGGTTTGACTCTGCCCTGATGTGTACGTGTGTGAGCCAGACTCGGGCCGAGGCCCAGGATGTATGTTGGGCCAGAAGCTTCACTTCTCTTTCTGGATCCTGTCGCTGAGCAACCTTGACTTTTTGTTGTTGTGTTTTAACATCCTTGGTTTTAACAGTTGGACAGTTATTGCGAGCTGATCCTCAGCAACGTGCAAACACTTTTTCTACAACTACACATTGTTAAGAATCCTTAGAATTGAATATAAACTGAACTGAATATAAAACATCTGCGTTGAAAAGATAAACAGCAAATTTCTAAAAAGTTTATAGAGACTAAAGTGAAATATTTGTCCTGACTCGTCCGTAAAGAGAAGAGTTGTTGACTGTGGGGGAAAGATCGGCTCAGTGACTCTGCAGCCTGTTGGCTGATGGGGGGGATGGGTGAGGTCAAAGGTCAGAGCACACTGGGGCTCAGCCTGGCAGAGTAAACACAAGCCGACTTTTACTGCTCCCAGCAGCCACTTGTGTTCCTGTCTCAGCCTGTGGAGGAGTGTTGAACGTTAACTGTTAAATGTTTCAGCAGGTTGAGAGTCCAGAAGAGTAAACACACACACACACACACACACACACACACACACACACACACACACACAGACACACACACACACACACACACACTCCTGTGTTCCTGCGGGCGTCTGAACATTTACTACAAAGTGTTTGGACTAATTGATGATTTGGACTAATACGATCCAGAGCGGCTTCGTGTGCTCTTCAAACAGATCCACTCTCTCTGTGAAATCCCTGAAATGTCAGCAGCTTGTAATTGACTTCATGAAACGCAGCACGAGGAGCCGGTTGTGTTACGGCTTCATCTAATCACGGCCTCTCGTCTTATGTAACGGGCAGAGCTGGAATCCATTAGGACTCAAATGAACGCGGCTGTTTTGAACTTAATTTGATTAGGAGACATGAAGGTTGCAGAGCAGAAGAAAGGCTTGTTAAACCTGAGCAGCAGCATCTCCTCTGGTGATGAAACCAAATCAAAGTCAGAGAATAAATTTGAAAACGTCACATTTAATTCATGTCGGGTGACGAAGAGTTGAGGGAGACAAATTATAAACGTGCTTTTGAGCAACATGGGATGTTTCTTTTATTAGAAGAGTCTCTGCTCTTCTTCTCTGGTTAAAAACAGACTTTACTACTTGTTTTATGCACCAGGACAGAATTTATTCAGAGAAACTGATGGTTTACTAGAAAACAAAAACAGCAAAAACCAACATGTAAAAACAAAAAAGGCCTTGTGGCAATTTTTCTAAAAAAGATAAGATTTAAGATCTAAACTAAAAAGATGTTGAGGACTAAAAATCTTTTTAATGTTGTATTGTTTGTGATGTTGGTGCTGAGCATGTCCAGCATCATTCCTGCCCTTGCATGTTTCCCGCCACTGTGATCGTCTGCCCCTAATGTGTTACACCTGTGGTTCATTGTCTCCTCCACCGGTCTATGTAGTCGCTGTCTTCTCCTGGTTCCTTCAGTCTGACTTTCATCTGGTCTTTTCTGTTCAGTTTTCTTTTAGATGACACATGTTGTGACCCCCCCTCCCCCACCATCAGAGCAGCCTCTGCATTTTTAAACTAAAGGTCCATTTCTGTCTGTTACAACCTGCTGATCTGTGTCTGTGCAGATGCTTTAGAAAATGATCGTGCTGTTATTTTCATATACAGCAGAATGTATATGCTAATTTATGTGCATATTTAACTGTATGTGATTAAACCTTTTTCTTGGGGGGAGGGAGCCACATTTGGAAGAGAAGCCATTTGTAAAATTTAATGATGAATATTGTACAAATACTTTGAATGTATTTATGTGCAGCCTTTTATGTATTCTCCCTTCAGAAGTTCAAAAAACACTTATGCAAGCAGAAAACAATCTTTTTTCACCAGCGTGACGAACTGTCAGCGTCGCAGGCGACTGGACGAGTGTCGGCCGAGTCTTTTTTATAAGAGCTGTGTTTATGATATGAGCTGGAAAGTGGCTGGTCAGCTGCTGAGTGGAAACAACTGGGGCTTTGTTTGGTCTCACAGTGATTGAGTTGTCTGAAGCTGTGGATGGAAACGCTGGAGGTTTTTTGATAAAGGCCTGTTGGCTTCAGTGGAGGAAGTTGACTTTGTTTCCACACAAACACAGTGCGTTTATAGCAACAAGGCTCTGCTTCATGTTGGGAAGTTAGAACGACTTGGTTAAGGTTAGACTGAACGTGTAACAGTGATTCATCAGAAACTTAATCTCAACATTAATCGTCCTCTTCACACGAGGAAACAAAACAAAATGAGACGATTCGGGCTGTTTCACAGGTTCACCTGTAGGTTCAGTGATTCTGTCTTAGGTTCAGAAACAAACTGTCGTCATTAACATTTACAACATCAGACGCAGATGATCCCAGTGGAAAAAGGAGGCTGTTGGTGTCTTTGACCACAGTATGTGTCAACTCGGGGAATATGTCCATCACTGATTAGTCAAGTTTTTTATTGCCTGTTTTTCGAGTTAACCATTTTAAATTTGCATGTTCTGAATGTTAAAAGTAACATTGTCTCAGGTCAGAGAGATTTACCCATAACCACTGACCCATGAATTCAGTTTCCCCTTTAATAACAGGTACCACCTTAGCTGGTCTTTAGCAGGAGCACACACTTTACTTCATTCTATCTAATGACCATCAGGGGGCGACTCCACTGGTTGTTAAAGAAGTCAGATTGTATTGAAGTCTATGGGAAAATGTCCCTACTTCTCCCTTGATTTATTAGCTCAGTAAACGTTTTCCTAATGAGTTTATGGTCTCAGTCTCTAGTTTCAAGTCTTCAATACAACATGATGTTCATTTTTTAAATGATGGTCCATTTAGAGGAAAATAGACCAGAAAGCAGCGGATGGATTAGGGGGCGTGGCTACTGTGTGATTGACAGACTGTAGCACCCAATCAGGATAGAGTAGAGAGCAGGTCAGCTCCACCCCTCACTCCTCCTCAGCTCCACCTTCTCCTCCAAAGATGGTTTCTACTGGTTTCAAAAAACCAAGATGGCCGACGGATAAATAACAAACTGGAGGCTTTGAAACAGCAGCTCACAGACGATGGAGACATCACGGAGGGTCGACAGTTGATTTTTCTCTAAAAACTCACATCAGGTTTTTGTCGGCAAAAGAAAGGGCACCAATCAGAATTCAGACTCGGGTCACGTGACTCTGCAGTGGACACTGTTTATTGGCTCTGTCTCAGAATGACCTTGATATAAAATCCACTCAATTCTTTCCTCCTGTCCTGCTGTAAGATTTCACTGGATTCAGGTATTTTTCAGATCCAAACATTTTTCTGAATGAATGAATGATCCCAGTTCAGCCTTTGACAGCAAACCACCACATTGAAAACCAGCGTTAACGTCGGCCACAAGAACAGTCGCTTGTCTCCACACTGAGCTTCATCAGAAGACTGTGGTCTGACGCTGTAACAGTGACGCATACCCACACACAGTACGTACAGAGAGAGTGGAGGGGGCAGAACAATAAGAGCATGACCTATATATGACAGGGACACCCGAACAATGCTCAGCTTATCAAGCCTCTGAACACGCAGTAACAGCTGCAGGAGCGAGAGAGCTGATCCACCAGGGACAACGGCTTCCTGTGACAAACGAGCGGCTCGCTCCTGGTCCCAGCAGGTTTAATGAGACCAGAGACCAGAGTCTACTCCAGACCGAGCAGGGCTTTGGTTGGTTACTTTGATGTTTCCATTTTAGGAGTTTCTGCATCAACCAGTGCACATCATGACCTGAAACAGTAGCTTTTTGTCTTTATCTGTAAATGAGTTGCATAAAACCAGTTTTTATTTTAATGTTTAACTTTTTGGCAACAACTGAAAGAAGCAGATGTTAAGACCAGCACTGAAACTCAGAACAAGACTTTAGATACAGATACGATGGAGCAGGTTTTCACTGGAAAGCAAAACTATCACTAATACTTTACATTTACTTTCACTGAAGTAAGAATTGAATTGTTTAACGTTGTTTTGATTTCTTGCTTAATGACTAGAAGATTTAGATTGTCCAATGAAAACCCAGTGTTTAACCTTATCTCTTGTGGAGCCACAGACTCTGTTCACTGTGATAATATGATAAACATCGACTCTGAACGTCCCTGTTTAAACCAACAGCAGCACAGACTCAGATCTGTTGCCTTTTAGTCCCCAGCATCTCAAGTCTCACCAGTGGACATCACATTTCCCATGATGCAACTTGACAACATCTCAGAGAGCTCCCTGCCTGTGGGGGGAAGAAACAAACCCACGTCTTTTTAGATTCCACATGTCCAGTGTGTAACGCCCAATCTGAGACGACCCCGATGACATCACTATGACACGATCAGGGTGAGTTCAGACAAAACTCATCCAGAGCCACAGAAGATGTTATACAGCTGTTTCCCCGTCAGTGAGTCAACTGGTCCTCATGAAGAGTCAGTGGATCGACCCTTTAAAGGACCCCCCTTCACCCACATGCAGGTTTCAGGACACGAGATTGGCACTGGTGTTTTCCACAAACAACTGTTTGTTCCCCACCCCCCAAAGGCAATAAGAGGACTCGAGGACCTGGAGCCGACTGTTCAGGTTGACAGCGTTTACACTGTCGGCTCATTATCTTTTAATTTCTGTGGTGGTTGAAGCAGCACAAAGACACGCTGCTCTGTAATCAGCAGTTTGTTTTGCTCCAGCAGACAGACTGTTCCTGCTTTAAGGAGATAATTGGAGAGCTGCGGGAGACGCCAACAAAGAGGGGGAGGTGGGGGAGGCAGGGGAGGCAGCAACAACTAAAGAACTTACACTGACATTGAATCTGTTTGACTTGTATCAATCATGCACGTGAATGTTCAAACTGAGCGTCCTCAGCAAACTAAATGTCCTAAACGTCCTGTGTCATCACAAACCTTTTTTTTTTTCAAACAGCATGAAACTTGTTTCTCTTGTTTCTTGCAACTCACAGTAATCCAGCACCAGAGGCCAAGCTAATACACTAGTGGAATTAGCCGTTATGCTAATCTGCCAGTCCAAAGCAAAGCACATCAAGATCAGCTTTTATTTCCTGCACAGACTCAGTTTATGTTGCACCAGCATCTAATCTCATTTGACAGAAAGTGTCTAAAATGTCACTGTCAACACATGTAGCTGCTAAAATGGTTAAAGGTTTATATTTCATGTCTGTCTCTCAGATTCGGTCTGGACAAAGACTGTAGTGGAGGATGTAAGTATGTGACATCACCATGACAACTTTTTCAAACCCATTAACAGACGATCAAGATGTTCGACAGCTGTCACGCACACATTAGTGTGTTCCTGATCTTTTGGTGGAGAGTCAAGTCAAGTTCATCTCAACTATCAACCATTTTCAAAACTATGATCAGGATCAAACTACAGGATGTCAACCTGAAAATGGTCCCGACAGATGAGGGGGGAACTGGGGCAATAAGTGTCACCCCTCCATGACGTCACCATCGTCTATGAGCTGCTGTTTTAAAGCCTCCATTTTGTCATTTGTCTGTCGACCATCTTGGTTTTTTGAAACCAGTAGAAACCATATTTGGAGGAGAAGGTGGAGCTGAGGAGTGAGGGGTGGAGCTGACCTGCTCTGTACTCTATCCTGATTGGGTGGTACAGTCTGTCAATCACAATGATCAAGCCACGCCCCCGAATGAATCTTACAAGAGGCGACACAAACGAAATGTCTCATTACTCCAACAACCTTGGGTAGATGGTTTTTCTGCCTGAACCAAATCATGACCCCAGTGTTAGCAGGTCATAAATGGCTCTGAATCCATTTTGAAAGGCAACAAGAAAACTGTCTTTGTCTCCTTTGTCCTGCTCAGGACTCAGGTTTTCTTTGTGCTGCAGGTTATGAAGTGATAGCTGGTGCGTTCAGGTGACAAAGTCAGCTCTGGTTTCTGGAGACTGAAGCTGCTCCGTTGACAAAAACAAGGACGAGTCTCTCCAGGGGCAGTGTGTGTCTGAGGGCCATGAGTTTTTATAGGACGCTCATGAAGCTGGACGCTCATGTCCCTCAGAGCTTTCTCCAGCAGCAGCTTCAGCACATTTCAAACTCACAAATGGGTCAAATAAAGAGGTCCGCGGGCTTCCCGGCATCATGGCCGGCCTCGTTTTAAAAGAGGCACATTTGTACAGTGGTACAGTCTGTCAATCATACAGTACCAACCAGAGTCCAGGTTTATCAACAGTCTGACCTTTCCACCACATGGAGTCGTCCAGGAACTGAACTTCAGCTAAACTCTGCTTAAACAAACTGAGACTGATGATGAACCCAGACTGAATAATTATTAACTAATGGTTTATTTTAATGGCAGTAAAAGTTAATGTAAACTTGGACCAGAGCCAGAAATGAGTGTCACTCAAAGACATGAATGTGTGATGTTTGTTCACAAAGAAGCTGCAGCAACATGATACACAATCAGAAATACTGGAAAACTGCATGAGGGTGAACAACAGGAGCAAACAGACATTTATTCCTCATGAACACTGGTTAACGCTGCAGACGACTGAGGAGGGAAATCTGTTTTCCCTAAATCACTGAGGCCGGACTGGGTTGGTTCTGTTGCCATAGCGATGGGTATTCCTGAGATGACGGCTGTTTTTTGTGAGGACACCACGCCGTTTTTTTATTCCTGAGCCTGAGAGCAACACACACACACACACACACATCGACTTTTGTGTTTTTGGAAGAAGCATCAATGTTCCCGCCTAAACCTGCTGAAATGAAATACTTCCTGTTGCAGAGTTTGAGGATCGTTTGGTTTAACCAGCGGCTGAAACTGTCTCTAGGTGGATGCAAAATCTGTAGGAACTGACGATGTAGTTGGCATTAATGTAATTTTATTTAATTACACGGCAGCCACGGGGCATTCTGATTGGCTGAAGGTTGTGTATTATTTTTAGATGGCCTCACACTTTGTTGTGCCTTTAATCCTCAGATGTAAGGTTTTGGTTTCATCTGTTACCAGGCAACATCTTCTGCTCCTGGCTGAAGTAGTTCTGTTTATTTTAAGCCTGACAAAGTGCTCATGATATATTCACATTTTAAAGGGCGAACTGCAGCTATGCTAACATGTTGATTGTTAGCAGCTTTAGCATGTCTCTGGCAGGTTTCATGGCAGGACCGGTGGATGTTGGGCTTGAACTGAAGGAAAAGAGCTGATGTTGAGTCAGGAGTTCAGGTAAAACTAGTCCAGTGCTGATTCAATCCTAAGGGTTTTACCAGTAAACATCTGAAGACCAAAAGTGATGACCTGACCTGTCAAAGACCACAAACCACAATCCAATGGATTTCACTCCAAAAAAACAAATCCTGCAAGGTTGAATGGGGCCTGCTTTGTGACATCACAAAGTCCCAGAAGTCCTGAGGCTGGTTTTAAGGCTCAGTTTCTGAATACGGGCTGTGAGCATTTCTCTGTGACTGAGACCTTTGATTATAAATCAGGTCCAGGTGCTATATTAATACTGTGAAACATGGATGTCTACCTTCAGACTGTCTGGACCTTTAAAACTGAAAGTGTCATCTCATCGGGTGATGAGGTCTAGACTCTGAAGAGGTGATTTAGTCACATGACAAGAAGGTAAAACCCTCAGTACTGATGGAATCACATGAGACATAATGAAACTTTTGTATCTGAGAGAGACACGTTCAGGTCTTTAGTAAACAGCACAATGCACAAGGTAAAATCCAACTTCAGTACAGAAATACTTTAGATGTGGTTTCAAACTCAAGAGTAAAACATCTGTGACTGACGTTCTGTTCAGCTGGGAGAAGCAGACGAGTCGACACATGCCAGTGTCTGAACTGAAACCTCTGCACGTGCTCAGTACGAAGCACAGACCGTATGTGGAGGCAAATTCCAGCTTTTGAACAAGAGTCAAAAATAACTGATAATTTAAAAAGTGAGTCTGTAGAAGAAACCAGATATTTCAATGTGTTTTATGGGTTTTAGAAGGAAATGTACATGTGGACCAAACCCACTGACCTCTGGTTCCCAGCTGCAGAAACAGGCCTGTGGGTGAGAATCAAAGCTCAGGACTAACAGGTCGAACGCTCAGGTTCCTGCTGCTCTGCAGCTCCACAGGCTGCACTGCAATGCAGATCCATAAATTTCACAAATGAGCTCCAGCTTCACTCCTCACGTTCCCTTCACGTGCAAGATGAAGACAGAACTCTGTGCTGAGGCCTTTCCCACATCTCAATTAACCTTCTGCCAGGAGCTCTGACCTTTGACCCCTCTCTGATCCAACCCGTGATGTGAGCATGTCTGGATAAAGAAATCACAGCTTGTTTGGATTACCCACTTCCTGTTATCATCATCATCATCATCGCCACATGTAAATGAAAAACAGTCACCAAATCATGGATTTTTAAATCTTTTAATATTCAAAAATACTTCAATCTGCTCTCTGGGTACATAAAGCACCTGGACCAGCTCCTCTGTTAATACAGTGTAGTTCTCTACTGTGTGTTAGGAAATGAAAAGTGCAAAGTAGTGGACGCTCTGTCCTCGGCACACGGCGCAGAGGAAAGGCTACTTCAATGCTCCAAGAAAGAAACAGTCTGCAGGACATCCACAATCAGAGACTCGTACAAAAACAACAGGGGCAGGGGGCACGAGTGGCCCCCCTGGCCACGTGCAAAATCAAATTCATGTATCCACAGTGTGTGTCCTGTGGTGGAAATTAAAAGTCCTCGGGGAGCAACAACAGCACAGGAGCTTCTTCAAAGTCTGATACAGCAGCAGATGAACAGGCCAGCCTGCTCCTCCTCCTCCTCCTCCTCATGATGAAGAGTCACTTCAAGTTAAGTCTTTTTGGTTCTTAACATCCTGCAGTC
Organism: Rachycentron canadum; assembly: GCA_038496675.1. NCBI lineage: Eukaryota > Metazoa > Chordata > Actinopteri > Carangiformes > Rachycentridae > Rachycentron > Rachycentron canadum. The sequence continues at coordinate 1,105,022 of CM076658.1, forward strand.
TCCTGTGTGCAAAAGCATCATCCAGCAGGATTCACAGCATCGGGCAGCTTTAATCCAAACTGAGGATGTCAAACAAAATCACTGCAAAGTAAACCTGGACCCGGCCCCGGTCCCGGTCCCGGACCCAGTAAACCAGACTACAACACTGATTCGGTTACCGCTTCTTCTTCTGCTTCAGAGACTTCCTCCTCTTCACGATCATCTCGTACAGCTTGTCCATGCCCTCGTGGAGCCCCTCGCCGATGATGGCGCACGCGGGCTGGATGTGATAGGTGGTGGAGGGGGTGAGCTCGTGCAGAGCCAGCTGCTTCTCGATGTCCGCCACCGGCAGAGACTTGGGCAGGTCCTGCTTGTTGGCGATGACCAGCAGCGGTGTTCCCTGGTTCTCCGCGAACTTGGTGACTTTGTGCAGCTCGGTCTTGGCCTCCTCCAGCCGGTCGACGTCCACGGAGTCCACCACGTAGATGATCCCGTCGGTGCAGCGGCTGTAGGACTTCCACAGGGGCCGCAGCTTCTCCTGGCCCCCCACGTCCCAGAAGTGACAGCTGATGCCCTTCGCGGTGCCGTTGCTCAGCTTGATCTTCTCCGTGTTGAAGCCGATCGTGGGAACCGTGTTGACAAATTCGTTGAACTTGAGTCTGTAGAGGACGGTGGTTTTCCCCGCGGAGTCCAGCCCCAGCATCACGATGTGCAGGGACTGGAAGGCGGAGATGTTGGAGAAGCTGTTGCCCATTTTAGTCCTTTCTCTCTCTGCAGCAAACACGGCAGCCAGCTGGTGCTCAGAGCCCGGGGCTGGGGTGAGGTCCTCCGGTGGACACCGGGCTGCTCTGTGCTCTGTGCGGCTCTGTGGCCCTCAGCTGCAGCGGGGGACGCGGTGCGCCTCAGCAGGACGCAGCGCGCCGATCATTAGTATTCTCCTCACGCGCTCACACCCATCGGGCGACGGTGGAAACACTCCTTCAGGAGGCTGATCACACACCTTTCCACCAGCCTCAACAACAGACCCGCTCCCCTGAGGAGACACACAGCCGGGGCCGGCTCTCAGGATTCGGGCTGCGTCCTGTGGCCAAACCGGGAGAAATAAAAGCTCAAGCTCCTCAGACTGGCTCCTCAGACTGGCTCCTCAGACTGGCCCCTCACTCTGGCTCCTCAGACTGGCCCCTCACTCTGGCTCCTCACTCTGCTGCTCTGCAGCTGCTCTGTTGTGAGGCTGACACAACAACACCGCAAAACAAGAGGCAGCCCCGCGACGCTCCACCCCGCCGGGACCTGTGCCAATGAGGCGGCAGCGGAGCTGAAGCGGCTCCTGCAGACACACAAACACACGGTGGTGAGCTGGGAGCTGGGAGCTCTGCTCATCACGACAGAGGAAACAAAAAGCAGCTCTGTCCAACTGTCCAAGTGTTAGAACGAAAAGACAAATCGAGTCAAACAGAAATGAGTTGGACCTTCACTAAGTGTGTTTGTGTTTTCCTGGGTTCCTGCGCCACCTTCTGGTCCTCACGAGCCAGGACCTGAAGGACTTCAGTCCTTATATCCGGTCCAACCTGAGACCAGGTGAATTAAGACCCTGCAGGGAACTGAAGATTAAATATGGAGACCAAAACGGCCCAGGTCTGACCCATATACATCCACATCTGGATGTGTGTGCTCCAGCTGTTGAATTGGTCCAGATGTGGAAGTAACATCTGTCATGTTGTATATGGGCCAGACTTGGGAACCAGGTGTTAACTGGGCCAGAAGAAACACAATGTGGCCCAACTATGGGATGAACCTTATCAGGATGATCTTAAACGGATCAATAATTATCTTTGAAGTGATGTCCAGAACCTCAATCAGGTCCAGTCCAGGTGTTTAATCAGCTTTAAATTCAACATGTTCAATATCAACAGTCAAAAAATAAAGTTTAACAGAAATAAAAATGATTTGTCCTAATTGTTAGAGTGTGATGTATAATAATGGCGTCTATATTAAATGCAGTTTATTATATTTATATTAAGTCCAGTAATGTAAGTCACTGATGGAGACTCTGTTCAGATATACACAACTCACATAAAACAGCAAATAGAAACGCACACGGATGAAAGTATGTGGACAGATGAGCTGATCCTGATGTGAGAGCTGAGTGTTAATCAGCTGCTGGATTCATGACACAGGACTGAGCTGGGAAACTAAAGTCACTTCCTGTGTGTGTCCATCAGCTGTGGCGCCCCCTGTTGTTGTAGTTGTTGTTGTTGTAGTAAATGTCTGTTGGTTTATTTAAACACTAAACGTCTCAGCATCAGATCTCAGGTCTTTAACCAAAGTTAACCTTTGACCTTGTGAGCGACATGAGGCCACATACAGAACCATGTAGACGTCTGGATTCTGCTTCCTGCTGTCGCCCACGTTCAGTTTTGGTTGTATTGTTATACAAAGACACAAAAGACAACAAAGAGTAAGAAACTGACTACACAAGTGGCTGGAGCTCAGTGTGTCTGGGGTGTGTTCACACCTGGGCTGAGGTGGTCAGACCACAACTGGACAGCTGAGACCAATGGTTATTACAGTGTCCACAAAGAGATGCTAATTTCACTCCTCCAGTTTGGGGGGGGGGGGTCTCATCTGTTCACAGCTGTTTATTTCTATTTCATATTAGAAACTAAACAAACACACACACACACACACACACTAAATGACAACAGTTAATTTAATGTACTGATTTCCTTCATCACTGCTTCTCTGTGCTTCTCTGTGGGTCGTGGGGGGTGGGGTCAGTCCCAGCTGACACTGAGGGAGGGTGGGGTCACACCGTGGACACCAGGGTCTCTGTCCATCACAGGGACGACAAACAACCGTTCACACCTACGCACAATTTCGATTCACTGATTGACCTGCAGGTCTTTGGACCGTGGGAGGAAGTTGAAGAACCTGGAGGGAACCCACACAAGAACAGGGAGAACATGCAAACTCCACACAGAGAGGTCCCAGGGGTTCAAACCCAGAACCTTCTTGCTGTGAGGCTAACCACTGGCCCACTGTGCCGCCCACAGCTGAACAGTGATAGTTATCAGATGAATCCCATTTTAAATGTAAAACAACATAACTTATGAATTTACTATTTAAATAACAGTAAACATAATAATTATTAACTATCATCATACTAAAGAGCTACTGGACACCTGAATTTCCCCTCGGACATAAAATATGTCTGTCTCTGTCTGCTTTCCTCCACTAGATGGCAAACTCCAACAAGAAACACTGCTGCTGCCTTTCTCCCACAATCCACTGCTACACGTTTTTATTTCATCAACAGTGTGAGTGAGCGGTGACATGAAGTCAGCACAAGATTTAAAGTTTGGTTTCCTCAGTCGGCAGCTGAGTGTTAGAATACACACACACACACACACACACACACACACACACACACACACACACACACACACACACTCTCTCTCTCTCTCTCTTCCAAGAAGTAGCTGTTATGTGTTACAACAAACAGCTACTGTGCATGTGTGTACACGTCTCCAGCCTCTTCAGTTTCTCCTTCATCACTATTCCAGTGAGGATACCTGCAGGAGCTGCCTCCTCCCTCCTCTCCTCCCTCCTCTCCTCCCTCCTCTCTCAATAAATGCACACACACAGCTCTCACACATAAATCTCCCTCTCCTCTGCACACACACTCATTTCACTGTATATGTGAAGGCCCTCTGCTGACTGCATTTATTCCCTGAAGTCTGATTCATTTCCAGGGATGTCATTACTGGGGGAGCACCGGAGGGTAAACATGAATAAAGTCCATTTACCCCCCTCCTCCTCCCAGAAGCTGAAATAACGTCCAGGATCTTTACTTTTATATTGTTGGATGTTGTTGTCTTCACAGAGGAGCCGTTAACCCTCCACCCACTCACCTGCTCTCAGCCTCGTTCTACCTGCTGCTGCCCCGAGTCCCAAACCAGCTCCGAGTCAGACATTACAATGATGTGAACTGAGAGAAGCCCATTTTTAATCAAGTAAAGTGACATGATCGCAAAATAGTTTGATTTTACTTTTTCTTGTTTTTGTTAAGGTCAAAATTTGCAGCTAATTCTTGAAAGTGCTGCCTCAGACCCTCCAGCTGTCAGTTTAGGACGGTGTGGGCTGGACTCGGCCTGTGGAACCAGGGCCAGAGGTTTTAAATCGGCTTCGCTAGAAAACAGATGGTTTAATCCAACCGGTTTGTGTCGTCATGGCGACTCTGCTGCTTCCACTTCTTCTGTGGTGTTTCCTGATGAGCTGATGGGGAGTTCGCACCTGCATGTTTATCAGGAGCTCCTCAGACTTAACAGAGCTGAGGATGAGCTGCAGAGGAAGAGTTATGTAAAAGTCATGCTGTCGTTTGTGTGTCTGAGTGTCATGTGTGAATGTGGGTCATGTGCACAGAAGGATGATGTTCAGCTGCTTTTGTGTCCATAATTTCCACAATCAAACTTAATTCTGTAAATGACGACGGAGCCAGGACGGTGCAGGCTCATAACAAACGAATGGTGGAGGAAGAAAAAGTGTTTCTCATTCATGAAGAAACTGGATAAAAAGTGTCAGATCAGATTCTGTCTGTCTGAGACTTCAAAGTCTGATCTGCAGGATATCGCTATGTTGATATCTCACCCAGATACTAATGACCCTGAAGTGCTCTCATTTCTCAAGATGGAAGCTTTTTTATCAGAAGGCAAGAGAAAATTGGGCTGCAGCAGCCATGAAAGATGAGTGATGAAACTGAGGTCTTTGGCTGTGAAATCATGTTAAATGAGTCGTGGGCCTGTGGCTTTTAGAGCCGAGCTCTCACTTCAATCTTCAAGTCGGATTTTGTTCAAAACTCAATGAATGAAGAATATCAGGAAATGTTGTCACCTCTAACCTCCACCCATCCTCCTCATGAGCAGGCGGGGCAGTGGGGGTGGGGTTACTGGAGCATGGTCTGAGGGGGAAGGGAGCAACAAGTCAGGAACAGGAACAAGTCACCTGGCTTTGTTTCTACTGCTGAGATGCTGTGTGGGATCCCAGTGATCGGCGAAGCAGCTAAGTTTTTCTCTCTGTGTTAATCAAATTCACTATTTTTAAATTCACTTTCTCCACTGGTCAAAAAACCCACAAACGTCCGTTTTTTCTCTGCAGTGGAAAAGGCTGCGATCACCATTCAGACCAGGTCACATGACTCTGCAATAGTCAGGAATTTATCGGCTCCGGCTCCGACCAGCATTGATGTAAAGTTTTCAACCCTTTTCCAACAGAGTGACGCGTGTATGAATCCTGGATGTTGGTGCGAGACATCACACAAAACTTTTATTTTATTTTTTTTTATAAAAATGTGTCTGAGTTTCTCATTTTATTTCACTTCAAAGAAAGTTTGTTCCCTTTTTCTAACTTTTCTGAAGGATTAAAAATGACCCATGTTTGTTTTCCTGATGAGCAGCATTGACTTGAGCTTTTAAAGTCTTAACATTTGTACAACAAAGGAACAACAGAGCGTTTCACAGGAGACAAAAAGACAAGGAGACAAGATGGAAAAGAAACACGAGGCAATTCGAAAAGATAAGACACATAAAACAAAGAGAAACAGAAAATAAAGAGCCATCTAAAATGAAGTAAGACAGATTAAAGAAAAAAAAAATCAGTGCAGCTACAGTATTTTATATTTTTTTGCTTTGAAGCCTCCAGAACTTTGTAAACCAGCACTTTTTAGTTCTTCTAAAGTCCAATCAAGTTCAGTTCAGCTGCTTGTACAGGACCATAGTCACCTGGAAACGAGATAAATCTGTCATCTGTATAATTATGGTGAGATATTCCAGTGTTTTCCAGAACATGAACATGTTGATCAGAAGAGGCCCAAGGACGGAGCCTTGAGGAACACCACGTGTCATTGTTGTATGCTCCAATGTTTTGTTGCAGTGTTATGTTAACCCAACCCATCCCCCGTGGTGTGTGTGGGCGTGGCTTACAACAACACAGTTAGTCACCAGCCTCCATGTTGATCGCTCCTGTTTACAAAACATGGTTCCTGGCGCATATGTGATGTCGAACGTGTCACATCAGAGAAAAAGACACTTTAGTGTTAAAATTAATTTCAAACATTCAAATATGACCACAGAGAGAATTCAGTTTGCAATTTGTATTAATGATGTAAATTAATCTGTATTTTGTGGCAGATTTGAAGGCTCAAAAAAAAAACCCTTTCAAGTTCTTCCCGACAGCTGAAACATGGTGCACGCCGTCCTCTCTGAATGGAAACATCTGTGAACAGCCTGCAGCAGGTTGTTGATGGAGCGGGTTGATTTCTACTGCAGGTGTTTGTTATCCAGCCTGACAGAGCGCTGAGCTCTCTCTTAATGGCTCCTTCAACCTGTTTTTGAGAGATAAAAGCTTTGCTTTCAGCTCCACATGTGCCTCCAACAGCCTGCACTGAGGTATAATGGAGGCTGTTCCCTGAAGAGAGCGTCCGGACCCTAGAAGCCCCTCAGACAAAGAGAGGCAGAGGTGTGGGGCAAAATGAAAGAGGCCTGGATTCTACTCTCATGCTTCATGTGTCAGCTTGAGTGTTTTTGATGGAGGTGGACAGTTGTTTACCTGTTTCTATGTGTGCACACAAACAAGCTACATGGTAAAGCATATTTAACGTACCATGGGTACATTAAAGTACCCATGGTACGAGTTAGCAGAGATACGATGATCAGCCATAACATTATGACACTGACAGGTGCAGTGAACAGTCAGTGGTGGATATATCAGGCAGCAGCTGAACATTTAGTCTTACTCTATCAACTATATTTACGCCAATGTTTTCTAAAAAATCCACAAAAATAAATTTCATTGTGTAAAGAGGTTGTATAACTCCTGACCCCTCAGCTCCAGCCTCATCTAGAGGGTCCGTCCTCTAGGGAGCAGGAATAGGCCTTTTTAACAAGAGGAAAAGACATGTAAACAATAAGAATCACATTAATGTCTGAACTTGGTTTGTGCAGGTTTCAGGGCTCTGCTGTTGTTCACTGTGGCTTCACTCACTGAGACACTGAAATGGAGCAGAGTCATTAGTCTTATCAGTCAGTGAGAACGAGCGCTGTGCAAAAGGTCTGTTGGATTCATGATAATCTGCTAATTAGACTGTGTCCTGACAGTGGCACCAGAAAGAAGTTCAAGAATCAACCAAAACTTTTTTAGGATTCATCCTGTTAAATGAACTTTCCACTGAAGGTGACGCCTCAATGCCCACGTCACCCATTGGTCTGTGAGCTGCTGTTTCAAAGACGCCAGTCTGGAATTTGGACGGCAGCTTTTTTTTTTTTTTTTTAAACCAGTAGAAACCATATTTGGAGGAGAAGGTGGAGCTGAGGAGGAGTGAGGGGGGTGAGTCTGTTACGACTAGTCTGAGAACTCAAATGCAGAACTCAGGTGTCAGGAGTCTGAACCAAAAAGAGGTTTTATTGATGGGCACAGAGGCTGAGACGGGGGCAGGTGGCAGAGGGGGCATCAGAGGTAGAGCAGGTGCTGGGGGCTGAACATGGCTGATATCCCACCACCTACACACCAGTCAGCAGTGGAGAGAGAGAGAGAGAGAGAGAGAGAGAGAGAGAGAGAGACTGCCAGCTATGTGACCAGAAGAACAAGATCACAGATACAAGCAGCTGAAACTGATTTCCTCCATAGGGTGTCTGGACTCAGACCTCAGGGTGGACCCAGAACTCACTGGAGTGACGATATATCCCATCTGGCCTGGAGTCTTGGGTTCCTCAGGGGGAACTGGAGAGAGAGTTGCTGCTTAGTCTGCTGCCACCATGACCCGACCCCGGATAAGAGGAAGAACATGGATGATGATGAATTTATTCCATATTTATATTTAAGATGTTCATGCTGCAGTAAAAACATCTTCCTGTGTCTATGAGCCTCACCTGACTCCAGGCTCTTTTAAATCCCACAGATCTCAGTATTATTATGTTAATTAGAGCCAAACAGTGACAAGATTCTATTTAATCAACCGTCATATTTAACTCAATAAAATCACCATCTCTGCTTTTTCTTCTGCCCTCAGAGGTTTTTTAAAAAGCAGGAGGAGATGGTGCATTTGTTGGACTATTTTCAGAGGTGGATTAGTCTGCGTGTGTGGTACTGTGTAAAAATAAACTACAATGTGTGTGTTCATGGTAACGAAACATGTCACAGAGCGCAACAATGATGTGTTTTCAATAGTGTTTGGAAACAATGGAGTTCAATGGCTCAGGGGAATGAGATGTACCAGGCTTTATACACACACACACACACACACACACACACACACACACACACACACACACACACACACACACACACACACACACACAGTGTTATTAGGATTCATCCAGTGTGGGTTGGGGCAGCTCAGGGGATGTTGACAATAGGACAAATAAATATAAGAGATGAGGCTGATAGGACACTCGGAGGTAAGACGAGGTTAATTAACAGAAGCACTGTTGCTATGGTTACCTACAGTTTTGTTTTTGTTTTTTGTCATTAACCAAGGTGATGTTTTGACCTGATGATGGCAGAAAAAGTCAGAGCATCAACAATCCATCCAGTAGTTGTTGAGACAATGCAGGTTGTTTTTGGTTTCAACCCTCTGAATCAATGTCTCCTGCCCATTAGTGTCAGGCGTACTGGACCTTGGTTGTAACCATGACAACCAAAGACGTGGACTGTACCAACAGCAGCGTACTTACGTCACCATGGTTAAATTAATTATGGTCATGTCTTGGTTCAGTTCAGGAAAAGATGGTGATTTGGGTTAAAATAAGTTACATCCTCAACATGAGACGACCTCTGTTACAACAACAACAAAAACAAATGGTCACGTATCACAGAAACAACAAACTGCTGCTTTCAAATGTGAATGAAACGCAGCTCTCCCGTATCAAATTCATCCACCCCAACCTCCTCCTCACGTGGACTTAGTTGCTCATCACCACATCACCTCATCACTTCATCACCAGATTTCCCTGTCCTCATCACTACAACCACTAGGTGTCGCCTAGCAACAGAACCTGATGATGAGGTCATAATAACCTGCTGACAGACGACCTGTGGACTCGTCTCTTACAGGAAGGTTTCACTTTTACACTGACACAAGTCGTCCTAAGTAAAATAATTATATTTTTCATAACGTCTAGACTAAAAAGTTGCTGTTAGTTGCTGCAATTACTGATTTTCAGGCCATTTGGGGGAAATAGAAATTCTGTAAACATCTATATTTACTCTTTTGGCCCCATTTTTGGTCTCCACCACCTTGGTGCTGAAATGCTCCACAACATCTAGCAGCTTGTATCCAAACAGCTGAAAGACACCTATGGGCTCCTTCTTTACAGGAACAGCCTCTCAAAATTTCAGTCTGGACCAAAGGGTTGGACCCGTCAACGTCCGAGCTCCAGCCGCACCACTTTAACGGCTGAACACAGCAGCAGCCCCCCGCAGAGTGAACATCCCTCTCACCCTGGTATTTCATCAACTTAATCATGTTCTTCATGCACTCTAGTAGCTATGGAATCAAGTTTTGCAGAGCTTTTAAAAACATCACTCATAAAACTGGAGCAGTGAATGAAAAATAAAGGGACAGGAGGCCTTTGAGAGATGTTTGCTATCAGGAAATTGTGTTGTTGTCATTTCCTTTTGTTGCCCCTCAGCTCTCACATCATTCATCTCCTGCAGTCAGAGAGAAGTGTGAACTCACTCACTGTTCCTTAATACGTTGCCTGTTTATTGTACTTCTGACAGTCATTTGTATTGATGTCTCTAAGTCATCACCCTCCTCTATTTTTTTTCTCCATCACTCTCTCTTGCACACACACACACACACACACATAAAGGTTGCCATGGAGATGTGCATGCTGTGCTCCGGAGGTTGCCATGGCACCAGTGTTTACTGGGAGCAGAGTGTTTTGTTGGCACAGCGGCGGCTCGGCCTCGTCCAACAGCTCAAATTAATAAAGCAGTTCTGTTTGTGCCTGTTGAACGCAGCGCTGGATGTTTACTGACTCCTGAAATGGATCATAACGACTGACACAGAGGAAGAGGAGGGTGTTGGTGAGACGGGGAGAAAAAGAGAGGGGTGTGTTCATGGATGAGCTCTGATCTGATGATTGAAAACAGCCCTGGAGTAGCTGAGAGTGCTGCGCAGAGATCCCAGGATGCATCAAAGGAAGGAAGGAAGGCAGCGACGTGTGGAATCACAGCCCAGATAGGAAGAAAAATATAACTTATTATTATTCAGTCATGCTGTTTTTACCATAAACTTTTGCCATTAGTCTCCCTCTTAGAGCAGCCCATGCGTTAAAAATCTCCAACCTCCCTCTGTGTTTTGGTGTACGCTGTAGAGGAAACCTATCAACAGACTAATCACACGAATCCAGAGAAATTTAGCATTCAGCAGGACATTACTTCACATTTCCAGATAACAGCATGAAGAGTCTTCCTCTCTCAACTCAGGGGTTTTATCATGTTTCATTCCGTTTTTTCTTATTTCAGCCCAGAGTCTGAATGTTATTCATTCAGAATACAGATTAAAAAAAGGAAACAAATAAAACCATTTCCTATATACAGCAAACATTGATTTCTAAATTCTGATGTCATTCACACAGTCTAAAGCAGGCTGGAAAACCACAAACACTTAGCTGAGGGAAACTGCATGAAATGGGTCCATCCAGAAACTGACCACCCTGCAATACAGTCTAAAGGTAGATGTTAAAGGTCCATACAGTCTAAAGGTAGATGTTAAAGGTCCATACGGTCTAAAGGTAGATGTTAAAGGTCCATACAGTCCAAAGGTAGATGTTAAAGGTCCATACGGTCTAAAGGTAGATGTTAAAGGTCTATACGGTCTAAAGGTAGATGTTAAAGGTCCATACAGTCTAAAGGTAGATGTTAAAGGTCTATACGGTCTAAAGGTAGATGTTAAAGGTCCATACGGTCTAAAGGTAGATGTTAAAGGTCCATACGGTCTAAAGGTAGATGTTAAAGGTCCATACGGTCTAAAGGTAGATGTTAAAGGTCCATACAGTCTAAAGGTAGATGTTAAAGGTCTATATGGTCTAAAGGTAGATGTTAAAGGTCTATACGGTTTAAAGGTAGAGCTCCATGTGGTCTTTGATTAAAAGCAGGCGTAGCTTCTATGTTGATAGAAGAAAGTATCAAAGGTTCAAAAAAAGCATTAAACCTTTACCTTTTTGTGCCCATTTTCTCATCTGTCAAATCACTGTAAGAAAAGCAATGAAGACTGAAATGTTCAGTTCTGTTGATCTCTGCTGATAAAAGGCAGTTGTTTTTTTTTTAAGCTGCTCTTCATGCTGATGAAATGTCCTTATCGCTGGCAAACCTATCCTCCTTGAAACCAAGTAGGTTTTAAACCAGAGAGGTTTCCAAGGAGACAAATGGCTAACGTCACCCACGGAGCAGTTTTCTGGTACTGAAAGAGGAGAGAAATCAACTCTCATTGAGCTGGGACTGAGACTCTCCTCAGTGACAACTGCTGTGTTTTATCCATATTTTAGAGCTGTAGAGAAGCTTTCACCACCATAACCTGTTCTCAGTCTGAGACAAGGGGTTGGACCCTTGTCAGTTTTTAGGGATTTACTGAGGACTTGATCTGCAGAACAGGAAGCTAATCGATGCTCTCACCCCTCCAGCCCCGTGAAGCACTTCTCTCTACAGACTCAGACTTCGTTACTGGAAACATCACCAATTAACAGCACGAGTACGGGTAGAAGGAGACATTAACCCTTAATTGATTGAGACAGGCAGGAGAAACAGAATGACATATTTAGTCATTTATTTTGAAGGACTTGTTGGGACGTCAGCTTCCTGTCCCAGAGCTGATGTGCTCAGTTCATGTATGAACACATCTTGACTTGAATCAGCAAAGTGATTCATTACGGAAACAGTGAGTGGATGTGATCGATTTTTAGACCTTAATGTGACAGTGTCACGCAGACACATCCATCATGCCAGCGAGTCAACAAATCCCCTTCAGGTTCTGTTCTGCCACTTTAGTCCAAACTGAAATAATCTCATCAATGTTCTGAGTCTTTTAACATTTGTCTAATAACTGGCATCTCCATCAGCCTCAGCTTGTGCACAAATGTTAGCATGCCAACACACCACTAGCATTAGCACTAGTCTTTAGCCCCTTTTCCATTGGTCAAAAAACCAGCCAAGACCTGCTATAACATTGGGCTTTTGTCAGCTGACTCTGCAGTGGACACATGTATTTATTGGCTCCAGCTCCAGCACTGATGTAAACACCTGGGTGAAGGGCTCTTTATACATCTTTATTATAGAGTATAGACACTGTACAGACCTGTCACCAGAAACATCATGGCTACAACCCATCAAGCCTCCAGTTTGTAATTTGTCTATTAAAAAAATGAACATCATGTTGCATTAAAGACTGAGACCATAAACTCATTAGGAAAACGTTTACTGAGCTAATAAATCAAGGAGAAGTAGGGACATTTTCCCATAGACTTCAATACAATCTTTTATAGACAGTCTGTCGACAACACTGAGCCGAGGAGTCTCACACGGAGGCTCTGACACTTTTACAGGAGCAACAACCAGGGGATGAGATGTGACAGATCTGTTTTATCAGTTTGCACTGTGGCTAACAGCTCAATCTTCCTCCACTGTGCCTGGGTGTGTCTGTAACTGTCTGTCCTCGTTGTGTGTCCTCAGTCTGAGCAGAGACAAACTCGAATGGCAGTTTTTATGAGCACGTTCACACCCGTCTAGAAAACCCCTTATACTTGCAAATTATGGCGGAAAAGGTGGATCTCTTGTTGACCGTTTTAAGGCTTCCATTTAAACATGAAACATTAAAGGTGCCTTGTGTCGTTTTCTGACCAACACAAAACAGGTAATGTTTCCATTCAGTGTTTCAAACCAAAACACACTGTACTGTTGCATTCATGTTTTTGTAGCTTGTAGTTTGGTTCCTATACGTCTTCCTGCACGAACCAGCTGTTGATGTGATGAATGAAATAACCTGAAACCATCAAACTCAAGCTCGTAGAAAATTCATTCAACCTTTATTTCAACTCGGAAAAACAACTGGTGGAGCCCTCGTTTACAATATGGCTAAAGCAAAAGAAGGAAAGTTAGATAAATGGCAAACTATTTTTAAAATAATTACATGTCAAATTAGAAACCTAAGGAATAAAAAAGCAATTAAAAGCTTAAAGCTGATGGATTAAACAGCTGGAAGTATAATACGATGAAACTGAACGTTTTTTGTTTCTAAAAAACCCTCAGGATTAAAATTATTTAGATTGTTTCACAGTGAGAAAAACTGAATTTTACAAGTTAAGAAAAGACCTGCATTCAGAGATAATAATGAAGTAATGTGGGTTATGAAATCCTTGAAACCGTCCAGAGCCGGTTGTGACCTCTGTCTCCGTCCATTAGGAGTTCGCTCCATCAGGTCTCTGAACGTCTTTCCTTTTGCTCTGGTTCCTGTTTGTTCATGCTTCTTATCTCCCCATGAACCCTCATGTCTGAGTGTGTTTAATGTACACACACACACACACACACACACACACACTCTGAGTAGTAAACAGAGGTGGGTTTGGTTTGAGGGGGGCTGACGGTGCTGAGTACACAGAGACGGTCAGACTCCCTGCCAGGTTTCGATCGAACTCACCTTCCTCATCAGAGAACAAACGCACTCCTGTTCTGCTCATGTCAGCAGACAAACTAACTCCTGCTGCAACACCAGTGGTAGAAAACCTGTTGGTTCATGCTTGTCCCGGTGGTGAGGACAGGTCAGGACCAGCCTGACAGAGCAAAGAATTCACCGAAGAGCTGCAGGAGCTTTAAGCTTTCACATTTAAGACTTAACTTTTTGTTTCTCCATCTAATTTCTGCCATGAAAATTAGTGAAACTTTTTAACCCCTTTACAGCCACATTAAGGTTTTTTCCTTGTTCTCATACTTTTTGTTTTTAAGTCTCCTCATCTTCAGACTCAGCTCAACCTCAGCTCATTATATCTGTGACTCAGTAAAGACTCTGTTCACTGTAATAGGGGATAGTAGCTCAGAGAACAAGAGGAAACTAAAAACACAGTGAATTTCTCCTTATTTTCTAGATAAAAACACTGTAAACCAGAATAACCAAAGAAAACTTCAACACAGAAAGTTCCACACATGTGTTTGTGTTGTTCTAGAGCTGATTTGAAGTTTCTCTCTTTATCTGATCTGAGTTCTGCTCATTCTTTGGAGCAGTAATGATGAAAAATCAGCTCCAAAGCCTCTAATGCTCTAAATATCTTATTGTCCATGTCTCTCTGTCTTTATTCTGTCACTACAATAAACTCAGAGCAACTTCTCCTCACTCTGAGATCAGAAAAATACAGGATTGATCCCATTGACTTTGGCTACAAGCAGCTGACAGCTAGGCCTCTGAAGGAGACACTCTGATTGGCTGTGACATCACCCACTGGAGCCAATAGGAGTGTCCCATGTAGAGACGTGACTCTAGATGTCACTATCAAAGATGGAGGATGAGAATGGATGGATAAACACACAGAAGTAAAGCAGCAATGCTCCAGTCAAAGGCTCAGACTGATCCAGATCTGAACTAACTTCCTTCAGGAGTTTATCACTGAAGTCAGTGTCACACAGGACAAATCAGGGCTTGTTAGAAAGAGCTGATTCTCTAGTTGAAGGAGAAACAAACAGCTCAGAGCATCACAGAGGAATAAGGCTCTGAAGACGAAGTAATGTTTGGAAGTGTCTACGCCTCTGTGGGATTAAGGGGGTTGAAAATTATCTCTCCCAGAGGGTGAAATGTAAATGTTTGTTTACAGCAAAAAATGTCCCGATGCCATTAAAATCAAAAGGGATTATCCTCTGGGCAACATAAAAACAACAGTGCCTGATTTTGAAATGTTAATATTTCTTGTTCACAAGTGCAGATTTATTTTTCTGATGGAGTCAAAAGAGTGAAAAAGTCAGGGTCACCAGAATCAAACCTTTGCAGCTTTGATGATTGAACTCTGACCAAAAACTCTGTCAGCAGCTCATGGTCAAAGGATGGTAAACTGGAGCTGGAGAGGAGTTTCTGTTCACCTGATGGATCTGAAGACCCTTATCCACTGGTCTAAGAGCCACAAACTGAGGCTTTTGTTGGAAATGGAAAAGGCTCCAATCAGCCCTGATCAGCATTGATGTAAATGATAGTCTGTCTATAAACCCTGGACTCCACTGGTTGGTAAAGAAGTCAGATTGTATTGAAGTCTATGGGAAAATGTCCCTACTTCTCCTTGATTTATTAGCTCAGTAAACGTTTTCCTAATGAGTTTATGGTCTCAGTCTCTAGTTTCAAGTCTTCAATACAACATGATGTTCATTTTTTAAATGATGGTCCATTTAGAGGAAAATAGACCAGAAAGGAGGGGATGGATTAGGGGGCGTGGCTACTGTGTGATTGACAGACTGTACCGCCCAATCAGGATAGAGTACAGAGCAGGTCAGCTCCACCCCTCACTCCTCCTCAGCTCCACCTTCTCCTCCAAAGATGGTTTCTACTGGTTTCAAAATACCAAGATGGCCGACGGACAAATTACGAACTGGAGGCTTTGAAACAGCAGCTCAGACTGATTGGGTTAAAGGTTGATGTTATCTGAAGTGGGTCACATCTATCTCACTTATGTTTTTGTTAATAACCCACTGTTTGAAGTTTGAGATGAGACAGGATATTGTTTAAAAACCTATAAAACTCACCACCTCAAGGAGACAAGAGAGAAGTGAAAAGAAAGAAATGTCTGTTTTTCAGGGATAAATGTTCAGAGACGGAGGAAAATGGTTCCATTAAGCAGGCGCTCAGACTGAGTGCTTCATCCAGACATTGACCTTTTCCCAGCGCTGCTGATAGCTGCCACGGTGAAATGACAGCGCAATGATAAAAGATGACTCAAATTACATGAGCTCCTCCTCAGCTGGCGGGGATGTCACAGCTCCTGCCGTCGTCTCGGCTGTAGTTAAACCGACATTTGGCCGCCGGTGTTGACGGAAGGAGCCAGAAAAACAAACGGCACAATCAATGTGTCAGGGTTTCATCTTTCCTCTGCTTTGTTTACCGGCCGCTATGGAGAAAATTATAGAACATTTAACAAAATGAAACATAAATATCGCTGAACAATGGGAGACAAACCCACCAGAGACACATCAAGTCTGGTGGGAATTTGATTTCACAAAGCCGTCATCGGCTGCGTCTCCTGTCTGGATCTGTGAAGACTCCAGACCACAGTCTTCCTCCTGGTCTTTCTCCCAACATGATGTCCCTGTGCACAAAACCAGCTCCATGAAGGACTGGTTTCTTCAGTTTACAGACCTGATCCAGATCCCTGCAGATCAATGAGAAGACTGAAGGCTGTTAGAGCAGCAGATCAGTGAACGTGTGAATACAATGTTCATTCTTTACATATGGATGGAAAAGCTCTGGATTTACCAGTAAATCTTTGTTGTAAGTTTCACCTGTGGCCACGAGCTTTGGGTAGTGACTAAAAGGACGAGATTGCAGATACAAGCAGGAGAAGCTCGGAGTAGAGCTGCTGGTCGTTCGTAGCCTCTGATACGACCCAATGTCACCTGAAATACAGAGACTGTCCTAGAAGAAATGAGCCCACAGGTCGTCTGTCAGCTGTTTGGATATAAACTGCTTTATGTGTTTGAGCATTTCACCAAAAAGTTGGTGAAGACCAAAAGCTGAGCTAAAAGGGTGAATATTGGCCTGACGTTCATCAGGTGGAGGAAACGAGTTTAAATCAATGTTCATGTCCCTGTGTTTCCAGGATGTGGAAATGAGCTACTGTTTGCTAACATAAGTGATGTTTACTGCGAGTTTCTACTGCCCCCAGTGTCCAGTAAATCAGTTATGGCTGGATTAACATCAGTGTGTGTAGAAATGTCGTACTTTTATAGTTGGTAACACAAGTCGTCCAATTTTAATGACCATGTAGGTCGTTTGTTCGTCGCCTTGATATGACCCAATGCAGCATTTCCTGAAGTGTAGAGACTATCCTGTCACAAACGAGCCCACAGGTCGTCTGTCAGCAGGTTATTATGACCTCATCATCAGGTTCTGTTGCTAGGCGACATCTAGTGGTCGTAGTGATGACGGGAGCAAAGGGAAAAGTGCGGTGACGTAGTTTAGAGAGAGACAAAGTCCACGTGAGGAGGACGGATGGGTCAACAATATGACACAGTGAGTGGTGTTCGATTCCCATGTGAAAGTAGTTTATGTTGTTTCTATTATCAATGAGCATTGGTCGTCAGAAGTACTTATTTTAACCTAAATCATCTTTTCCTGACTCTAACAAGACATGACTGTTATTAATAGTAACCATGGCGATAAGAGCAGGCGAGCCCCTCTCCATACAGTCCATGTGCTTATTGTAACCATGACAACCAACGTCTGGTATGCCTCCTGCCACAGACATTAGTTCACGAGACACTGTTGTGGGTTGTATCAGAGACGACGAGAACGACCTCAGGAAACGTATTTGAATTTAAACAAAAATGGGTTTTGAATGAGTTCATTTGAGTTCACATTCAGTCCACGACACTGAAGGAGCAGAAATCTGTTATTGTCTCTGTTTTTACTTCTCACTGGTTTTATTTTCTAAGAACTAAAAAACTTGGGTTTCTGATTGATGGAAATCGACCTCTGTGCTCATGCATGGCCTCTCTGCATTTCCGAGCAACTTTGATTTCCTGCTTCATGCTCGGTCACCACAAAGGGCCAAATTTAGAAAAGGCATTAGGGAAATGGAAATATATCATTCAGAGAGTGGGAGTGAAGAGGGAGCTGAAGACATGGAGACCCAGTCCTTTCAAACAATCTACGTTATGTTCATCCACTGTGATTCAGCACAAAGAAACAGGTACTGTGAAGAAATTTACATTTATCATCCTGTGTCCAACCTGAGAGCTGCAGATATTTATGAGGCTTAAACAATAATCCACTCAAATATTGTACTTGCAAATGATGTTGTATCATATTTAAGACTTTTTCTCCCCTTTGGAAACTAAAGCCTTAAACCAAACAAGCGTACAGTTAAAACCCAAATCTCAGGGAGCTAACAGCCTGGACATGTTGAACATGACAATGGAAAGTCAACATGTTGAATGAGCGGCCCCTGAGTCCCGTCTTTGTGCAGATTATCCCTGGATTTTGAAGCAGAGTATAGAGCAGTGTGCAGCTCTGTGAGCCCTGTCACCCTGGGGGAGCTCATTACCAGCACTGCAGGCTGGGATTTGAAGCATGTCAGCTCGTACTCTGCTGTAATTAATTCCACTCCTTTTGGCTCTTTTTTCTCCTCCATTAATCTGTGTATTTAATTAAGGTTTGCTTGCTTTAACGGCACAGAGAGCGAGCGGCAGAAAAAGGGACAGAGAGGAATGTGAAGCGAGAGTGATGGAGGAGAAAAAGAGCCTCTGAGTTACAGTTTTTGAGCAGAAATCCTCCCAATTACCAGAATGAAGATGCTGGTTTTATTAATGAACTTCTCAAGTGTCGTAAACAGAAACTGAATCAGATCAGTATTTGCCGTGACCCCCTTTGCCTTTAGGCCAGCACCAGTTCTCCACAGTCATTCGGGTGTTAACAGGTCGTTCCAGTAACTTCTGTCTCCTCCTGTGACCCAGACCCATGATCCTGGGACCAGGTCTCTGCGGGGACCAGACCATCAGGGCTTAACATGAAGAATGTCAACCATACCCATGTTAGCATGTTGGTTAGCATGCTAACGGTGCTCATGTTAGCATGCTGAAATACTTAACATCACTCTTTAACATGCTAACTGTTGACGTGTTGCCCTGCAGTTAGTGAAGATTAAATGTAATCAAATTGGGACTAAATGTTATTTCCTGTGTTAAATGTTTTTAAATCTCACTGATCCAGTTCAGTTGTGTTCCCTCTGGAACGTGATCATTTCTGCCCCCAGGTGTCTTCAGCTGCTGGGGATGTAAGGACAACGTGACCTCTTAGTCATGAGGCTGAAGCAGTTTGAAAAGTGAAATGTTGAGGGCAGCGTGAAGATAAGGCTGCAGGAGATCATCAGATTTATATGCTGCAGCATCCTCCTTAGCTCTTATCTCTCTGCTTCAGTTTCTCTTGTCTCTCTGCACTGACCTCACCCTGTGTTCACCCCGGTCCTGGTCTGAACTCTCAGTCCACTTCCTCCCTCCTGCTCCGTCACATTTACCTTCAAACTCACTTTTTCCTCAGATGGAGTTTTCTGAGATGTTTCTCCACAAACATGCTGCTGATAACACACCAAACACGACACATTTCTGCTGTTTGAGATAAGGACCCCTCCTCACTGTGATGTCGTGTTGAGTGTGTGCGTTTACAGGGAAATGATCACAACAGCCTGCAGCCAAACACAGGTACAAGCAGATAAATGGCATGTACAAATATTTACATTTTATTTAGAGGCTTTTCCACAAAAGGATGCAGTCGCAAAAAGGTTTGAAAACCACCACGGGATGTTACTACCACGTTATACAGTATGCAGCACAGGGACAAACCCTAACCAGAAGCTTTAACAGACAGTGTCCTCACAACAGTGGCTGTATTCATTTTGGCAAGCTTTGGTAAAACAGGCAGGAGGCATCAAAGAGTGGAATTATATGGAGGGAACAGCTAAAAATAAATATTTCAACTGATGAATCAGAGAAATATTCAACAGATTCACTGATAACAATCTCAGCTCAAGGTCTATTTAATCACTTGTTCGGGACTTTGAGCTTCAGAAACCTGTGGGTGGCGTTACAGATGCCACGTCCATATTTATTTACACTCAGAGTGAGCTGCTCTACTGTTGCCATCTTGGCAGCGCCTGACTCCGCCTCTAAGTCCCAGCTAATCCAAAAATGGGTGAAGAGGTGGGGCATGTGTGGAGCTGAGACTCATGTGAGTTTAATAACTGTGACAAACGCTCCTGTTAGCATCGTTAGCACAGCTGAGTGCCTGGGTAATTCTGCTTGAAGGCTAACCCAAAGCTAATTCAGTTGCTGGCTAATTAGCTAGTTAACAAACTGAGCTAACATGGTGAGCTCAAACAGTAACACCTGCTAACAGTGCCTACCTGTCACTTAAAGGGGCCACGTCCTCAATGCTACACAACTTCAGTCCTTAACAAAATGTAAACAGGTGTGTTACATAAATATTCTCCCCCGTAGAGTCGCCATGAAGGAGGAAATTAGCAATAGAGACCAAAACTGTCTCTCTCTCTGCTGTAAACATGTTTATTTCTGTTGTAAAGTTGGACATTTTAACATGGGAGTCTATGGGACTGACTCACTGCTGAAGCCAGACTCTAGTGGACTGTAGAGGAACTGCAGGTTTTAGCTGTTTAGGTTTGGTTGCAGCTTTGTTCGTGCAAAACATGTTTCTCATCAGCAGATGAATTGAAGTCAACATTAATGAGAGATTGTAAAGTCAGACTGTTAATTTAAGTTATGAGTTATTTTAATATTATGTTTCAGTGCCATTCTTGAACCCTTCCCAGAAACCAAACCATCTACAGCCTCATGACAAATGAGAAAACTCAAGCTGCTGATGAAGACTGTGAGGTGAACAAAGCCAGTAGGACCTTGAGTTGAGATCGTTTTGTCAGTAGGTGTTTCAGGAACGAGCCGTCAACTCTATCTGACAATAAAATCAGGTGACAGTTCAAAACACAAAGACTCAGTTTCTGATGATATGAAACAAAAAAAGCAGAACAGGGATTTTTTCTGACAATCATAATCATCTGTAATTTTCTGTAAAATGATTTAAATCTAGCAAGTGGACATCTTGATTTAAAAACTTGGGTGAAGAAGATGAGTAAATTATCCCCTTTACTTCAGTTCCAGACCTTGAGACTGATGGCAAAGTATCTACATCTTCAGATCTATGAAATGAGAAGGACCACAGTGAGAGAGAACCTGAAGAAGAGAAGAGGAAGCGACTTCTCTTTGATGTATAAATAAATAGATATATGACGAGGCTGCGGTAACGAGGGTACGGTATCTAAAAGTGTCTTTTTTTTTGAAAAAGTGAGTCCACAGTTCCAAACCAAAAGGGTTCAAAGTGTTGCTTTACAAAAAGCTGTGCTGTAATAAGAGTACAAAAATACATAACTATGCAAGACAGACTATTAAAAGAGTCTTTGTGAATACTGTGAGATGTGGGGTGGGGGGGGCAGTCCGCTGATGGTGCCCTGAAGGCAGCACCACAGGAACGACTATTTACGACAGCAGTAGTGGCGTTCAGAGTGAGCGGTTAGCGGTCAGCTGACGTGCAGCGGTTCACATCGTGTGACTGTTAAAACGCTCCACGTGGAGTCAGATCAGGTTCAGATGGCACAGTCGTCCTGAACGGTTGGGCTGAAGGCTGAGCTCCGCAGGGCGTCCAGGCAGTTGACCAGGATGAGCGTGCCAGTGAGGTGCTTCCAGCGCTTGGTGATGGGGTTCTTCATCTTGTCCAGGCCCATGTGCAGCTCCTGGATCACGTCCCTGTAGCTGTCGCCGATCTGAGCCGCCCACGTGACCAGGAAGTCGTACGCCGGCTTCCACATGGCCTGCAGACAGCGAGGTAGATGTTAAAGGTCCATTAGGTCTAAAGGTAGATGTTAAAGGTCCATTAGGTCTAAAGGTAGATGTTAAAGGTCCATACAGTCTAAAGGTAGATGTTAAAGGTCCATACGGTCTAAATGTAGATGTTAAAGGTCCATACGGTCTAAAGGTAGACGTTAAAGGTCCATACGATCTAAAGGTAGACCTCCATGTGGTCTTTGATTCTTTCACTTTATTAATATAGAACCTAGACCTGCTTTATAATCAAAGGTCTCAGTCCACAGAAACTGAGCCTTTAAACCAGCCCTCAGGACTTCTGGAACTTTGTGATGTCATTAAAAGCAGTCATCACCCTCAGCCATAACTCTACCTGGACCCACCATCCAACCTTGGGAGAGTAAAACTACACTGAGCTGGTTTCTGGTTCTTAAAACCACTAAAATATCTTCTGATGATCAACACTGTAGATAAAACAAAAGAGAAGTTTGAATATGGACCTTTAATATAAAATATAACCTTTAATATGGAACTTTAATGTAAAATATGAACATTTGATATAAAACGTGGACCTTTCAAGATAAAATGTCACTTTTAATGTAAAATATGGACCTTGGGCCTTAAGGGGCACAAACACAGATATAAATAATCAGGACACCAAATCCGAGACTAAAAAGACAAATGAAATCAGAAACCAACTAAAACATCTCCAGGCTGAGAGGCAACAGGCCCAACTCTCCCCATGCCAGAAGCCCCCCCCCCCAATGCTGGCACCAGAGCTTTTAAGGCCTTTCCACTGCAGCTACAGGGAGACAGGACAGGAAGAAAACAACAGCAACACATGGTAACAGTAGCAGATCACTCCGTACCTCGCTGTCCACCACGCCGTTCTTGTCGCGGTGCGGCGCCTCGTAAGCGTCCATCTGCTGGCGGGAAACCTTGGCGAGCTTCTCAGCCAGCTCCCTCCAGCGCCCGGCCAACTCCACAGCCGTAGTCAGGAGGACAAAGTCCATGACCAGTCTGGCCACAAGACCCTGGCAGTCCATCTTCAGCAGAGCCTGCAGAGAGGAGACAGGAGAGGCCTTCAGACTGAGGAAGGGGGGGTACAGTCTGAAATAATGGAGGTGGGTGGAGGTTTAGATCCTGGATTCAGGAGACACGAGGGGCCTGAAGTCTAAAAAACAGACTGGGGAGCAGAGGAAGGTGAGAGAGGATGACAGTCAATTGTTAACAAGGAGTCTGAGGGTAGAAACTGAGTCAGTCAGTGGAGTTTGACTAAAACCACACAGTACAAAGAGACTAATAAATGTACATCTACCGGTTTCACTCCACCGACTTGATCCGCTGTTATTTTCCACCGCCTGCCTCTTCAATCCCCCTGCAAATCTCAGCTTTGTGCATTTTTCAGATGTTTTCTGGTGGAAATAGAAATAAGAGCCTCGTGCTGCCTCAACAGCACCGCTCAGGATTTATGTCACATCTGAACTCAGCCCGGTAACAAACACTGAAAGACGGAGCAGGACACTCAGATCAACGAAAGCCCTGGTAGCTGCTCATAAAGGTGGGGGGGGACAACATCTCCATCCTCAGCCTCACCCCCAGCCCAACTCCTCCCATCAGCTCCGTCAGCACCAACACAACTGTTTGCGTTTGTGGGAAAATGAAATGCTGAGGAGGCTCAGTCTGGTCCTGAAGAAACCTGCAGGACTTCACTCATCCAAAAGAGGCTCATGCAAATATAAACGCACGGATTTATACTTCACGTGATCTCAGTTCAGTTCTGACACTAAACTGGGTTGTAACGATGGTAACGATGGGTTTTTTTCTTTCGTTTCCTTGAAAAACAAAGAAAAACAGACATTGAAATAAAATAAGTGAACCGGTAAAATATAATGAACAAGAAGTTAAATCAAATCCATAAAAAATGAAAACACAAAACCTGAACTGAAAAGAGTCTGAACCCTCAAACAACAACATCCTGACTCTGAAATGTCCTCATTTTCTAAAAATGTCCCTGTTTTCTTAAGTTGTCTTCACTGTAAAAGATTGATCCTAAGAATAAACACACACACAGACACACACACACACACACACACAGACACACACACAGACACACACATACACACACAGACACACACACACACACACACACGTGCAGGAATGTGAGGAACGACAGGATACGAAGGGTGGAGGGGGAGGTGGAGGGGTGAATGGGAGGGGGAGGGGGAGGAATGCAGATGCCAGGCTCCAGAGGCCTGTTTCACTGGAGGACGAGGACCAATCAGACTGGAGCTGCCACCACAGAAGAAGAGGCTGACGTCTCTTTGTTTCTGGGTCTTGGTGGAGGCTGAGAGGAAGAGACTCTTTCCTCACTGCTGAATGACAGGAAATCCCCATCAAAATAAAGGACATCACTTCCTGTCTGACGACGGCTTTAAGCTTTTTTAACAGTTTGTTTATTCGATACAATGAGGATGAATTGACAACATGAAACGTTTTGATTCAGGGTAAACATCAACAGGTGTTTTATTCTGAAAAACCTTTCTACAGCAGTTTAGCTCCGACCACACCTGACTCACATGACATCTCCTGTTTGACTCACCCAAGGTATGATGGGAAAAATGTCACCAACAGAAACATGAAAGAATCACAAAAAGACACAAAATAACCACAGGATGAAACCATATGACCAGAGGCACAGAGGGATAAAATAACCACCATCGTCTCTGGACTGTTTCCTGGGTCGGGCCTGTGATGTCACCGTCAGGGCAGGAAGTGGTCGCACAGGTCAAAGCTGCACGTTCATCTTCTCTTGGTGTGTCTGAGTGGAGGGAAACGTCCTGCAGCTGTAAATGTTTGATGGCGAGTTGTAAAGTATTTATCAGTGAGTGTTGTGGCCTGATTCTTAAACTAATAACGAAGTTACACAACGACCACGCAGAGCGACAACTCTCTGCAGGAATTAAACGCTGTGCTGTGTTTCTCGAAAATGTCAGCTGGTGTATGTGGATGGGTAATGGGACTCTCAGTGTGTGTGTGTGTCTGTGTGTGTCTG
The DNA here is from genome assembly GCA_038496675.1 of Rachycentron canadum. Lineage (NCBI taxonomy): Eukaryota > Metazoa > Chordata > Actinopteri > Carangiformes > Rachycentridae > Rachycentron > Rachycentron canadum. The sequence continues at coordinate 1,129,665 of CM076658.1, forward strand.
TGTGTGCTTTAGTTAAATGCCACAGAGTTTGTTTCACCAGCTCAGCAATCAGCGCCCTGAGGCCCTGCAGCTCCCCCCACCGCATAAATCATCTGCTTGTCAAAAGGAGAAGAAAATTCCTACAGACATATTTTCAGAGATAACGTTGATGTGGGAACGAAGTGGACAGTTCAATCATGTCTGTCGTTACACACACACACACACACACACACACACACACACACACACTCCCTCTGCCTTCAAAGAAAACAGCAGAACTAACCCTTCGACACTGAGGTTTCTGATAAACGACTGTTTCTTCTGTCGTCCTGTTTCTGTTTTTCCTCTCAGCTACAAACCTGACACTCAATCTCCTCTTTATTATTTTTCTATCCCATCTTCATTTTCCATCTCACTTCCTCCACCTTTCCCATCTGCAGCCTCTACACTTCATCTCAGCCGCACGGTGGCTTCACGATTTCATCCCTTCTGCAGTTTTGCTCTGAACCTTGCTTCTCATCTCTTTATCAAACTGAAACCTCAAAAACTGAATCCTGGGGATCCAGAGTTTTGTGGCTGCTGGTTTTGATTTCTTCACTCTGCATGTGAACTCGATTCTCCATAAACCGACCCACACATTCCCAAACAAGGCCAACTCTCCAGAGATGGAGGGATCTGTTGTTCGGTCAATTATTCCAAAAGCAGCAGTTTGCCACACCCTGCTGCTGAAGGAGGAAGTGGAGGGGGGAACAGAGAGGAAGGTGGCCGAGGGGACTGTGGAGAAAGAAATGTTCATTTGTGTACAAAAATGGCAAAGCACAGCGCTAATAGCACATAATGGAGAGCGGGCGGCCTCTCCAGTTTTCAGAGTCCTCCTCCAGAAATAGGATGTTGTTATTATTCCCAGGCTCTATCTGCCACACTGATCTCACTGGAAACAATTCAGCAGGGTCAGACGCTCGGCTGCAGAGCTCAGCGAGAGCTTTGAAATGAAAATCCCCCTTTTAGCACCAAGATACAACAAAGGTTCCACCTCTGTGGAATCTGCAGCGGGTACAGCAGAGGAGGAGGAGGAGGAGGAAGAGCAGGGAGGATCAGGAGGAGGAGGCTTTCCTCTCTCATCAGACTGAAGCTCACAGTGGGATTCAGGCTTATTTTGTGCTACGACTACAACAATAAAATTCACAGCTGGTTAATGTGTCCATCATTTTCTCCGTTAATCCTTTTTGTTAATTAATTGCAGAGAAAATTGCGGAAAAGCTCAATGAAATCCCACAGCTGAAACTGTCTGATCAATTAGCTCAATGACCTGAGCGGTGATGTGGAACTACAATGAGATGGTTTCTGGTTCTTAAAAACATCAATATCTTTATGATATTACAACTTCAGACAAAGTCGACCGTCAACTCACTGAGACGTCACCATCGTCTGAGCTGCTGCTCTGGAGCCTCCAGTTTGTACTTTGTCTGTCGGCCATCTTGGTTTTTCAAACCAGTAGAAACCATATTTGGAGGAGAAGGTGGAGCTGAGTCTGTCAATCAGTGTAGCCACGCCCCCTAATTCATCCCCTGTTTATGGTCTATTTTCCTCTAAATGGACCATCATTTAAAAAATGAACATCATGTTGTATTGAAGACTTGAAACTAGAGACTGAGACCATAAACTCATTAGGAAAACGTTTACTGAGCTAATAAATCAAGGAGAAGTAGGGACATTTTCCCATAGACTTCAATACAATCTGACTTCTTTAACAACCAGTGGAGTCGCCCCCTGATGGTCATATCACTTCTAATGAGCTGCTCTACAACCATGAAAACAACAAACACGTCACAAATGAGGCTGAATTTTGCAGTTATTTCTTTTGTAACTGATTAAATTAATTAATTAAAAAATAAGTAATTTCTGCTTTTTTATGAACAAATAGGTTCCTGTTCTCTGAAAACGACAGCATCATCCTCTGCTTCCATTTTTACTCCTGCTCCAATATCAAATGTTATCAATACCAGTATAACAGTAAGTGTTATGTAACATCCTTCACCTGTCAGAGGTAAAGGACCAGTCAGGAGTCTGTCACTGGTCTGTGTGCAGGGGGGGGGCCGGGTCAAGGAGGATTATGTGAAGGATACTGGGGTCGTACAGGCCTGCAGGCGCCTGCAGGTCAACAACTGGAGCTTCTGGTTCGAGTCCGAACAATGAAGCAGGAAACATCTGCAGGTCTGAGATCCAACAGACACAACCTGGATCCTTTCCATCATCCGCTGAGGACAACAACAACAACACAAGACTCCGACCAGAGAGAATCTACTCCTTATTCACTGATCAGAGTTGACTTCAGTCTGTTTCCTTCTCTCCACAGATCAAAATCAACCATGTGTCAAAGATTCTTTTGGTTTAACTGTTGTGATACTAATTATATATAACTGAAAAAGCACAAACACAGATTCTCTGGACCAAGTTTGTTTTTCTTTTCTTTTTTAAATAATGATGAAGACAGAAATCAATCAGTCAATCATCAGGTCACATGATGAATCCTGAGTCTCGCACTGAGCTGCCTGCTGCAAAACAACTGGTAACAACTGTACAAACATTATTTAGGCTCCATCTATCCTCTGAGGACCATGAATATATGCAGCTAATGTGACTACATTAAATCTGTTCATTTTTTATAAATTTGCATTAAATGTTTTGAAGTTAGTTCAGATCTGGATCAGTCTGAGCCTTTGACTGGAGCATTGCTGCTTTACTTCTGTGTGACAGAGACATGGACAATAAGATATTTAGAGCATTAGAGGCTTTGGAGCTGATTTTTCATCATTACTGCTCCAAAGAATGAGCAGAACTCAGATCAGATAAAGAGAGAAACTTCAAATCAGCTCTAGAACAACACAAACACATGTGTGGAACTTCCTGTGTTTAAGTTTTCTTTGGTTATTCTGGTTTACAGTGTTTTTATCTAGAAAATAAGGAGAAATTCCCTGTGTTTTTAGTTTCCTCTTGTTCTCTGAGCTACTATCCCCTATTACAGTGAACAGAGTCTTTACTGAGTCTCAGATATAATGAGCTGAGGTTGAGCTGAGTCTGAAGATGAGGAGACTTGGGGACAAGGACGACTTTAGAAGGAAAAACACAAAGAGATGAAAAACAGGAATGTGGCTCTAAAGGGGTTAATGTATTCAAAGGATATGTTGTGAATTTTTCATTATTATTTTTATTGTTATACATAGACAGTATATTATTCTGTAGATGTACAGACTGAGAAGCAGTTCAGTGGAGCAAGCTCCATATTTGTAGGAAATGTACTTTATGATTTGACGTACACTGCTGATGGTCCAGAACAGATTCAGACAAAGGCAGCTCTCTGTTGTGACCACAGCTCTTTTCACTTGGTTCTTTTTTCTAAAAATAGACTTCCATCCATGTCAAATGACACACCGGCAAATCATAAGAGATCGTCCTCTCCAACATAGAAAACATTTGCTCCAGGAGAGGGAGATAAGGATTTCATATGACGGTCTTTAGACTTGGGCGGCTTTTGTGAGGCCCACACACACAACGAAATCCACTTTTCAGAGGACGGAAAACAGCCATCAGATGTTTGCATGAGACACAAACAGCATATTTGTGTCAGTTAAACAAAAAGCCTTGGTGATTTCAGATTTGCTGGACTGCTGTGTGCTTTGATTGTTGCCACACTAACCAGTAGTTTAGCTGTAATCCTGACAGAAATAACATAAAAACAGACCTATATTCAGAAATGAATTGTGACTCCCAGAAAGGGCATATTTTCAGTCACCACCTTTTATTATGTTCTTTTCCATGCTGCAGTTTCTCTGTCTATAAATGGGTCTAACTAGTGTTTACAACATTGGCTAAATTACAGTGTTTCTGCTCCATGTTACTTCAGCTGTAGTTGTGTCCATGACCTCTGACAGAGACTCTCAGTAGAATAATATACTGACAGAGAAAGTGTAGTGACGGTGGTGTCTGAAAAGGCTGTAGTATTTCAAACCCGCGCAGACACATGAAATGCTCAGTTTTACGGAGCATTAGTCTGACTGGATGTGATGTTGTTAAAGCTTTTTAGGATGAGAATCACTCCCCAAACTGCCTGAGGTGACAGGAAATCCTCATTTCCATGACAGAAGATGCATGAGTGAGTTGTGTTTGCACATTTACAGTGAGCTCATTCACGCTACTCCCAAGAAAAGCTGAATAAAGTGAAAGGAGAGAAAAGCACGAGGCGTGAAGGCTCCTCGTTCTTTCTCTGCAGACACATCTGTTCACTTAAGAAGAAAAGCACGAATAAAATCCCAACCAATGTCGAACTTGGCTGAGGAAAAACCATCTGATATTCTAATTATAGATGAACGCTGTCTGGAAAGACTCTGTTCTGTCATTACTCGAGGAACCGAAGGGTTATGCCAAGAGTTTGCTGTCGATTTGTACATGACAAGCACCTGTGGCTTTTAATCATAAACAGGAAATAACAACAGAGCCTGTGGTCCCATTTCTACAGTGACTTTACCCCGTGAATACAAAACTGAGAGTCTGTTTCATTAAGCTGCTTCACAGCGTTGTTTTCCCCTGAAAGGCCTGTGATTCATATGTACATAAAGACAGAAAATTATCAGAGCAGCCTGAGCAATCAATAGGATTTATAAGAGTATACAAACTGCACACTGGCTGTGTAACTCCAACAACAGACACTCATTCGACCTGCTCCTCAGGTCTCGATTAGACCTTGATGCCTACACAGCAGTTATCGACTGCAGTCCCAGCTGAATTAGCCAACTGGACCACAGCCTAAAGCCTAAAGCCTGACGCCTGGAGCCTAAAGCCTAAAGCAGCTGTGGGCAGATGACGGGAGAAAGGAAGGATTGTGCTCTGGGAGAGAAATCTCCCACCAAGAGGATACAGACAGGAACACATGGCCATTTAATTGGACACATGAAGGACAAAAAAAATGGAAAACTGAGGAAAAAGCAGTTTGCATTTTCTTCAAATCAATGGCTCAGAGAAAATGCTAAGTCACTGCGACAGAGAAGGATGCCAAAGCTGTAACTTACTGTCAGGAGTTCTTTCTGGAAGGACTTCCTCTCTTTGCTCTCTGTATTGTTGCAGTCCTCTTTCAGCTTCTCCAGCACCGACGCCACCCTCTCGGGCTCGCTGTCCAGCTCTGCACGGCAGAAATGCGTCAGCGGCAGGTTGACATATCCGAGGGCATCCGCGAACGCTCGCCAGTTGCCGATGTTCTCCATCAGTATAGTTCTTACAGAGGCGTAGATGTATGTCAGGAACTTGCAGGGCTTCAGTATCTGCTCCAGGAACAATGAAGTCGTAAGGTCGGGCCCGCTGAAGTAAATGGGCTTAACCTTGCCAACCACTAGTACGTTCTTTGCATGGACAAGTCCCATCCTGCCCTGATAATATCCAATGTACCACTCTTTTGTCCACAATTGGCCCTTCAGCTTGATTTTCTCCTCACTCAACAGAGCTACGAAGTCTCCTTTTTTGTACTCCAGTAAATACTGATTTTTTGTTTGTCGGATGACGGTTTTGATTAATTTTCCAAACTTCAGGTTGTTGATCCTCCTGTCCTGGAAAATGGGGTACTTAGTGGTGATGGCAAGAGGGGATAAGACTATCTTGCCAACTTCCTTCTTCTTCAGGAAGCGCCGTTGCACAGATGTCTTTGGACCTGCTTTTGGTGGTGGTGTTGGTGTCTGGACACAAAACTGGGCCAGTATACAATCCTGGTCATCTTTTACCTGGATTCGTAGTGTGAAATCAGAAACATCTTCAGGATTGCGTGAGGCAATGACATAAACAAGCCTGCTGACTTTTCCTAGTTTAACCTGGAAGCCCCGGACCACTCTGGCCTGTTCGCTAGCCTTTACCTCATAGTTGGCCATGTTGGAGTAAACCCCAACGCGGAGGTCCTGCGGTCTTGACAAGACAAACTGGTGTTTACCCCAAAGCTGCAGTGCCACTGGTGGTACGGACTGCGCCTGCTTACCGACCTCACTAACCAGTAATGTCTTTGGGGCACAATCATGGCCAAACATAGCCACAACTGTCTTGAAGGACGGGTGAATATGTTTGGGACCATACACTCCTAAGGTGATCTTTTTAACCACGTGTTCCCAAACCGTGGAGTCTGGAGATATGGACTGAGACTGAGCCACAACACACACATACATGCAGGGTTCGAGATTGTCCAGACACACCTGAACTGTGTCCCCATACATGTAGGCCTGAGGAATGGGAGTGTAAGGTCCCTCCTTACAATCGCTCCTGACACACAAGACTTCAGTGGTCTGCCTGCTCTCCATTTTCACCACAACAGAAACTTTCATCTCCAGGGTAACGGTGGTTTTGGTCTCCATGTTGCTCAGTTTGATCTCCACCACAGGGCTGACAGTGGTGCAACGGTCATTGTTCAGCTCCAGTGGTGGATCGAGCAGAGCTTTGATTGAGATCTGCTGGGTGTCCCCTGGTGCCACGTGGCCCTCGGGTATGTGGATGCTGATATTGGTGTCTGGAAGCTGGACAGCACCTCCTGAGCTGTCCAGTCGACAGACAATGTTGGTTTCCACTGGCTGCGTTTGGCCCCACCCTGGGTTTTGACCCAATGAGTCCAAGTCATGGCAGGACCTGGCCAACTTTCGATGGGTGAGCCACGCTGTCCGGAAATCCTCCCTGCTCTGGAACTGCTCTGGCGCCGGTGCTTTCAACCCCCCGAAAAAGCCGGTGGAGGCCTGAGGGGCGTTAGACTGAGCCTGTAGGATGGACAGCTCAGACAAACTGTAGGACCGCTTGCTTCTAAAAAATGGGTTGTCCCTTCGCATCGTTTGCCCCATCCCTACTGTGGGACTAAGAGGGTTCAAGTTAAAAACTCCACTGCCAAAACCATTGATGTCGGCAGTGCTGCTGGTGGAGTTGGGCACTGATGGAGCGAGTGTGTCAAACAGAAGGAGGTCAACTGATTTCTCATTACTGTTCTGATCAAGTGGGCTCTGAGGACCCCCGTTTAGGAAAGGGTTTGTAGAGGTATGGGTTGCTGCAAAAGGATTTCCATTTTGGTAGGTGGTTGGTTTCAGAATCACCCCTGCCCACTCTCCTAAAAGGTCAATTTCTTTGGCTGCCTCCTCATTGCCGTCTCCCACAGTGTCAATCATCCCACTGTCACTGAAGGACGAGTCTCTGTAGTTGATGGGCTGCACATAAGCTGCCGGGATGTAGCCCATCTCTGTGTTGTTGTGGGCGTACCACCACTCTGCTCCCGACGAGTCCAGAACGTAGAGGCGGTCCCCTTTGGAGAACTTCAGGGTGGTGAAGCTTGATGGGCAGTAGTCCTTTATGGCAACGACTTCCCTGGCAGTGCCGAAGGAGGCAGTCGCATCTAGTCGTAAGGCACTCGGAGAAGGCACTGGAAGAAAAAAAACAATGTCAGGTGGAGGTGGATGATAGAAAAGACTGTTTTTCTTTTCAGTTTGAGCAGCTGACCTTTGACATCAGTGAGACTGGCTTCTGACACTCCTTCACTGAGATCAATGAGTGTCCCCTCGGACTTGCAGCGAGGAAGAGACGTGTTGTTGTTGGTGGTGGCTCTGATTCGATGGGCGGCCATGTTCGGACCTGTCACAGTGCACCGCCGGTGTGTTCAGGTTACTCAAATGGGTTCAACTAGTGGCCAAGTCAGATGTCAACAGCCTCCCATGATCTCTGAAAGACACAGGAAATAAAACATTATATTTAACACAGCCTTTATCAAAGAGTAAAACAAAGTATCAAACTGACCCCAGAGCCGACTAGTCATGTGTTGTTAGCAATATTAAATCAACTGCAAATTCAAACACTATGATTTGAACTGGCTGTTGTTGGACGTAGGTTGTCTTTGCCTGAATGTACTGGAGTCAGTTCTTCCCTTTTTGCAAATATTGAAATGCTCTGTAGATTTTTAAATATTCATTTTCTACTCAGTTTATCAGCATGTTAATGATCCTAGAAATCATGTATCAGATAAAACGGATATCTATTAATCCTCATTAATCAAACATCTGCATTTAAGAGTCAGGCAGCCAAATCTGCGTGAAATTATTTGTTATTCTGTTTATCCTGATTTGCTAATTCTCCTGTTGGCTTTTGATTTTGTACTTGAAAAGCCAAACTCCTGAGAGGAGGCTTGAGGATCAAAGTTATTCTAGAAGGACTTTAATCAGAAGCATATTTATGCACATCCACTTTATATTGGCAGTTACTGCTTACTTTATCTTGGTTTGCAGCATGTTTAAAACAGCAAGTGAAAAATGTTCAGAATTAAATGTGGGTTGAAAGTCACAGTTAAAGGGCCATGATCATCAGTAAGACAAGTTTCAAAAAGGCAAGAGGCCGGGAAGTCTAAAGGTAGATGTTAAAGGTCCATACGGTCTAAAGGTAGATGTTAAAGGTCCATACGGTCTAAAGGTAGATGTTAAAGGTCCATACGGTCTAAAGGTAGATGTTAAAGGTCCATACGGTCTAAAGGTAGACCTCCATGTGGTCTTTGATTATAAAGCAGGTCTAGATTCTATATTAATACAGTGAAAGTATCAAAGGTCTCAGTCACAGAGAAATGCTCACAGCCTGTATTCAGAAACTGAGCCTTGAAACCAGCCGTCAGGACTTCTGGAACTTTGTGATGTCACAAGGCTCAGCGCCTGCTGTTACTAGATCTCCAGAGAGAAGCCTGGGATGTTTTTTGGTTCTTAAAATCACAAATATATCTTCTTACAGATACCAATACACAAGATAACACACCTTTAATATGAAAGATGGACCTTTAAACATGCTCACTTCTTCACTATTCTTAAAAACACTGGAATAACTATAGTTTATTTGTCGTCCTCATGTACCACATCTCCCACAACTGTAGCCTTTCCAGTAGATTGTAAGGGACAAAGTTCAACACTAAGGGTTAAATTTACCCATCATTCCTCATGGTTTTCTAAACTACACACAAATATCCACACAGCTGTTCTCCATGGAAATGGGCTGACTGCAGAGGAAGATAAAATAAACGAGTGAAGAACTGCAAACAGCAGATGTGGGTCAGTGGAACACACTTGGGTTTGAGAGACACCAGGCTTTTTAGTTAAATTCATAATTCATAACAGTGTCAGCTCAGGGACGACACGCTGCACAGAGAGGAAGAGGCTGATGGTTTCCTCCTGACTCACTGCTACAGCAGAGACACTGAGCTGCAGCAGATCTGAAAAACGCTGCCAACAAAGGCCACAACTGCTCCACTCAATTAACACACTCTCATATCTTTATATTTTCTAATGTTCTGATGCTGAGAGAGGTTCAAGATCCTGGTCTGAGTCGATTGGACAAATACAAATGTGACTTTGCTGCCTGTTGGACCAAAGGGCCGTTATCCCAGCCGACCTTTTGACTTGTCCTGGTAAGAAAACCACAGGTGTCACTGATAACAGGCACAATGGCTCCATTGTAATCCAGTGTGAGCTGTGACCGTGAGCCAGCCTGGACCAGGACCCTGAAACTGGAGCAGCTAAATGGAACTCAGCCCTCATTCCTTTTATTATTTACACCTGTGCTTTTGTCTCCAGTGAAAACAACCTGTTTCAAATTGATTAGGTGATTTTTATCTGTTCATAAAGTTCTGTAATAAAATGATCTGTGCATGTTGTGATTAGGTTTCACTCAGGTCTTCACCATGGACTGCCATTAAAGTTTGTACAGATGTTCATGTTCCCCAGAGGATGGTGCAAATGATCAAATACTAAACAACATTCTGCACAATCCACCCCTCCTCCTCCTCCGCTCCACCCCTCACTCCTCCTCAGCTCCACTCCTCACTCCTCCTCAGCTCCACCTTCTCCTCCAAATATGGTTTCTACTGGTTTAAAAAAAAACAAGATGGCCGACGAGCAAATTACAAACTGGAGGCTTCAGAGCAGCAGCTGACAGACGATGGTGACATCATGGTGGCATCACAATGGTCACATGTGTGATGCCTGAACTCAGATGAGACGAACTCATGATTAATCTGTATCCACACACAAGGTCATTGTTTTAAAGCAGTGGAGGCTCAAACTAATAGATCAATATCAACTAAAAGTTCACTGTGTTCCTATTGTTCACCACCACTGCTGCATGAGTCAACATTAGTTCACTAATAACTAATATAATCAGGATTAATGAGCCAAACAATTGTTTTACAATAACAACTTGTTTTTTCAAAAAAAATGTTCGATTAAAACAGATCTAAAATAAAAGAAGTTGGAGGTTTGACATTTCTGTCTGATGGATGACTTCAGTTGCTTTAATCAATATTTGTCTCATAACAATGTATCAGTGTCAAGATGAGATCAATGTCCATGAGTCATGATGAACCTGCAGCTGGACAGAGCTGGAGGAGAACCAACACTGAGCTAAAAGGGCAGGGACACTGACTGAGACTCTTTCTGCCAACATTAATGGGTTTTTAAGTGCATCTGCACCCTGTCATCCTCATCTTCACTCTGTCATCCTCACCCTGTCATCCTCATCTTCACTCTGTCATCTTCACCCTGTCATCCTCATCTTCACTGTCATCTTCACCCTGTCATCCTCATCTTCACTCTGTCATCTTCACCCTGTCATCCTCACCCTGTCATCCTCATCTTCACTCTGTCATCCTCACCCTCTCATCCTCGTCCTCACCCTGTCATCCCTGAGCTCAGTTTAGCTCCCGTGTGTCTGCTTTAACACTGTACTGGTCATGTGACAGGCGTGTTTGTGTCTGAAAGACAGAAAATGGTGAAAATTCATGTGTTCACTCAGGCGTCACGTTTCCATCATGCTGATTCAAGCAAGAGAAGATATAACCTTGTCTATGTCATGTGACCCAGGTCTGAATGTTGATTGGTTAGACGTGGATCAACGTCCAGGTCCAGGTCCAGGTCCAGCCCTTCACTGGGTCCACAGACCAGGACCTGGAGGCAGGTTTTATCCTTCCTGCTCTGTGTTGTTGTTCCAGCCTGAGAGGAGCAGAGCGTTGACAGCTTTATATGCTAATTTAAAATTCAATGTTTCAGGTGTCTCTTTGTTTTCTTCATTGAATTATTTTTGTTTATTGCAAAAAGGTGCAGCACAATTAGTTTGATTGGTACAAACCCAGCAGTGTGCTCGTCTATCTCTCCAAAAATATTAGTATCACATACATGGCTCTGCTCAGACCCTGAAGGCAACTCTGTCATGGGTCATTCCATCTCAATGTGAGCGCGCTCTGCAGCCACGACGGCACCGTGTCTGGATCTCATCTCTCAGGAGGAGGGAGGGGGGCAGACATGAACTCTGGGTGGTCTAAACCTCAGCCTGTTTAACAATTGTGGGTGGGGACGTCTGTGTGTGTAAATCTGAGGGAGGGCGACAACGAGAAAACTCCACCACGCACATCACCACACGTTGCCTGGTGATAAGGCGCCTGGAGGGGCCATAATGAGGCTCAGCCAGCTCCTGTGTCGACGGCGCGTCAGAGACTCGCCCTCTGGAGCTCTAATAACACTAATGCAGAGTTTAACCGTCGACACAGACTCACACAGACTCATAACATGTGGAATTAACTTTTAACAATATTTCATGTGTCTCATTGGAGGATTTATTCTGAAAGAAAATTCAACAACCTGGAAACAAGATCTCACTCCTGCTTTAATGTGTAATGTTGACGTTCAAACATCAGTCTCAGATTTTAGTCTTTAAGGTTGTTGGGGTGGAGGACGAGTAAAAAAAGACACAAAGACAGTTCAGCTTTACCCTTTTAGAGCCACATTAAGATTTTTCCCAGTTTTAAAAATGGGCTTGTGGCATGGCTGGGGGAAGGGACTGGTTTGTTGTGACATCACAAAGTCCCAGAAGTCCTGAGGCTGGTTTTAAGGCTCAGATTCTGAATACAGGCTGTGAGCATTTCTCTGTGACTGAGACCTTTGATACTTTCACTGTATTAATATAGAACCTAGACCTGCTTTATAATCAGAGACCACATGGAGGTCTACCTTTAGACCGTATGGACCTTTAACATCTACCTTTAGACCGTATGGACCTTTAACATCTACCTTTAGACTGTATGGACCTTTAACATCTACCTTTAGACTGTATGGACCTTTAACATCTACCTTTAGACTGTATGGACCTTTAAAGCATCATAAATCTAAATAGTCCATTCATCCATGTTCTTGGATGAAGTTGAGCACCTGTTGTGCTGTATCAGCTGATCAAAGACTCTGTATTTTCCCTGTGAACATGTAATAAAAACTGTTTGTCAGCAGCCTGCTCCTGGGGGACTTCTACTCCACAGGAAGTGAAGTGCTGAATAAAAGGAGTGGCACAGATGATGGCTTCATAGAGAACTTCCTCTGAGGGGACTGTGAAGGACTGGCTGAGTGACTCTGTATATTTTTTTTACAGGCGGGCTTGTTCTCCCACGGCCGCTGCAGTGAACTGAAGTGTGGAAATCGGCTTACGGTACCTCGGCGGGGTCAATGCGCTGCTGCTCCTGCTGCCCGCTCACTAGGATCAGCCCCGCAGTCCAGACAGGAAATGAGAGCAGAGGGTGGAGAAGGGCAGTCCTATCAGTCCGGAGGAGCAGTTAACACAACAGAGCCTCCCTCCTCCTCCTCCTCCTGCTGCTGCTGCAGACAGTTTGAAGGACAGACCGGCAGGCAGCCTGCGGCGGTCTGAGCTTCAACAGGGCAGACAGTGGATCAGTGTCATTAAACAACTCTGCAGAGAAGGGCGGCAAACAAAAGATATGACCAAATGATCTCCAGGCTGCAGAGTCCAACACTGCAGCAGCGTTTACTGGAAGATCTGGAGCCTCTTAAATCTCCTGTGTAAATAATTTGGGCTTTTGTTGCTTTTTTCTTCAACTGTAAAGATGTTTTTTATGTGTTCAAACAGTAGTAAGAACAGTTAGTCATGTTTGGACCATACGGTGGATACATTCACTTCCGTATGATGAAACAAATCTCAGTAAATCTCATTTCCATCAGTATAAACTCCATTGGTCAATAAACCCACAAACACCTGCTAACATCTGGCTTTTGTCTGCAATGGAAGAGGCTACAATCAGTATTCAGACCGTGGTCACATGACCCTGCAGCAGATGAGAGGATTTGCTGTAAACACGCTGTGACGTCTCTCAGAGCACAGACACTGTCACCTGTCCGTCACCGTGTTGAACCAGAGACACAACAGCTTCACTGAGCTCAGGGACGACAGCGGACTAAGTGACGCACAACCACAGATCGAAGCATCTCACACAGACTCTGATACAGGAGCATGGACCTGAAGATGAGACGTTTCAGATCCATTTAACCCTGCTCAGCCCACAGTCTGGATATGCTTCAAAAAATCATACATGCACCGGACGCTGCTATTGGCTCCAGTGGGTGACGTCACAGCCAATCAGAGTGTCTTACAGTGAAGAGTCTTTACTGAGTCACAGATATAATGAGCTGAGGTTGAGCTGAGTCTGAAGATGTGGAGACTTGGAGACATTTTTTAAAAATGACGACTTTAGAAGGAAAAACACAAAGAGATGAAACAACAGAAAAGTCCAGCTGGTCACATGGGCACTAAAAATGATTAAAGAGTTAGATGAACATTTTTATTTATTATTAGTCTCTGCTACTGGAAAATGATGTAATTTTGCTGTTTTGTTTTTGATATTATTCTCTTTCACAATTACATTTCAGCATCAGAAAACATTTAGTTGTTGTGTAGAGTTGCTGCCTGTGTTCACACCACAGCTCCTGTAATAACAGGACAGTATATTCTGTATCTATACAGAGGAAAAGACAGAACATTAATGAGGCCTGAGCCATAAAACTGCTCACTGTACAAGGTCAAAGACACAACGACGTTCACCCCGCAGCAATAAAAGCATCCTGAGAAGACCAGAAGACCGACTCCATATCAACCCCCCTCCCCCTCCCCACGCACGGCTGTGAGTTTAAGGACAACCGCTCCTGAGCAGGAAGTGGCTGAGGAGGAAATGCCTTTGTGATGAGAGGCAGCCTGATCTGTGCTGACTCTCCCTGCCGGCCACATTTCCTTCAACTTCAATGCATTGTTCTCATCTGTGCACACACAGTCCAGGAGGATGTTTAAGACCCAACAGTATGGACGTCATCTCCACACAGAGAGGGTCCAAACTTAATCAATATTTCAACTTCTCCACTGTTTCATCTGAAGGGTTGATCTCCATCAGAAGATATATCTGTAGTTTTAAGAACCACAAACCATCTCAGTGTAGTTTCACGTCTCTCAGGCTGAGCTCTGAGCTCGAGGAACAACAGGTCAGTCAGCCAATCAGAGGAGAGGATCTGAGCCAGAAGATGCCTGTCAGTGAAACATGCTTTTCTCTCATTACTTAAGGGTAAAGTTGTTTATTTTGTCAGATTGGACTTTAGTCTCGGTAGAAATGATTCAGCTCTGGAGAGAAATGAACTGAAATCTTTCTCTCCTCTTCAGTTTTTAATCTCATCTGTCTCAGACTGTGACAGGTTGTTGTTCTGGTGACATTTTGGTCATCAGCCCTTTTTTTTAAACACAACAACAACCTGTCTCTGGATTTCCTCAGTGCTGGCTCTATAAAAATGTTCTTTCTCATTATTTAGGAGAAAAAGTTCTTTACTTTGTTCCAGCGTTTCTTTTATTGTCTTGTCTCTGGACGTCCTGTGGAGGCTCTATAGAAGTCACTTAAGTTATTTTTCATTGTCATTCATTGCCTTTACAACAGTTAACAACAGCCATGTTTATCCACCTGCAAAGCTAGTTAGCTGCCTCACTACATCCCTGACAATTAGTTCATGAAGACACAGGTTGTTGTGACTCTCTATTCAGGAATAACAACTCAACAACTCAACAACTCAATCAACTTGTTTCTTTGATGAGACCTGAATGTTAACATAAGATGAAGTTAGCAAAGGAACAAGTTACATACTACAACAAAGAATAATGTGACTCTAAAAGGGTCATCAAGGAGTCTTTCCTGTTTTTTCATCTCTTTGAGTTTTTCCTTCTAAAGTCATCATTTTTTAAAATGTCCCCAAGTCTCCTCATCTTCAGACTCAGCTCAACCTCAGCTCATTATATCTGAGACTCAGTAAAGACTCTGTTCACTGTAATAGGGGATAGTAGCTCAGAGAACAAGAGGAAACTAAAAACACAGTGAATTTCTCCTTATTTTCTAGATAAAAACACTGTAAACCAGAATAACCAAAGAAAACTTAAACACAGGAAGTTCCACACATGTGTTTGTGTTGTTCTAGAGCTGATTTGAAGTTTCTCTCTTTATCTGATCTGAGTTCTGCTCATTCTTTGGAGCAGTAATGATGAAAAATCAGCTCCAAAGCCTCTAATGCTCTAAATATCTTATTGTCCATGTCTCTCTGTCTTTATTCTGTCACTACAATAAACTCAGAGCAACTTCTCCTCACTCTGAGATCAGAAAAATACAGGATTGATCCCATTGACTTTGGCTACAAGCAGCTGACAGCTAGGCCTCTGAAGGAGACACTCTGATTGGCTGTGACATCACCCACTGGAGCCAATAGGAGTGTCCCAGGTAGAGACGTGACTCTAGATGTCACTATCAAAGATGGAGGATGAGAATGGATGGATAAACACACAGAAGTAAAGCAGCAATGCTCCAGTCAAAGGCTCAGACTGATCCAGATCTGAACTAACTTCCTTCAGGAGTTTATCACTGAAGTCAGTGTCACACAGGAAAAATCAGGGCTTGTTAGAAAGAGCTGATTCTCTAGTTGAAGGAGAAACAAACAGCTCCTCCATCAGGAGAACGAGGCTCTGAAGACCAGGTGGTTGACAGCGTAGACACTTCCCTGGTCTTAATAGAATTAACCATCACTTTAGTCAGTCTGACGTCCTGTTACTTCCTGGAACAAACTTTACCATTGGATCTTGTTAGAAATTGATCCGAAACACTGTGAAAACAATACCTGTGTTTTTGTACCAATACTACAGGAATTTTATTGTTTATCAATTGGGCGATGTTCAACACTGAACCTACGCCTATGTCGACGTAAAGTAATAGCTTTTTTTAAATCTTTAAGTCATGAATAGATGAGGATGTTTGTCGTAAACATCCAATGTATTCTTATGAGACAGCACTGTGTTTGTTGACAAGGAGGCTCCATAGGGCACCTTCAAATAGCACTTTACATAATTCTGTGACAACACAAACCACACAGATTAATATTCCTGCACAGTAAAGGCAGACACACCTAAACGTCCACAGCCACAACATGCCGAGCTTAACAACTGGTTGTGACTCTGTTTTAGATGTTGTCTTGAAAACAAAGGGACCTTTCATTATGTTTTCTCACCACATGTGGACCGAAACAGAAGTTGAAGCGATCCCAACCCGGCCTCACGTTCAGAGCCACAAACATGCCGAGTTGTCTGGTTGTTTCCAGAGAGGGAGAGTGCAGCGGCTGAACAAGCCCCAGTCCTCGATCCGGCTCATCAGATACTGAGAGAAACCCAGGTGCCGAGTTCTCAGGCCACGGCTCAGTGAAAGATGTAAGAACGCAAACAGTCTGATACTGAGTCAACACTGCTGAGGCCTTGAGTGTTAGCAAACTAAGCCCCAGTATCTCACGTCCTGGAGCGAAGGCGGAGCCACGCTGCAGGGTATACAATAACTGTCAGAGAGTCACACTGCAACATCACAGCCACACCTTCAAACATCATCCCTCAAAAACACTGAACACTTAAAGGTGCCCTGTGGAGTTTCCTTGTAAACAAACAGAAGCTATATTCACATTCACTCTTACACTCACTGTGTCTATACCGAGCGTCAACCCTCTGTGACGTCACCCATCGGTTTGTGAGCTGCTGTTTTGAAGCCTCCAGTTTATATTTTGTCAGCCATCTTGTTTTTTTTTTTTGTTTTTTTTTAGGAGAAGGTGGAGCTGAGGAGGAGTGAGGGGTGGAGCTGACCTGCTCTCTATCTCAGTCTCTGACCTGCCTGACAGGATTATCATTAGGAAAATGTTTACTGAGCTAATAAATCAAGGGAGAAGTAGGGACACTTTCCCATAGACTTCAATACAATTTAAAACTTCTTTTACAACCAGTGGAGGTTAAAGGCTAAAAAAAAAAAAATGTTAAATGCCTCACTACGGGTTAACTACGATTAGAACCAACCAGTCAAGTTACAGGAAACATGTCACAACCTCCACTTCCTGAGTTGAATAATGACCAGAAGTGGTTTTGAGATATAACAGAGAAGTTTATCCAATTTGACATTTGTTAAATTGTGTCCTAATTAGTGTATTAATTCTGGAGTTATGGCCACGATTGTTTTTCGTGGCATCACTGTCACCTTTGACCTTCAAAATCAACAAAGTTTATCATTGAGTCCATATGGATATTTGTGCCAAATTTGAAAAGAAGGAATTAAACATATATATAGAATATATTTAGGTTTTGGACTATTTCTGGACTTGGGACACTTTACCTGCAAACAGCAGAGTTAAAGGAAACAGTGTTTCCTGTTTTCTCACAGGTTTTATCACATTAATCTCTCTCTGGGCTTATTTCACCTTGTTTTACAGCCTTTGCGTTACGAGTTCTGACCCATAACAATCTATTCAAACATGTCATCTACATGTTAAACTGCCATCAGATCAATGCAAATGTGGTGCAGGTCAGAAAAGGCCTTTACTTCCTGGTGCCAATAAAGTCCAAAACACAAACCTCTGTGAAACACAGCTTCATTCACAGTCACCAGACACTAAATACAACATGAAAATCAGGGCTCTGATCCTCTCTTCTGATTGGCTGGCAGGTCTCCGACAGAGCCAATAAAAATACAGCAGATTTAAGGTAAACAACCTAAGAAACCAAATCCTGGATGGTGAGTCCAGAAACCAAGAAGCAAAAGCCATCTCAGTGTAGTTTTACATCTCCTCTCTCAAGCTTCTCTCTTCTGATGAGTGGTAACTGCTTCATTGTGACATCACAAAGTTCCAGAAGTCCTGATGGCTGGTTTTAAGGCAAGGTTTCTGAAAACAGGCTGTGAGCATTTCTCTGTGACTGAGAACCTGGACCTGCTTTATAATCAAAGACCACATGAAGGTCTACCTTTAGACTGTATGGACCTTTAACATCTACCTTTAGACTGTATGGACCTTTAACATCTACCTTACGACTGAATGGGACCTTTAATCTGCTATTGATTCTTTCCAATACACAAATGAATCCCAAAAAAACAAACAGCAGACAACTGTGCTGTTGTGTCCTCACACTAAAGTTACGTCCCCATGAATCCATCACAGGCCTAATTTTAGATGTGATGAAAATGGAAACAGGAATGGGATATGGGACTTTTAGTTCCTGCTTTGGTTTCTGTAGCTCCATAGTTCCTGCAGCTACTTGGCTGAAAACTGGCAGATTATATAAAAACAGAAAAATACAGCAAATCCTCAGTGAAGCTAGAACCAACAAAACCATGTTCGAGGTGTAGTATTCCAACAAATACAAAAAAAGTGTCACACAAAGGTATTTCAGACAAAAGAAAGAAAAAACAAACTCGACTGACCCTGTATGATCTGCCAGCTTCACTGAGAGGACAGATCACATCCCAGCCACAAACCATATTCATTATTTCACACCGTCAGAGCCGTCGGGATCGTGCAGGGCCTCCGAGCTCCTGATAGCCTGAGGTTACAGCCTGAAACTCAGCTGCCTGATCTGAAACAAACCCACAAACATGTGGACTAAGACTTTTCACAGCAGCTTTTGTTGACTTGCTAACTCTCCTCACAGTGGCATGTTGCTGACCAGGGGCAATAAACCGTGCATGTTAAAACATTTGTACTGCAAACACCTCAGGCTCTGTCGGTCGATGCATGTACATATTTACAATTGTTAATTCTTGATTCTACGGTTGTAGACATCTGTTTAGCTTGTCTTCCCTCAGTTCAGCGTCAGAGCTGCAGCAGCCTTCGTTCATCCCTTTCCTTCACAATATAAACATACCAAGGTGGAATGGCTGCAGGGATAAAGTGATGAGGAATGTGAGGAATGTTGAGCTCCAAATGAAATCATGCATTATTCAAGTGAAGGAGGAAAAAAATGTAAAAAGTTATCATTCTTTAGACGACAAAGAGAAGGTTAAAGATCACGTTCGACTGTCATTCAGGCCTTTATCAGGAAATTCATTGGGCTGCTTTTCGTTGTTGCCAGTCTTGTCACGAACCTGAAAACAATGGTTTTATACACACACACACACACACACCCCTATCCCCCAGCCTCACCACCCACCCTAGACACACACACACACACACACACACACACACACACACACACACAGCCCCTTCTCCAACAGGACTAGCTTGCAGCCATGTTAGCAGTCAGATGTGAGGCTGTAATCTTCTAAACAACAGACAACTACACAACCAACAAACACATCAAGTTGTCTTTTTGGCCCCGGTCCGAGTGGCCCCTGCCAGATTAAAGGGGTTTTGCCTTTTTGTGATTTTGTTCACCAGATGCCCTTGTCGCCTTCGATTAAATATACAGCAGCTATTGTGGAGGATGCAATCGAAATCGCCCCCAAGATCAGACTGAAGTTGGTACAGATAAAGGAGACACGTCCTTATTGTGGAGGACTTCCTTCTTTACACCTGCAGACCTTTGATCGACCTGGTGAACCAACGCTGCTCAAGGAGCTACCATAAAACAAAAGATCATCACCTTCGGTGTTTTTGTCCACGTTTCTAAAAAACAAATTAAAGCTACTCAGTGGCTCATTACAGACAAGACAATTGATGGATGACTGAACCTTTCATTTTCTTTACCTATTCCACAAATGGCTCAGGCACCAGAAGTTTCTCCACAGGGGTTAAAAACAGACACTCCTACAAAGCTGGCTAGCCACCTTCTACATCACCAATTAGAAACAGAGACATTTTCACAAAAGTCCATGAATGAGAAAGGTTGTTGTGATTCTCCATTTGGGAACAACGGCTCTTCAATCAGCTTGTTTCTTTGAATGTTCACATAAGATGCTAATTTAGCATAAAAACAAGGAAAACCATTACGACTGCGAATGAGGCTAACCGGACCTTAGGTTTGAACAACAAGGTCATCAAAGGAGGCTCACCAAAGACACCA
Source organism: Rachycentron canadum (assembly GCA_038496675.1). Classification (NCBI taxonomy): domain Eukaryota; kingdom Metazoa; phylum Chordata; class Actinopteri; order Carangiformes; family Rachycentridae; genus Rachycentron; species Rachycentron canadum. The sequence goes on from CM076658.1 coordinate 1,149,834, forward strand.
AAGTATTAAGACTTTTTATCCTCTGGAGACAATGAATGTCTTTCAAAAAATCAGGCCAATCAATCTGAAAGTTTCCATATTTCAGTCTGGATCAAACTGCTCTGAAGACTCGAGGTGTTGCTGGTGAACTGACTTTTTAACGTGGCTTTTCTTTCTACATGAATCTTCCAAGTGTGTGAATTGGAGAAAGACAAGTCAGACTCTCCTCCAGACCAACAGACAGACAGATATTGACAACCACTGAGCTACACAGATAAGAGGGAGAGTAACACTTACACCCTGCGATGGAGCTTCCAGTTAAAAAGATAAAAGATGTGTTTCTGTCCTGATAACAGGTAGAGATGACTCTCAGGGATCCAGCTGATGCCAAACACGAAGGAGGGATGAGGAGGAGGAGGAAGAGAAGGAGGAGGGGCGGGGGCTTGTTAGGGAAAGACTCAAGATGACTCACCCCTGGTATAATGGCTGGTTCAGTCCCTGACAGGGGTGGCCCTGAGCTCGGGGCTAAAGACAGGCGAGGTGGTGCGGGTGAGCGGGTGGGGCCCCGCTGCCAACCACAGCCGTGCCCTCGCTGTCATAACTGGTGCTGTAATCAGCTGGAGCTGAGCTTCAGCGACACCAGAAGACGCACGTTCACCCCTGGAGGGGAGGAGGAGGGGAGGAGGGACGCTTATCTGGAATCACATGCATTCATTCAAACAATGAGCTCTATTCAAGTCCAGCTGCAACCGAAGATCTGGTCCTCAGTGATGGATGAAGTTTTCGGAGATTGATAAAATATCCAGAAACGGGTTCACGCTCTGAGATCAAACGTCCAGAAGGTACGATTTCAAACTGAAACTGAGCGTTACAGCTGTTTTTTTTACAGCGCAGTTAAAAGACGGTCTGTTAAAAGTAGGGTGGAGGAGACACTGGTGATTTAGATAAAGTTTCAAATGAAAACTCCAAAGTAAACATGATGTGAATGGATCAGCCAATATGAGGTCAGAAGACATAATGAACAAGATTAGATCTCAACAAGATGTAACTTTCTGTCAAAGGCAGCGTTTTCTTGAACATTTGTACTAAGGTGAAAATATTCAGTTTCTTGGTCTTACAATGATTTTAAAGACACTAATTTTTCTATTTCAAGATATTTCTGTCACATTCAACTTCAAGAATAAGTCATAAGACAGAAACTTCTCTTACCAGCATCAAACCCTGTGAAAAGATCAAAACCATCAATGATCTGATTCTTCTACCACAGCCTGACATCTCTGCCTCGTCTGTGCCAGAGCGCCATTGTTGTCCAGAAGCTACTAAAACGCATCAGGCACTTTCCTTCATTATCATGAACACACACACAGACACACGTTCCTGCTGCCTCTGATACTCACTGAGGCACCAAACGTGAATTCATCCACTGCTGAAAATAGTCCCCAACCAAAAACACCATTTACTCCTGTTGAGTAACGTTTGTTGAAAAACCATAAATTTGGAAAAATTGCTTTTCAAGATGTAACTATATATTTTTGTTTCTGTAGAAAACTTAATGATAAAGATTTACATCTTCAGTAGGAGCCAATGAGCTTGGAGCTGCTTTAAGTAAAATACTAAATATTTCTTTTTGGCGTTGGCTTCACTTTACAGACCCAGAGCGCAGGTCCAGGTTTAGATTCAGTCTACGCTGAATTCACAGACACGTTCACCTCTCTCTCCATGGAAACCATGCTTCATGGCAACCGAGCAAAATTTCATCTTTTCCACTTTTGAAAACTGTGATGGTTGAAAGCCCCAAAGAACAGATATAATTCTGAGTGTGGACCTTGAGTCAGGATGTTTCTGTCTGTCTTCTGTTTCAAAGGTCAGTCAACCTCTGCGCTCTATTTTTGGTTCGTTATCATCGGAGCAGCCGACACAATGGTCACTGTGATGGATCACGTATCTCAGTCCAAATTTGAATAGATCGGCACAGTGTCAACAAATGAAAGGAAACCAGATTCACTGATGTAAAATGCTGGGTACGCTACAGAGCATCAGGGCGGCAGCTACCCATCATTTTTATTATCAGTTACTCTGCCAATTATCTTTTCTAATTAATCATTCTGTCAATAAAATGCCAGTAAAACATCTGTGACCAGGGCGACGTCTCCAAATGGGCCAGAGCCACTTTACTCTAAAAATGAAAGGGGGTTAAAAATGGTTAAAATAATTGATTATTAAAATGTATATATGTGTGTTATATATGTCATGTAATTTATAGCAACATTGATGTGGTCATTTATGTTCTAAACGTCAATGAAGATATTAAATGTGCAAAGTCAAATCTTTTGTCATGGTATAAGAAAACAAGAATAATGTGTAATTACTGCTTGTTTTTGATTAAAATATAAATGATTCATTTGATGAGCATGAAAAGAAGTTTGATGACCACGTGAACTGAGAGACACTTCTAAATCAAACACATGGCGTCTATGATTTATTCAATATGAAAATTATATGAGCAGAAAACAAGTCTGCAGTCATGATGCCACTATGAGAATCCAGCTGTTGTTCAGTACTGGGAAGTAACCAGGTCATGACCTTTGGTGTTGGTAGAGAAGCAACAGAAAATGTCACATCCTCTTCTCATTTCAAATGACCTTTGTTGCCAGATAAACTGCTTTTCAAATGTTTTTTTTCCTTCAGCTACAAATGGTTTCCATTTATTTTAGTACAATCTAAAGATCAACAAACAGTTGACACTTGCTGATATTAAATCAGCAAAAGCTACTAAAAAGCTGCTCTGGCCAATAGAGGCCAGCAGAGAGATTAACATATTATCTTACTGTTTATATATATATTAATGTTTCTATGACAAACTCTTATTTAAAATGATGTTCATGTGTTGAGGTGAAATATGGTGAAACCATATTTGGAGGAGAAGGTGGAGCTGAGGAGTGAGGGGTGGAGCTGACCTGCTCTGTACTCTATCCTGATTGGGTGATACAGTCTGTCAATCACATGGTAGCCAGTGTATAGACAGTCTTTGGTCTCAGTCCAGTGTTTCCTCTCTTTTAGCTCCATCTTTGGTCTCCACCCTCTAATGAGTTAAACAGCTGGCTCTTTAGCTGCTAAATGCTCCACCACATTCACCAGCTCTTTTTTTACGACATAATGAAAGTAAACTACAACAGGGAAGTTGTGTCCGGGCAGATAAACAATGAGCTGAAAATCATTATCAAGCTCAGTGAGGCTTCAGAGCCGAGGCTGATGGGATGATGTCATTATTTTTGCAGGTATTTGGTTACAAACCAAATTAAAGCACAAAATAAAGCAGGTATTTGTTTCCTCTGTCCCTGATGGTCTCTTACTGGGAGCTTATGGCGATGATTGTCCCATAACAAGAGCTCCAGACATCGAGGTCATAATTAGAGCGCCACAATTAATTGAAATATAATTGAAACCGCAATATGGTCAAATGCAATATACAAATTACAGAAGCTGCAATTTTTTGGATAAAGGTAAAAGGTGTCACAACATTCTTGTGCAATGTTGGCACCATAAGACAGATGTTTGAGGGAATGAAGTTTGAGGCTGAACTCACGTTTCTTCTAGACTGGTCAGTAAACAGATGCTAATGCTAACGTTAGCTATGTAGCAATAGAAAAAACTTACAAATCACCTTTAATATATGATAAATATGTGATAAATGAAAAGTAAAAGCATCAGCATGAATGTGTCAAGACAAGGTCATCCCATCGTTCCAAACTATTCAATTATTCTTTTGAAATCAACCTGATAGTTGCATAAACTTTTTGAATTTTTCAAATCAAATCACTATTTCAATATTTGAAAGTCCTGACCCGTCCCTCGTCCCCACATCCACACTGTTGACAACACAAATATAAAGTCAACAAAAGCACCAAGGCTCCAACAGGCAGGATCATCAAACAAGCTTTAAACTAAAATAAAAACTGTGTGGGCGAAGTTACAGCAGGTCAAAGTTGACGCAGGAAGTATGTCAACTGTGATGGATTTGGTTTGGATCAAATTTGTGATCTGTTTACATCCCGAGTGTCCGAAAGCTTCAGTTCCACTGATGTCACAACATCCTCAGAGCTCAGCAGTGAAGTTTGTTTGACTTTCACTCTCATACGTGAGAGAAACAACAGTAAAGGCAACAAATGTGTCAGGACTTTCCTCTAAAAGTGTCCTGACAGTGCTGAGTTTTACTGAGTGGAACAAACCCAGCAGGTCACTGTCAGATACTGACCAAGGCTCATAATGTGGTCTGTGTGTAGACCAGCAGGTCTCAGAGAAGAGGAGGAGGAAGAGTCAGGAGACCTGGTCTCAGCACGAAACACACGAAGGACGAGGAGCAACTGTAGTCATGTGGTACACGACCCACAATGCACTCTGATAACACTCAGATCAGCAAAAATCATTTATACTATGACATGTTTTTATCAGCAGGTTTTGTCTGAAGTGTTGATCTCCATAAGAAGATATATTTATATCTGTGGTTTTAAGAACCAAAATCCATCTCAGTGTAGTTTCACATCTCCTCTCAGGCTTCTCTTCTGATGGGTGGTAACTTTGTTGTGACATCACAAAGTTCCAGAAGTCCTTCTCTGTGGACAGAGACCTTTGATACTTTCACTGTATTAACATAGAACCTAGACCTGCTTCATAATCAAAGACCACATGGAGGTCTACCTTTAGACCGTATGGACCTTTGACATCTACCTTTAGACCGTATGGACCTTTAACATCTACCTTTAGACTGTATGGACCTTTAACATCTACCTTTAGACCGTATGGACCTTTAGACCATATGGACCTTTAACATCTACCTTTAGACCGTATGGACCTTTAGATCATATGGACCTTTAAATACTCAGTAGTCTGGTTCTCCTCAGCTCCTCACAGTCCTGGGCCTGTAAAGACTGTGGTGATGAAGATGATGACAGTAGTTTTAAATCCTCACTTCAAATCAGTGTTGTGTTATTGAATACCATGGTAACCCCCCCCCCCCTCCGTTAACCCATGTCACCATGTTCGGTAACACCATGACTGAACCGACTGAACCGACTCTCCGGCTCCAGTTGACCCGGACGCTCGGTCCCAAACTGCCGCTCCAGGTACGGTCGGACCCGCAGGAGGCTCCGGGGACTTGGACCGGTCCAACAACCGGAGAGACCCGGGAAAAGAGACGAGCCGGGTCCGCACTTCGTCTCTGTTCACGCTACACACTCAGAAACACGGAGGGAATCAAACCTCGGCAGTTTGGTGTCGACTAACCGTCGTTTTCTCTCCCGCTGCCGCAGGAAGATGTGACACTGAGCCAGAAAGTAAAAAGTTGGAGGCTCCGGGGTGAAGAGCCGTCGCCCCCGGTGGAGCCGCTCCAACACCCCCCAGCCGGCGGGAGGAAGGAGGCAGCTTACCTGGAAGAGCAGAAGAAGAACAAGTCCCGTCTGTCCCATGAAGAGAGCGACAAGAGCCGAGCAGCTTCCGTCGAGCTCCCGCCCCGTGTGTGATCCGCCGAGTCCTCCTGGAGGAGAGCAGCCGAGCTCCGGCTGATGTCACCGGGACAGGGAGGGGCCTCCCCGGGCCACGGCTCCGTCAGGACATGATGTCACGTCACTGGTGAAACTGGGAAATGTCTCGTTGTGACGGATGAATGTGAGGAGATCGGTGACAGCGGCTCCCCCGCTGAAACACAACAGCCCCTGAGAAGGAAACAGCTCCACTTCATCCGTGGGGTTAGACCCCGGCCTCGGGTCCTTCACCTCAGAGGTCTGAGCCAGAAAAGATGGAAAGAAAACTCACCTGTAAGATCTGACATGTTGGTCTTACTTTATTTACACAGTAGTAGTTCATTAATAGTACTAGTATTGTGGTACTCATATTTTTCTTATGTCCTCACTTCTACCTCACAGGTCAGATTAAACCTTTTTTCTTTTTTTACACCATTTAAATTTTACAGTTAAACACAGAAGTTTATGGACAGATGATAAAACCAGCTGTTTCCCTCCTTTATTTGCCCCCTGAAGAAGAAATGCAGTTTGGCTGAGATCCGTTATCTCAGAGGTCTTTGGTCTTTGAAATATCCAATATTTCACAAAAAGCAACAAAGAAACAAAAAACAAACAAAAAAACTAAAATTTCATAGCAAAACTTTTTCCACTCACACTGTAAAAAAAAAGACATGTTGGTGTTAGTTTAAAAAAATATAGGATACTCATGACCTTGGAAAAAGTCATTAAATATAAAGTTAAGTCAAATTTAGTTTGCTTAAAAATTTTTAAAAAATTCAAATTACTTAATGTTATGAAGTTGTTCCAACTTAAAACAAGTAAAATGAACTCACTCTTTCAAAGTTGAATTAATCTGACGACCTGAGCTTTATGGCCTATTTACGTACCAGTCGTAGTCGGGTACTTACTTACATTTCTACTTCACATCAGGTCAGATGGATTTTACATCACTAAAATGTCACATTAAAAGACATAACTTTATGGATAGATTGTAGTAAACTCAGCAGTAAACTGCCGAGTATTTAAGTAATATTAGTTGTAGTATTACTAGTAGTAATAGTAGAAGTAGTAAAATGCTGCTGAAGCATCAATGACTCAGGTTCAACAGTCTAATAATGTTTGAGGAGACATTTCACTGCAGATTGGACATGATATTTAATGCAGGAATATTTTCTCCTCATGTTTGTACTTTTTACTGTATTTGTTTGAATTATATTTGAGTTATTATTATTATCCTACAGTACAAAGTGAAATCATTTAAATTACTCATAACTGCATCATTAATAGCAGAAAAGCAGAATTAATGAGTTGTTGTTTGTATTTTTGTTCCTTGTAGCCTTGTTGACAGAAGTGAGCATCATACAAACATGTGACATATCGACAGTTGATATAAAAGTCTGAACCTAAGGAAAATAAAGGCCTGAGAAGACTCTGAAACAGCAGGTTGTTACCACAGGAAACATTTGTTTAATCAAAACACAGCAGCTCTTTATGGTTTATGCAAAATGTTTGAAGAAACACGTGGACGTAGCTTTGCTCTGGAGCGTGACCGCTCACCACAACGTCTTCACCACCCAATACTGTACAATAAAGAAAATGCATATAATTTAAAGGGAGTCTGACACTAAAAACAAGTTGATGAGCACGAAGACGTGTGAATGACTGTGTGAGGTTGAATCCCACTTTAAAGTGTCTGACAGAATAATTCATGATCTGCAGTGGAAAGAGGAGAAACAGAATATTTAACTTTACTTCGACCTCCACTGAGACTCAGATCATCAGAGCTGAGAGACTCCATCACAACACGATGGAGGAAAACTTTCTAATAATCTGCTCCAACATGATTTTCTTAATTTCACTGTAATAATAATAATAATAATAATAATAATAATAATATCATCAACATGTTACCTATTCCTCATCTATTACTACACTCACTCTCTCACTCTCACTCTCTACTACACTCTCTTTCTCAGGTTAAAGGAAACAAACATCACCATCTTTCTCTGTTGCAGTAAAATCTTTTATCTTGCAGCTCAGACAGAACTTTGTCGTTGTCCCTTCAGATTTACGACTCGTCTTCTCCTTCACAACGACTCAAAGGCTCCACTCTCCGGTGTCCAAGGACAGTGGTATTTGAATGCAACACTGTGTTCAAGACACCACGTTTGATTTAGAAGTTAGTGCACCAGAGCCCTGTTCCATGGGCTCATTAAAATTTAAATGGCTTATCCTCTGGAGAGTGGGAACGTGCTCAGTATATCTCAACAACAATAATCTACCCATGGTGCTTGTGCATAAATGTGAATTAAGTAGATTGTAGATGAAAAATCAGAGAGACAGCACATTTATTAAGGATTTATCCTCTGGAGACCAGGCAGAAAATTCACTGAAAATCCAACAAGGTACTTTGTCATCATTATCCTCAACATTCATAAGAAGTCAGGCTGGTGGGGGATTATCATCCCACTTTCCTGATGATACACAGGTATAATTTTTGCATGATCATAGTAGATTAGCATGTTAGCATGCTAACGTTTGTAAATAAGCACCAAACAGGAAGTACAGCTGATGCAGTTGGTATTTGGAAAAAGTGTTTGACAAAAAATCTAAAATCATCAAAGTCAGTAGGCTTCCTTCTCTGGGGACCATGAAAGTTTATAAAATGTTTTGTTACATTTATATACAATACAAAACTTTATTTATATAGCACCTTTAAAACATGAATGAGGTGAATTTACCAGGAAAAAAAAAATACTTCAGAATATATTAGAGGCAGCTGATAATAAACACACAAACAGAATAAAAGGGTGATATTAAGAAATATAACTCAATAAAAATATAATAAAGGACAAAGGATGACAAGTTATTTAAGTATAAAAAGACAATATGACATAAAAGCAAGTCTATAAAAATGAGCTTGAAGAAGTGATTTAAAAGAGGTTACTGACTCTGAATCATCTCCTCGGGTCTGAAACAACCAGAAGGACCTGAGGCTGCGTCCTGGCTCATATGGGCTCAGTAGTTCTCTTTTGTAGCTTGGAGCCTTGACAGGCTTTAAAGTGAAAAGTAAAAATCTTAAAATCAATTCTAAAACAGACACAGAGCCAATGAAGTGAAATGAGGACTTAGTTTAATTGATGCCGTCTGTTAAAACCTGTGAAAAGCTGAGCTGCTGATCTGAGCTGGTTGGAGGCGGGAAAGTGATCTTTGGTTCATGTCAGAGAGGAGGGAGGTGCAGTCGTCCAGTTTAAAAAGATGAAGGTGTCTGACTTTCTCCAGATCAGTTTGAGAGATGATTGCTTTGATTTCTGAAAGAGATCTGATCAGGAGGAAGCAGGACTGTACGACTTCTGTAATATGGTGCAAGCTATTAGTGAAGATAAGTAAAGACATGTGGGTCAGGACCAGAGCAGTGGACACACGGTTACACACAGAAAAGGTAGAACCTGAATGATTGATTCCTGTGTGCGTTGTCGGCACCGAGCCTTTCAATCAAGGTGACGAACGACGAGGTGGTGATGTAAGAATTGATCGACTCTGAAGCTCCTGTCTGCAATAAATCAGAGCCTGAGTTCATATCTGGAAACCACAGCCTGACAGATAAAAAGGCAGCATGTCTATGAAACCAGATTAAATTACTCTCACACTACAGAGCAGGCAGCTGATATACACTGTCTAATCACTCATGTTTCACGCTCTTTGAAGGAAAAAAAACACAGTAAGCCGCCAGAATAAAAACCTCTTGATTCATATTCAGTGGAAGACGTGGGCTTGATGAACGACTGTGAGGATGTGTGCACGTCTGACCTCACGGACTAAAGCAGGAGTCATCACAGGAGCTTTTCTCTCTCTCTGACGAAACTTCATGGCCAAAAGTACATGGACGAACCCTCCGGCCTCCAGTTCATCACAGAGGTGCTGGATGGGGGTGAGGTCAGGAGGTCAGGACTCAGTGATGGAGTGTCCTGCTTTGATTAAAGGAGCTGGATCCATGCACAATGAGACAATGAACCAATCATACACAAACTGTTGACACTACGTTGTAAGAATGCTATTGTCTAAAATATCTTTAAACACCGATCAGCCATAACATTATGACCACCTGCCTAATACTGTGTAGCTCCAGGCCTGGACACCTCTCATGGTTCTCCCTCCTCAGACCACTTCTGGTAGGTCCTGACCCCTGACCCTGTCTGTGGTCCAGTGGTTTTCCCTCCTTGCTGCAGTGTTGGAGAAGCTCTGACTCAGTCGTCTCATCACAGTTTGGTCAAAGTCAAAGTCCCTCACATCCTCACACTTGACCATTTATCTGCTTCAACACATCAACTTCAGGACTAAATGTTCAGCTGCTGCGGAAACACTGCTAACTGTTCCCCCTGAGGATGTGTTTTTCATGTGAACGATGCCGTTAATGTCATTTTGTCTTGTTTCTTTAGCACTGCACCGCTGAGAGCCCGAGGCTTAATAATACGAGACCAGCACATCTGCTATTAATATTCAATTTACTGTATGAATTACCTTTTGCTATCAGTAAATTTAATTCACAGGTATATTTGCTGTTCCAGACAGAAATTACCTTCTCTTTGTGGCACCATAACAGGTTGATAATTTGCACTAAGTGTCATGAATAAAAGTCTGTGACCTGTTTTACATGTTTATCTACCAATGCCAGTGGCCTAATGCTGATGCCAGAGCTCTACCTGCTCAGTTAGTTACACAATAAAAACACAACACATGATCAGTGCATCCTCTGTGGTGATTTACCTGTGAACTGATCAGGGTGGAGATATTACTGTGAAGTACTGTGGCTCTCAGCTCATTAGTTTCTACTCAAGACATTAATCTTTAAAGGTCCATACGGTCTAAAGTAGGGGTGGGCAATTATTTTTTCAATGGGGCCACATGAGAAAAAGAAAATATTGTGAAGGGCCGGGCCAAAAGGCTGAACTCAATTCTGCATAATATTAATGAATTTTTTTATAAAAAGCAGTAAATAGCATTGTTTTGACAAGCTGGGAAGAGTAGGCTATATGTTATAATCAAGCAATGAAAATGTGAGGTTTCCTTACAAAAAAATTTATTTATTCAATCAAATTTCCCAAAGCAATGGTAAACAAAATGACTTTTGTGAAACCTTTGTGACTTATATTAGTAAACAATATTGTCTTTGTGCTCCAAACATTAAGCAAGATGAATTATACTGAACTAACTGAACTCAACATCACTGAACTCTCATTTTGAGAAAAAGGTTTCCAAAGAAAGTTTCCCAGTTCACTGCCAGTTGGTGCCTTTACATGCCCACAGTTGTCGTCTAACCACCTCATTTGGTGTTTAAGTTATGTTTTCTTGTTCAGAGAGAGAAATCTAGTCTCTGCTGGGCATCAAAGTCAGGCTGAATGTCTGAGGACCTTTCAGCATCAGTCAGGTTTTTGTATTTCTCCGTGTTTCGTCTCGTAGTGCCGACTCAAATTGTAGTCCTTAAAGCTTTACCTCCGACCTCCGTAAACAAATACACAGAAGTCCAATTTTTGTTGAAAATCCTGCATTCGGCATCTACCTTTCTTTTTTTACCACGAGCAGACATTTTTGAGGGTTAGGGTCATCTTGTGATAGCGATCCAATCCCGCGCACTTGTTGCTATACGTATCGCGTCATTATGTACGTGAATAAAATACAACTTTAAAATAAAAACAATACAGCTTTAGTCCACGCATGAGGTAAAATGAGAAAAATACGTTTATTTTGAAATTTAAAATTAACCTTGCACGGGCCGGTCAGAGTCAACCAAAGGGCCGTATGTGGCCTGGGGGCCGTACAATGCCCAGGTCCGGTCTAAAGGTCCATGTTAAAGGTCCATAGAGTCTAAAGGTAGATGTTAAAGGTCCATACGGTCTAAAGGTAGATGTTAAAGGTCTATACGGTCTAAAGGTAGACCTCCATGTGGTCTTGTGGTCTAGGTTTTTGAACATCAACCAGTTCATCTGCTGCTAACATCTTGGTCCAGATACCACAGCTCAGCTTCAGGTCTAGAGGAGTCCAGGCCTCCAGGGTCAGGACCTGCGCAGTATGAGGAGGTGGTCATAATGTTATGACTGATCTGTGTAGATCCTTATATAAATGATCCAACACTGTAGCTGCTGTTTGAACAGATTCATTTTTGCTTCTTCAGGGAAATTCCTGATAAAAAAAAAAAAAAAAAAACATAGAAACCTTGGCTGTTATCTGTCAGTGAACATCGTGGGACATGTTGGTACGAACACATTGTCCCGACCAGAAAATGAACCAGCAGCAGTTTAAGCTTCATAAAGCATGATTCAGCTCCAGAGGAGCAGCAGGAGACGTCGGCTCCAGCTGCTCCTCTGAAAGAAAAGCTGGAAGTGGCCAAACAAAGGAAGGAACCTCGACCTCTGAGGACACGGGACGACCACTTTGTTCCCCTGAACTCCCACCACCGCTCGACCGTCGCACTTCATCAGGACAAGTGGAGCCGTGTCACCCTTTCATTGGCTTTACAGCTTTAAACCACTTTTCCTTCAAATTAACTTTATATGACACAAAATCAGTTTATATTATCTGTGGAGTTAACACAGTGAGTGAAGGTTGAGGCTGATGTCAAGTGTTTGTCTTGAATCCAAACAGTCATTTCCTGTCATTGTGTCAGTGTTGACATTCTTATTGTCTAACAATGACAACTGTCGCTCACTTTACTTTACTAAGAGGGTTTATTTCAATCCAGCTCCTGCTTCTACAGAGGACGAGGGCCCTTAATTAGGACTCGGTGTCTTCACCACCTTCAGTGGTTTCAGACTCTGCTGGACCTGAGCTGGATCAGCTCTTCTGTCAGCAGGTTAAAACCACCCTGCTGAAAAAAGTCAGAGAGAGAGCATCCATCCATTATCTATCAAGCTTCTCTGTGCAGGGCCACAGGGGCCGAGCACAGAACAAAGATCCTTTAACCAGACCAACCAGAACATCAACCTTCAGTCTGACTGAAGCACGATCAGGTTTGTCTCTCCGTCTGATTTCTCACTTAATGCCCTTCAGAATAAAATCATATATCATATTCAAATAAAATCATCACAAAAACCAGAACCTTCTGACTTTATTCTTCATCCACTCACCATCACCTTTATGAAACTGTTTTAAAAATTTAAAATGTATTTACTTTGTCTTATTTGCAGAAGAAGAAAGAAATAAACAAAAGCCAAAATAAAACTTAAAAAAAGTTTTTCTTTTCCTTGTGTCACTTTCTGATTTCTGCTGCTTTTAAACTTTCTTCAAATAGAGTTTCTGAAATATTTGTACTTCACCTGAGTGAATCCATTTCATGCTGCTTTATCCATCTGCTTCCACTGCTCGTTGCTGTTGTGGCTTAATTTGCATTTATGTTGATGCTTTGCATTTGTGTTGACCCACCTGGGCCACCATAGTAACACCTCCGACCCCGACACCAGCTCAGAGCAACAAAACCTGAAACCGCATTTGACTTTGATAACTTTATCTTTCTGTTCTTTTCTCTCCCATGAATCATCTGACCCCTCAGATTTATGTGGAAACCAGAGGAAACTATATTATTATTGTATTATTGTAAGTTACTTCCTCCACAGCCGAAGTGTTGAGGCTTAAAACCTGGACCTGAAACATGGAGGAGCTTTGACGATAAGTGGAGATGATCTCATTATTTTGAATCTACTTCAGCAAAGATAAGAAAATCACCATAAAATGTATTTGTCGCCGGCTGAACTGAAGAAATGTGCAGAAGCAGCTTATCAGAAAACGTCTGTACCGACAGACGCAGTGATGAATAACAGCCTCATTAGAGCTTCAGGAGGCTCATCTGTGTTTATTCTGAGGGTTGGCCAGCAGACAGTGATGTTAGAGCTCAGACTCTCTGCCTCCTGCTCCACTCAGAAACAAGCTCCCCCAGCCGAGAGGAGACCTCCCGGATCAAAGTGAAGATTCCTGGGTGGAATAACTTTGACTGTCACGACCCTGCGGTTGGTGAGATGCTGTAAAAACTTTAATTGAGACAGAATCGTGCTGACGAACTCCTCAGCAGCAGCTGGAGAGTCTGCATGAAAGGAAATCTGCTGAAAACAACATCAAATATTGAAGACGCCGTCAGTCGCACGAATGTCGGGATAAGGAAATGTAAACAGGGCTCAGTGAACAGCCGCTGACAAATATATTAATATTTGGCTTCAAATCAACCAAGCACTGATTTCTTAAATGAAGCGTTTGATCAGAGACGCTTTGACTCGTCAACCTCAGGTGGAACTAATGACAATAATCGCTGCCTCCAGGATCCTGGAGCTGTTTTCTCTGGTAATTATTGCAGCTGAAAATGATGAATTTTTTAATGTGTTTGTTTTGTTTTTTGTTGACCATGAATTTTTAAAAGTTTCAAGACTGAAGTTACTGATAGAGAATCATTTCCAGTAAGAGTTGGGATCATGTAGGAAAGTTTCCTATTTTCTTTTCCTTTTCTGCCCTCTTCCTTTCACTGACCTCACTTCCTGTCAACACCTGACTGACTTCACCTAGTCACCACAAGGTTATTTAAACCTCCCACTCATGCTCTCTGCATGGGGCGGCTGTCTCTCTGTCTTTATTCTGTCACTACAATAAACTCAGAGCAACTTCTCCTCACTCTGAGATCAGAAAAATACAGGATTGATCCCATTGACTTTGGCTACAAGCAGCT
>CM076658.1:1183951-1218860 GCA_038496675.1 Rachycentron canadum
TACTTCTGTGTGTTTATCCATCCATTCTCATCCTCCATCTTTGATAGAGACGTCTAGAGTCACGTCTCTACACGGGACACTCCTATTGGCTCCAGTGGGTGATGTCACAGCCCATCAGTGTCTCTAGCTGTCAGTTGCTAATATTCAATTAAATATTTACTTGAAATTGAGCCATTAAAGTGTGAAACTTCTGCTTTAATAAAAACAATGTTCCCTGATGATGAGAAAACAAACAACAAACAACTAAAGCATCATCATCATCGTCATTAATCTACTGATAATATAGTCAGTCATATGATAATATAATCTGAATAATCATTCAAAGGTCCACTAACATCGATAAAACACGTGTATTTTAATGGAGGGTCAGAGGTCAGAGATCAGAGGTCGTGGTGGCAGTACTGACCTGTGTGTCTGTGTCAGAGCGTTCCTCATGGTCTTGATCTGCTGGAAGTGACAGGACATGTCTGTGGACATCACCATCTCTATAACCAGAGACCTCAGCTCCCTAATAATCAATACACACACAATGAAGATGATCAGAGATCAATCACCACGACAGCTGTTAACTCATCAGTGATCAGTGTGTGTGTGAACCTCCAGTCGTCCTTGTTCAGGTTGACCAGGATGTTCATGTCCTCCTCGGCCATCAGTCTGTAGGCGGCGCTGACGTGATGGTTCTCCAGCACCGACCTGTCGTTGTACAGAATGGCCACCTCCGACCTGACGGACAGACACAACAGCCAATCAGACGCTGACATCTGCTGCAGCCTTTTTACACAGATTCCTTAATAACGACGATGATGATGATGATTGATCCTGCAAAACTAATGACCCCCATCAGCCTCAGCTGTGTTTACCATTAGGAATAATTAGCCACTGTTAGCATGCTAACACACTAAACTAGTGTGGTGAACATCACCCCTGTGAGCATGTGAGCGTTCTGCTAGAATGGCTGTACTCTTGGTGCTGATTCTTTGTTATCAGCCGGTATTTGAGTCAGGTCCAGTCGACCAATCAGGTCCCACAGATCATGTGATGTCACCTTCAGAGAACATGGATCAATCGATCGGTGTTACCTGGTGTGGATGTGGAAGTTGTTGGTGGTTCCTGTGTGTTCGAAGTCGTGAATTGCTGCAGCGAAAACCATCGCAAGAATCTCCAGCTCGCTGAGCCAATGCTGCACACACACACACACACACACACACACACACACACACACACACACACACACACGGTTACCTGATTGTGTTCATATCCATGGAGACCACACAGACTGTGGAGTGACAAAGTGTCTGTATACTTGTATTACTTATGTTTTTGTGTCTGTGATACATTGTGAGGGCTTGACTTCCTTTAGGGGACAAAAACCCAAGTCCTTCAATGTCAATAATGTGTGTGTGTGTGTGTGTGTGTTTGCATGCGTTACCATTAGCCCTGTGTGCAGCATCAGGAAGTGGGCGGTCTGAGTGACATCAGCGGCGTGGATCAGGTTGTGGTAGGGGTTCCTGTGTTTGCTGTAGCCGTTCTCCAGAGCTTCAACAAACTGCACCAGAGCCTGTACTGGGATCTGAACACAGTACTACAGGTAGTACAGGTAGTACAGGTAGTACAGGTAGTACAGACACTAAAGTACCTGGATGAGCACGACAAGACCCTGAAATGTTGAAACATTGTCACATTCACACTAAATATTCAGTGGTTCATTGTCTTTTGTTTATTTGTTTGTGAAGAGCCAGTCAAAGTCAAACCTTATAAATTATTATATTGTCAAAAAATCAAAAAAAAAAGAAATTTTAAATATGTGGAACATCCTGTTTGGTGATAAAGGCTCTGTTTAATGATAGTTAATTACACTTAGTAATTATGACAACATCTCTTTATTACACTAAACTAAACTAGACTAATCAAGATCATTAATTTCTAATTGTAAGATCCGTATCTTGGGTTGTGGGTAATTCTGATTCTACATAGATTTTCTGAGTCATGATGACAAAACCAAAGTGTCATAATTACAAGATACAGAAGTTGTAATTACACACAGTATCTTCTTTGCTGACAGTAATATAATACTGTGCTGCTGTGAGGAGGGTTATGTCAATGATGTCAACGTCAATATTTATGGGTTCGGCAAAAAAAACTTGCAGAGTCAGGCGTTAATTACTGAGCCTCAGATTACAGATCTACACTGGCTATTAAGGACCAGACTTTTGGAGACCAGGGCCCCTGGTGGCCCCTGAACTAGGACACATCTTATATGCTAAGATAAGATAATCAGGCTGATTAAAGTGCAGCTTCAGGCCTTACTTAGCTCAACCCATCCAGACATTAGGCCCCGTCTGTCCCTTAGTAGAGGTTCTTAAGGAACCAAGACCTGAGTCAGGACCAGAATCGGGTCAGGCACAGATTCTGCTCAGTCTAATGAGGCTGGGTCAAGTCTCATTTTACTGAGTATCAATATGTCCAAAACCCAAGTGGACCTGAGTAGACCCAGGTCTGGCTGTGCTGGGGTCCCCCCTCAGACCAGGTCTTTCTTTTTTAAAGAAAGGTAGACAGTCCACATGAAGACCTCTACCCCACAGGTGTTAACGATATGAAGTTGTGTGTACCCTGAACCTGTTGACGAGGTCATAGCGAGTGAGCAGGTCGTAGACCAGGAACTTGAGGGCGTGGTCTCCAGTGGCCTCGTGGAAGGAAAAAACATCGAATGACCACTGATCCACTTCCTGGAAAACAACCAGGAAAACAGGGTCACGTCCCAGACTGAAGCACATGGCCCACGGGACAGTTCAGATCCTGGGTCCTGATCCGGTCTAATCGGGTGTAATGTGGGGGATGTTCCAGTAGAGGGCAGAGTGATCATGATGTTTCCTCACACTGGGAGGAGGCGAATCAGGATCCCTATTAAATTAATGAGTCTGACTATTCATTAGTTCCATCTTATCTACCTCCTTCTTTCTCCTATCACGCCTCCTTTTCCTTTACCTCCTATTTCCTTCACTACATCTCTACCTCATCCTTTCACCACTAGCCCCTACTTTCCCCTCCCCTTCCTTTCCTCCTACTTTTGACCATTAACTTTTCCTTATCTGTCTCATTTCCTTCTCCTCACTTCACCCTCTCTGCCTTGTTTCCTTTCCCTTTCAACTTCCTAATTTCTTCTCTAGTCACATTAAACCTTTTCCATCCTCCCTTCTCCTTACCTAAATCCCACTTTACTTCATGTCTTCCTTTTCTTATCTACCTCCTTTCAGTCTGCCAGTTTCCTGCCCTTATCACCTCCTTCCTATCCTCATCTCCTCCTTTCCTTCACCACTTCCTCTTCTGTTCCACACCTTACTTTTTGTTCGTGTATTACTTCCTTCTTTCCTTCCTTCCTCCTTCTTTCACTCCATTTTCCAGCTCTTCTTTACCTCCTCTGTTTTTGTGTCTACTTCCCTCAATTTCTTCTATACTTCTTCCTTTCCTTTCTGAGATATTAATTTCCTTTCCTTAAATCTCCTCTCCTTCCTTACTTTCCTTGTCTACCTCCTCCTTCCTTCACTGCATCCTCCTTTCAAGTTCTCGGAGCTCATCTGGGTCTGAACTGGTGCAGCGGCTCTGACTTTACTGGACTTTCAACTTCTCATCTAACACAGGGTTAATACAATACAATGATGTCACTTCCTGTTGGTCGGACTGCAACAATAAAACAGTTTTTACCTTCAGAGCACTCAAAGCTGTGGGAGGATAGGTCAGACCCGCCATATTGGATGTCCGTCTGTACATCCTGATGTCACACACACACACACACACACACACACACACACACACACACACACACACACAGGTAAAATTATAATCACACATAGATGCAGACAGTTGCATGTGGATAAACACACTCAAACATAGACCCACTCCAGCCGCCCTCCTCCAGTTTGTGACCACGATGGATTGTTTGTCACCATGGTAACCACCTTCTAAACACACACACACACACACACACACACACACACACACACACACACACCGAGCGAAGCGCAGCAGATATTTTTTGATTTCATGCGTCATTAAGCTGCAGCAGATGAACTGATACTGTTCTATCACTACAAGTCATTTACACTCTAATGACATTGGACCTGTGACAGTTTTCCTGTGTGTGATCTCCATCTCCAGCTCGCTCGCACACTAACGTTGTTACACTTCATGCTCGACCTTGTAATCACATCTGTGGTGAAGTCGGCCGGATGTTTTCTGGTCTTTATTTTCAAGTTGTTGATTGTTTTCCCTCCCTTCTTCAGACAAAAATAACTATAGCTGAATATCTGAATATAATAGAGTCGTTAGTTTGAGACAATCACCTGACTGGACTGAGGGATTCGCTCCACTAAGTGGCCAAAAGTATATGGACACTCGTACACATCTTATCCCATGTGCTGCTCTACAAACCTCCACTCTCCTCATCTTGAGCTTCCCACCAGATGTTGAACCAGCAGCATTAATGATGCAATGCTGAAGAGCCTTAAACCTTCATTCTCTCTAGAAGAGGTCAGATTGTATTGAAGTCTATGGGAAAATGTCCCTACTTCTCCTTGATTTATTAGCTCAGTAAACGTTTTCCTAATGAGTTTATGGTCTCAGTCTCTAGTTTCAAGTCTTCAACACAACATGATGTTCATGTTTTAAATGATGGTCCATTTAGAGGAAAATAGACCAGAAAGCAATCATTTCTTTATGGACAAACACAAATTGCTCAGATAAAGCTGGAAGACAGGAAGTATGAGGGGTGTCCACATATCTTTGTCCATATGTATGGTGGGAATATGATCAGTCACTCAGTCGGTCAGGGACGCTCCATATTACAGGGCTGACCCTCATCATTCATGGACAGGAGCGGCGTTTACCTCTCCACAAAGATCCCAGCTTGCACTGCGTGGACGATGCTCCTGAATCTTGGCTTCTCCTCAGGGCGACGCTTGGCCACGCCCATCTTCCTGCTGAAGGTACATGCCAGCCAATCGCGCACTTCGCTGGGCACAGACTCCGCCTGCAAGTCGCTGAGCTCGTCCTCAGTGTCCAGCAGACGCCTGCAGAGCAGAAACAAACTCCTGTCAGCCACAGCTTGCATCACCAGGGACAGATTTATTTTCTGTACATCCATCTGCCCCCCTTTCGTTCGGTTCTTACTTCCGTCCATCCCACCTGGTCTCATCGGTGTACACAGCATCCAACATGGCAGCAGCGAGCTCCAGGTTCCTGCGGAGCTCCTGCAGATCCACAACGCCGCGGTCCATCTGCTCCAGCACCCCCTTCAGCCTGACAACACACACACGTTCAGTAATTAGAATACACACATGATGTATGTTAGAGAATAATTACTGTTGTAATGTAATTAGTTAGTGGCTCATGAATTAATTAATGTTTTAATTTTTGAGGTGTTATTTTTGGACCTATGAGATGATGATGATGATGATGAAGAGCTGGGGCAGATGGGGGGGCAGAGTTAACTTCAGCATGAAGCGTACGTGTGTAGAACAGGGTGTCAGTCCAGTTTGTGACCTCACATTGGGCTCAGCAGTAATATGAGTTCTTACAGCAACAACCACTCAGTCATTAACTTTATTTAACCATGATGGAGATAAATTTGTTGGCTGATGATTGTTCAGTTGTTATATCTCACAGTTGAGCTGTGACGACAAATGGATATTTAGGTGAAGTCATTGTGTTAATTTTCAAATGATTAGACTTTAATTTAATCCACATTTAGTGTTAATCCACCATTAGAGGTCCATATTTAAACCCTTTTAGAGCCACATTAAGGCTTTTCTGTTTTTTCATGTCTTTGTGTTTTTCATTTTTAAAAAATGTTACCAAGTGTCCACATATTCAGATAAACTATATTCAAGAAACTTTCTAGATAAAAGTTTTTGTTCTGCTCATTTTTTTGAACAGTAATGATGAAAAATCAGCTCCAAAGCCTCTAATGCTATGCTATGGACCTTTAACATCTACCTTTAGACTGTATGGACCTTTAACATCTACCTTTAGACCGTATGGACCTTTAACATCTACCTTTAGACCGTATGGACCTTTAACATCTACCTTTAGACCGTATTGACCTTTAACGTACAAAAAAAGTGAAGTCACACTTAAGCGCAGTCACTGTAGAAACTTGCTGCTCCTCTTGTGCTTGTATTCTACTTAACTTAGACTCCATACACCTGCTAACCAACAGAAGGAAGCCCTGCTCCTTCATACTTTGCCCCCTCACAGCTGCTGTCCTGTTCACACCACCCAACAGGAACATGAAAATCTGTTTCCTCCAGATGGACACATGACACTCTGCCTCCTGTCAATCAGATGACACCCACAGTTAGTAACAGGAGCCTCCTCCAGGAAATAAACACTCTGGAGCGCACTCTGTCTTTGTCAGCCAGGACGCCCTGAGCTCAGGTAAACATGGAGCTGTCTGTGATATTAATCCTCTCATCTAAAGCCTGATTCAGAGTGGATTAATTCTTTCTCGGGGTGGTGGGATGATTTTAACATCACCTGCTCCGGTTTGTGGTTTTAATCCTGTCCTAAGCAGGCAGGTGGGTAATCCCCAATCCCCACCTCTGTAATAATTTCAGATGCATTTTCCTAGATTTCTGTGAACTGGCTGTTTCCTCCTGTAATTTAAATCCCATATTTTACAGTGGAAATCTGCTTGTCATTGCCATCAGGAAACCAATTGCACAACAGAAAACCATTTGATGAGTGGGACACAAGTGTTCAATTGGTTGAATTTCCTTCTTCACCTTTTCCTTATTTTGTTGTTGTGTTTATTTATCCCTCTGCCTCCTTTAACAATAATAGTTTATTTGTTATAATGGAGCTGAGGTTCAGGGAAACGGAGGCGTGGCTCTAATTCCCTCCATCTCCCTTGGAGCCGGTGTGTGAGGGCGGCTGGGTGACTGCCCGTACTAAGAGGTGCAGCCAGAAGCCCATGGTTTATTCCACCATTGTGCCAACAGTGTTGAAAACAGCCTGATTACATTGGTGAATCTATGTAATGTACACTGACATGCCCATAATATGATTATATGACGGGCACCAGGACTTTATTCTCCTCTAGTCGACATATTCCTGCATCTGCCAAGTTATTCATTTCCCTGTTAGAGACAAAATTCACCCATTTGCTGAGGATCCATAATTGTACTGAGGACGATCAGTGCATTACTGTGAGACTGAAGAAAAACTCCATCCCTCCTTGGGGCTTGGGACAGTCCTTACTCTGTCCCATTCACCCTGAGTCTGGTTCTGATTTTCCTGCCAGTGTCACCAAGTGCTGCTCTCGGTGGAATTGTTTGGTCTTTTTAAATACTTCATATCAAGCAGACCAAGACCTGCTCTATTTGGAAAAGCATCTTGAGATAACTTGTGTTGTGAACTGGCGCTAAAAATTGACTTGACTTTCTTGTTCCTCTGTTCTTGAAACATGTTTAACTGACCATGCAGCTGAGTGGTGCATCACACATGGACACACAAGCTCAGAGCAGATGAGTCCCCAGTTTAAGCTGCAGCCAGCCAGACTCTTTCCTGTCTCTCCACACTGCCCTATCTAGTAAAGTTCTTTATTTTTTAGATTCTTTTCCTCAATAACTCATCCCTAGAAGATGCCGAGTGGACGTGAGGCTGTTACCCAGCAGGTACCACGAGTCCTGGTATGAACAAACACGGATATTTATTCTTCTCTTGCCGCAGGATGGAGGGAATGTGTTGACTATTTACAACAGGAGACTGACAACACGGAGACATAAAGACTCCGCTGCGGCCAGGCATCCCTGCTGTCACCACGGTAACCAAACACCTCCTTGTAAACTGGACGAAATCTGTTTCAGTTGCCATGGTTACGTCCAGAGTCAGAATGGGGAGACGGGGCGAGAAGAGAAGTTCTAAAGACTGCAGAGACTCGAGGAGCATCAAAGATCCTTCAGCTTCATTAAAAATAAAATAATTGTCAGTACTGTTTCGTTTTAAAAGAAGCCATGTGACAAGTTTAGAGGGAAAAGAACCAGCTGTTTTACCTTTAACAGTCACTGGATTTATAATCATATGTTTTTATGTAAAATCCTAATCTGGGATGCAACTTTAACTATCTGTTGAATAAATGTGGTAAAGTAAAAAAAACAAACACTTTTGTCCCTTTTAAATGTTGTGGAGTTGAATTATATAATAAAATGAAGACATTAAGATAAAGAACCTAAACAACTTGAATTTCAAACACAGTTTTTTCTCATTTGAGTCCCTGACACTTGGTTTTACCACAGAAACGTGGGAAACCTCTAAATGTGATTTACACAGATTTACCTGTGGGCACACTTGGATACGACACAAGGTTGTTGGCTCAGGACCATGTTAAGTTGGATAAACACATTTTATACCCAATAACGCACATCTCATCCAGGGGAGCTTAGTGACCATCTCCAGGTGCATCTGCAGCTTTTCTTACACCAACGACTGGTTGTCTCCAGACTCTACATCACTTTCATTTAAACTCAGTAGTAGTACTAATACCACACTGTAAAAACAGTGACACAAATGTACTTGAAGTTTTAAAAGTAAAACTAGTTCATGCAGGATGTCCCAAATGTGCCTGTTACTATTGATCATATCATTAGATTATTGTAACAGATCCACTGATGTATAAACAGGACGTTGTTGCTGTTGTTTGAGGTTCAGCTACTTATTAACTATTTCTACCACAGTGCAACTAATGAATGTACATTAAAGATTAATAGATGAATCTCCTGATCATTTACTGAATTAATCAATTTATTGCTTGTTTTTCTAAATAGTCATCACGTCACAATTACCCAGATGCCCCAGTCACATCCAACCTCAAAATGTCTATAACCTCAAAATTGACAGTGATTCTTCTTTAAGTTACATTAGACTGATCTGTCAGACACTTTTACCCAAAGGACATGATTGAAGACCGGACTGGCTGCTGGACTCTGGACCAAGTGTGAGGTTTCACTGAGCACAGAGCTGTTCGAAGAGCAGTGCAGTAGTCAAGGTGAGAGAGAACCAAGACCTGGACCAGGAGCTGGTGGAGGCCTGAGACAGGTAAGGCTTGATTATCCCGATGTACAGAGCAAAGAGACCAAAACACAAATGCAACATGATCAGAGAAGGATAATTGGTCGTTGAATATGACGCGCTGGTCTTGTGACCTTGGTTGGGGTAAGAGATGAAGTGAGGATTTTGAGTTCAGTCTTAGAGGTTTAGTTGAAGGAGGTGTTCCTTCATCCATGTGGATCTGTCAGACGGACTGACTGAGATCAGCGTAGAGATGTCGGTGAGGCCGTGGGCTTAGGACATTTGGCCATGCCATGAAACAACGAAGGAGCCCGGTGAGGTAGGATTTTGCCCAAGATGCCTAAGTTGAAATGATTAAAAGGAAAAAGCCGAAACTCTTTATGTGTGAGAGGCTGAAAATATGAACTATTTAATTTATTATCAAAGTAGTTATCTGTCGTTAAGTTATTATTCTTATTAGAGCAACTAAATGTTGCAGATCTACTTAAATACACTTTTGACAGTTTACCTTATAATAAAACATTATATTTTATGAGCTCTCTGTATGTTTTGGATGCAAAAATATTAATTTATAACATAACTACAGCAGTCAGATAAACAGAAAAGTAAAGAGTAGGAAATATGATAGTATTGTTATGATTCATTATTTTAGTCGCCATCATCTGATGGAGCGACGGCCACACATTTCTCCAGTGTCCAGAACATTTTGTTCATTTGTAGGAGACGAGTTGAGGAATCAGATCGATGGAGCGTCTGTTTAATAAATGTGTGATGCAGCATCATGACCCCGTCACCAAGCAACGGGAAACACAAAACAAAAAAACAAAACACACATACATACGTTCAGTCAGACAAACAGTGTGAGAGAGTTTTTCTCTGCAAAAATAGACAGAGACAAAAAGACAGGTAGGGAGACAGACAGGCCGCCCAGGTGTGTGTGGGAGGAGTGAGAGCCTCTTTAGTCCTCGACTTCAGACTGAGAGCTTCCTCTTTGTGTGTGTGTATGTGTGTGTTTGTGTGTCTTACCTCTGTGATGTACTTTTATATTTCTGCCTGTAAACAGAAACAAAAACAGAAGAGTCACTGAAATGGACCAATCACACGCTGCCTTCACAGTCCTCATCATAAACATACTGAGTCATAAACTGACCATGTGACCAGATGTGTGTCTGTGTGTGTGTGTTTTCAGGTGGTCAAGGCCAAGCTCCCATGAACATTTTTGAATGGCGGTCTCTTTCAGCACTGCAGACCCCACTTATCCACCCAGTCGGCAGCTGCAGTGGCTCAGTCTCATCCAGGCTCTTTAGCTACTTTCAGACCATTTGCGTCCGACCTGCAATTTACATGAAAATTTGCTCTTGTTCTCTGTTTTGTTATTGAGTCAAATCTGAGCACAGAGACGTGATACACACATTTTTAGAGCGACTAGCACCTCCTGTGGATTTCATTATTCCCAACATCCACTGCAAATAAATGTCCTTTAAAATCACAGAAAAAAAG
Source organism: Rachycentron canadum (assembly GCA_038496675.1). Classification (NCBI taxonomy): domain Eukaryota; kingdom Metazoa; phylum Chordata; class Actinopteri; order Carangiformes; family Rachycentridae; genus Rachycentron; species Rachycentron canadum. The sequence goes on from CM076658.1 coordinate 1,194,515, forward strand.
ACACTCCTTGTAAGTCCAGAATCTGCTTGAGAATTATCCTGTTTTTCCTTTAGTGCCATATATTATATACAGGAACATCTAATAGATAGTGTTTGCTGAAATGTAAAAAAAGCATTGTAGAGTAGCTGATGACAAAATGGCTTTATGTTTACATCAACTGTCAACCCAACCTGTCCTTTGTTACTTTCACAGTATTAATATTAATATATTAATATAATATTAATATAGAACCTGGACCTGCTTTATAATCAGGTCTACCTTTAGACCGTATGGACCTTTAACATCTACCTTTAGACCGTATGGACCTTTAACATCTCCCTTTAGACTGTATGGACCTTTAACATCTACCTTTAGACTGTATGGACCTTTAAACCTTTAGAGAGTAAGGACCTTTAAAAAGTACCCAACAATGTAATGTAACAGTGTCCTAGATTTGTTTTATTTTTTTTAACACCTGTCATTTTACCTGATCAGGTAACAACTCAAGAGAGATAAAATTTTAAACGCCCCAAACAATGTGAGCTACAGTTTTATATGACTTTGAAGTGATGACATGCTTCTGCCACAGAAAAAGACACTTTTCTTCTGTTCCTCTGTGAAGATAAAATAACTGTGTTTCAAGTCTGCAGGAGTGAAGATTCATGGGCTATAACAAATTAAAAACATTAATGTTTTGTCACCATCATTAAATGTGCAAGTGAAGGGTTATGACTTCATTACTTTTCTCCACATCAGGTTTTAATTTGGTGAAAAGCAAAGAAAGATGTTTATTTTGCAATTTTGATTAATTAATACTTGTTAGGCGTTTGTGGGTCCACAAAGAGAGAAAATAAAAGTGTAAATGTCAACAAGGTGTTAAATCCATGCTCGTGGTTCACTGCTAAATCCACTACATGATGAGGACCTGTGAAGACTTCCCTCTGGGATTCTGATTTCAGCACCAGATGCAAACTGTACAAGTTCAAGTTGAGCAGTTGGTCTGAAATTAGCCAATCACAGCTGCGGGATCTGACCCCGACAGCTAATCACAGCTGTGACACGTCTCAGCTTTGAAATCTGATGGCAGGAACCTGTTATTTCATGGTCGATTAGTAATTGTATAGTGGCCTGCGTGGGCGGGTCAGCGCTGAATTACAAAGCAGGGGACGTCGGAGAGAGAGATGGAGAGCAGGCTTTTGGATTTATAGTCAAAAATAACAAAAGCATGCTGCAGAGGCAACACTGACAGGTGAGGACAGAGATAGTTTCTGGAGAGTGAGTCACCACTTTGTCATGACTTCTCCAGGCTGACGCCTTCAGACAGAGAATTTGCATTTTTTTTTCCTCCTGATGTGATTTAGTTTTTTCTGTCCTTCAGCTGATGGGTTTGTACTTTCACCTCGCACATTTTCTTCCTTGCATTATGGCCGCTGAGTGTTTTAAGTATTCTTAGATGCATTGCTTCTCTGCATGACTCTGTTTGCAATGCGCCACCGCAGGGTGCATTTCGCGCTTTTTTAGCACTTAACTCCATCTACACCGCCTACATCAAGACCGAGCGCCCGGCCTGAAGGAACAGCAGTGCATCCATTAAAATGAAACCGTCTGATAATAAACCATCTGCAGCAGAAAAAAAACACATACATATAGATATATACTGTACATACTGGAACAACTTAAAGGAAAACCCTAAATAAACGAGGGGAGAAACAGCAGATCCTCCACACACCGGTCACTGATGGTTTGATGGGTACCCAGTTGAACACCAATTGGAGATTTTGGAGTGACGCACTCCGCCACCATCAGAAGGAAGAAGGTTCATCCTCCAGTCAAGTTAAGAGACTCAGAGAATCAAGCTGCTCTGGAGTTCAGCCATTCATTTGTCACCTGTCTGTATTAACCCATCGTTAATACTTTCTTTTTAAACCACAAAAACCTTATTTGGAGGAGAAGGTGGAGCTGAGGAGGAGTGAGGGGTGGATCTGACCTCTATCCTGATTGTTGGAAAATGTCCCTACTTCTCCTTGATTTATTAGCTCAGTAAACGTTTTCCTAATGAGTTTATGGTCTCAGTCTCTAGTTTCAAGTCTTCAATACAACATGATGTTCATTTTTTAAATGATGGTCCATTTAGAGGAAAATAGACCAGAAAGCAGGGGATGGATTAGGGGGCGTGGCTACTGTGTGATGTGACAGATTGTACCACCCAATCAGGATAGAGAACAGAGCAGGTCAGCTCCACCCCTCACTCCTCCTCAGCTCCACCTTCTCCTCCAAATATGGTTTCTACTGGTTTAAAAAAACAAGATGGCCGACAGACAAATTACAAACTGGAGGCTCCAGAGCAGCAGCTCACAGACGATGGTGACATCATGGAGGGTTGACATGTTAAAATACTTCATCATTTGACGATCTCTGCTGTCATGGTTACAATATGGAAACAACATGAACAGCTACTTTCACATGGGAATCAAACACAGCTCTCCTATGTCATATTCCTGTGTTTTGTTGACCTATCCATCCACCCCAACCTGACACTGACTTTGTCGCTCTATACTACATCACCACACTTTCCCCCTTAGTTACTGTCATCATCACTGTGACCACTAGGTGTCACCTAGCAACAAAATCCAAATATGAGGTCATAATAACCTGCTGACAGATGACCTATGACCTTGTTTATTCGTCATGAACGATGACATATAAACAGGAGTGCAGAGGATTAATAACATGATTGTTTGTGATTCTGTCTGATCCAGTGCGTTTTCATCATTTTCGGGCGACTGGACATCAAACGAGTTACCCCAGCTTTTAATCTGTTATTATTGTAGCAACTGAACTGTACCGACTGATTTTTATTTCTATTTTCTGCGCCATAAAACAATGTTATGAACTCTGTGGAGCACATTTTCTCGTTTCTTTTTAGTTTTATTAAGAAAGTGAGTTTGATTAAAAGAGATAAACTGAGAACAAAAAATATGAGTTAGATAAAATAGTCATCCTCTTTCTCTTCGGCGGAGAGTTTGCTGCATCGAAATGCTCTGCTGTTACCATGGAAACTAGTGAAGGCGACAAAAAGACAAAAAAAAAAAATCTGTACACTTATTTGTTTTCCCTCCAAACAGCACAGACATTTATTGTTTGTTTAGCTGAAGATACGATTTATGTTCGATCACCCAGGAGATAAATGAAGACAAAAATGGGCACTTAGTGGTTCAAGCACTGTGAATAGCCATCAACAAACAAACACACAAAAACACACATGCACAACTTGAGCTGAATGCATCTTATTATTTGTTGTTTTGATGTTTTTCAGTTGCATCTTTTACGTGGATACAACTGAACATACTCTTCACCTGCAGTGTTCGTGTCAGTTGCTGTTACTGCCTGTGCTTGTTCATTACAGTTAAGTATTGAACCTCATTGCCTTTTGACTATAAGACCAAACATGTCCTTTGCATTGAGCAGCTTACATTTTCAGCAACTTGATTTTTAGACTTGTTTATTAAAGGTAGTATATTGTAAAAAAAATGACATCTCCATGTCATTTTGATGTCTTTTTGATTATAAAACGAGCCACCAGGACTTCTGTAACTTTGTGATCTCACAACAACACCCTCAGCCACACCTAAAGCCCCACCCACTCAGGCAGATGTTCCCTCGGAAGCTGGTGGAGACCAAACATGGAGCTAAAAGAGAGGGGAGACAAGACTGAAAATCATCAGACAGAAACGAAGGGTTACTTTCTGGTCTATTTTCCTCTAAATGGACCATCATTTAAAAAATGAACATCATGTTGTATTGAAGACTTGAAACTAGAGACTGAGACCATAAACTCATTAGGAAAACGTTTACTGAGCTAATAAATCAAGGAGAAGTAGGGACATTTTCCCATAGACTTCAATACAATCTGTATTAGCTGTTTGCTAATGTGTTCACAAACTTACGAGGTGACATTATGTACAAACAAATAACTGGGGTGCTCTGGTGGCTGAGTGGTTAGTGTGTATAATACAGGCACACTGAGTAGGAGGTTGCCAGTTTGACTCCTGACCACATGGACTGCTTACTGCATGTCTGTCCCCCAAACTCTCCACTGTCTAAAACTAAATAAATCAAACTAAAAAATTGTTTTCCTTAAGGCAAAGTTCTTCCCTCAGACTTTTTCAGGCTATAAAATTCAATTTTATTTTTACACCTTCATCGTTTCTCTCTCATTGAATCACCGCTGACAGATAACACATCCACACACCAATGTTTATTACAGGATTTGGCAAAAATTTAAATATCCTCTTGGCTTCCACTTCTTCAACCAACACACTAACTTCTGCTGGTTAATTTCTGTTGTGTTTTTTTCCCTGTGATCTCTTGCTCTGTCTAGTTACTAATACAAGATGCTGTATAACAAGTAGGGTCTGTTAAACACAACAAGTGTTGCCAAGGGGCATAAATCAGTTTGTGCGTTTTATGGAAGTGATACCACACATATTTCACTTCACTGCTGCTGCTGCAAGAAATGCTCATTTATGACTCAACAAACTACTAAAGATGTAGTACTTAGTAAATAAAGTAATGTACTAAAGCAAATGTACTTATGCAAATGTTACTTTCAACCACTGTGTATAGCCAGGTCCATACGGTCTAAAGGTAGATGTAAAAGGTCCATACAGTCTAAAGGTAGATGTTAAAGGTCCATACGGTCTAAAGGTAGATGTTAAAGGTCCATACAGTCTAAAGGTAGATGTTAAAGGTCCATACAGTCTAAAGGTAGATGTTAAAGGTCCATACAGTCTAAAGGTAGATGTTAAAGGTCCATACAGTCTCAGTCTTTCCACCAGATTTTGAACCTGTTCCTCACAGTTGATGTTCCAATTCATTCCTGAGATCAGGATTTATGTGCAGACCAGTCAAGGTCGTCTTCACCAAACAAGGCAACAAACCATTTCTTTATGGATTTGGCTTTATGGACAGGGGATTTGTCCCCGTTTGTCACTGTCATGTTGAAGCAGCAAAGGAAACAAAAAGTTGAAATGATAAGTGATAATTGGTTGTATCTATATACAGCTTTTATCCAAAGTGCATTGTAATTTGCCTCTCATTCACACACTGTCACTGAGACGTGCTATTTTCTAAAATATCATGTGTTGCAGTATGAAGGGTCCTCCACTCATTTAGCATTGCGCTCCTGTTACATGACAGAGAGGTTTTTTTTAAATGCAGCAGAACCAGAGATGTCGTCTGTTTTATTCCACACATTCTTCGTTCTTGTCAAAACCCAACGCCTACGTTACCCACAATGCATCCTGCCAAACAACTGAAGGATGACTTCATTTTGCTCCTAAATGTCAGAACTGCTCTTTTCAGACCAGCTTCATAGACGTTGTCTTATTGCATTGGTCAGATAACAGACTGTCTACTAAGGATTTCTATCCTCTATTAAGGAAATCCTATACCTTTAAATATGTGGCCCAAAGACTACAACTCTGATGACCATGGGCCTTAAAAGGTCCAAATTTCAGCCAAAAACCATCTCAGTGTAGTTTTACATCTCCTCTCTCAGGCTTCTCTTTGGAGATCTAGGAACAACGGGTCAATCAGCCAATCAGAGGAGAGGATCAGATCCTGTGTCAGACTGTTTTCTGAATGATCAATAAAATAATAGAGCAGATTTCAAGTAAAACACTCCACAAATCCAAAAACCAAATCCTGCAAAGGTTGGATGGTGGGCTCAAGTGGGTGGGGTTTGGAGCGTGGCTGCTGCTTTGTTGTGACATCACAAAGTTGCAAAAGTCCCGACGGCTGGTTTTAAGGCTCAGTTTCTGAATCCAGGCTGTGAGCATTTCTCTGTGACTGAGACCTTCTCTCTACTTTAAAGATACAGATTTCATGGTGGGATTTGTAGGTGAAAGGTTTAAATGGGATAAAACATCTCCAATCAATGCTGAACTTTAACTTATCTAGTTTAAAGTCATCCATCAGCTGCATTTTCCTCAAGACCAACCTGGGTACAAGTTTTATTTGTGTGCCTGCTCCCTGTGATGAGTGTACATTGAGTGACAGGACCTTGATGATCTTTTCTGGTCTTACCCCAAGCTCAGGAGTTTCTGGGATGAAATTCTTTTACAGTGACATATACAGCAGACAGCTAATCCCTGACTGTTGCGCTGTGATATTGGGTTGCTCCAACTACTCTTTGATTCTTCCCCCTGCATCACAACAAGCCCTCAGGCTTTGTATGGTCATAGCAAAACAGATTATCCTGAGAGAGCAGAAATTAGCTGCGCTTTAAAAAAGGCTAAATGACATAATATCTTGTCTATACCTTAAAGACATCAGTACACACTGTCCAGTCTAAGCTTCTGTAGATCTGGGGATCCTTTATTGAACATATTAGGAGGGAGAGTATCGACCCAGGAACTAATCATATCGGACTATACAGTGCTGAACAGTGCTTTGACCCAGGATTTTAGTTTTCTGAACTTCTGGGGCCTGGTGCTGTCTGAAAGTAACTAAATCCAACACATTATGACTATTTTGACTATTACTACAAAGAGACACAAAATGACCTCAAAGAGACTCACACTGACCTCAAAGAGACACACACTGACCTCAGAGAGACACACACTGACCTCAGAGACTCACACTGACCTCAGAGACTCACACTGACCTCAAAGAGACACACACTGACCTCAAAGAGACACACACTGACCTCAGAGACTCACACTGACCTCAAAGAGACACACACTGACCTCAGAGACTCACACTGACCTCAAAGAGACACACACTGACCTCAGAGACTCACACTGACCTCAGAGACTCACACTGACCTCAAAGAGACTCACACTGACCTCAGACACTCACACTGACCTCAAAGAGACACACAATGACCTCAAAGAGACTCACACTGACCTCAGAGACTCACACTGACCTCAAAGAGACACAAAATTAGAACACAGAGATGCAAAACTACTGTTAAGACACACAAAACAACAACAATCAGCAGGGATTTGAGCATCTTCCTCTATATAAGAGGTCGGTCTCCAGGGGCCCGTGGATTTATCTAGCTGTACAAAAACCAGAGTTTGTGTAGTTTTGTGGGCAGTTGTGTGGTGGATACAACCACAGGTTCACATCTAGGTTGCATACGCTACAATACATGTAACCTGTTAGTTATGGTGGTGAATGGTATCAACCTCCTCATCTACCCCTCAGTCACTCAGTATATTAAATGTCCAGCTCTTTATTTCACTCTGTGATGAGCTGTTTCCTGCTCATTAGACTCCATTAAAGACATTTCACTGCTCAGTGTGCGGAGCGTCCATGTGCTGAGGTTTAGTCTCTCTCTCTCTCTCTCTCTCTCTCTCTCTGCTGCATCGCAACGCTCTGCCGTTACCGTGGAAACTATGGAGCACAAAAAGACATGTCGTTTTTTTACATTTGCTCAGAGCCTCAGATTCAGACAGATGTGGTCATGTCGTTCCTGCTGCGGCGTTCGCTTGTTATCTACTGAGAAAGTATCTGACAGACAGACGTGTCATCTCATCAAACACACACACACACACGCACACACACACACACACACACACACACAAACACACACACACACGCACACGCACACACACACACACACACACACACACTCTCCCTTATGTTGAGTGATGTTGCTTCACACCCACTCATTTTCAACTCAATTTCTGTCATTCATCTTCCTCCGTGCCCACGTCACCACGGCAACCAGGCCGCCACACTGATGCCGTTCCCGAGTCGGTCTGATTCCAAAACTAACAGTGATCGATTGATCCTCGCAAAACCATCGCCAATTATCAATCAAGTTCTATTACATCATCAACATTACATCATCATCATCAGCTGACTGTGATCTGTGTTTACTCACATTCCTCTCAGTCGAATCAGGACCTGGTTGTTATGATTCTGCTCCAGAGCATCCACAAAGTCCTGCTCCTCCTCAATCTGCTCTGTCTGCTGCTCCACAGCCCATGACATCCCTTCAGTCTGCACCTCCTCCTCCTCCTCCTCCTCCTGCTGCTCTACCACCTCACCCTGCTGCCCCTCATCCTGCTTTTGTTGCATCTCCTCCTCCTGGTGCTCATCAATCTGCACCTGCTCCAGCTGCTGCCCCACCTCAGTCTGCTGCACCTCCTCCTGCTCCTGTTGCACCTCCTCTTCCTGTTGCATTTCCAGTTCCTCCTCCTGCTCCTGCTCTTCCACCTCCTCTCCGTGCTGCACCTCCTCAGCCTGTCTACCCTCCTGTTGCTGCATCTCCTCCACCTCTGGCTTTCCCGCCTGTTGCATCTCCTGTTGTTGCACTTCCTCCTCCTCCTGCTCCCGCTCAGGCAGCTGCAACTCCTCCGTCTCCTCGTTCATCTCAACGTGGGTGAGGAGGAGAAGGAGGTATCAGGGTGTTTTGTTTGTAGAGTTGTTTTGCTCACTGAGCAGAGTTTGGTCTCTGAGCGTCCGGACGTCTCTCAGACTGAAGGAATCGTGAAAACATAGACGCCAAACGCAGCTGGTTGGGTTCGATAAAACTTCATTCAACTTCCTGTGATGTCACTTGTCAGCCCGGCCAATCCAAAACAATGAGCTAGAATGTGATCCGTTTGGGAAATGGAAGGGTGAAAGGTCACAAGACAAAGTGTAGTTGTTGTTCTTTAAAAAGTTGACAAGACTGACGACGTCCTACCACAGCCAAAGAGTAAACAAGGTGACCAGCTGATGACTTCCTCCAGTTCAGCTCTGCACTCCAGCACTGCGGCGGAAAAATGATCCAGCTGAATGTCCCAGAGCATCGCCGTAGCAACGCACAGAGGAAGTCGACCAGCAATAAAGACAGGATGGAGTGAGAGAGAGGGAGAGAGAGAGGAGAGCGATGGAGGAGGACAAAGGAGAAGCAGAGAACATCGCACAGCGTTTCCGTGGTAACTCAGTAACGGTTGCTAAGAGTGATGGAATCCTGCAGCTGACAGACCTTCCTCCTCCTCCTCCTCCTTCTCCTCCTCCTCCCTCCCAAATTCAAACACACATAACTTTACGCTCCGTTCAGACGCAAACAGAAAACAGGCATCTCTCAGTCGGTCCTCCACTCACTCAGCAGCTGCATCTGAGAGGGAGTGTGTGTGTGTGTGTGTGTGTGTGTGTGTGTGTGTGTGTGTGTGTGTGTGTGTGTGTGTGTGTGTGTGGTGTTTAGACAATGATGATGTAATGTTCCTGAAAATGAGAGTCACAAAAACCTCTCCAGTCAAGTGACAGAGCCAGACAATCAGTGGTGGGTCCTGCTGGCTCCCCCCAGAGGCCTCAGAGGTCGTTACAGCCCCCAAATGAAATCGTTGGACAGAAGCACTTTTTATTTTTATAAACTGCCATATTTCTGCAGATATCTGGGAAAAATAACTCTAAATAAACAGAGGGAAACAGCCGACTCTACCCGGAGCAGACCCTCACCTGTCTGCTGAGCTCATCACACTGCTCTCTCATCATCTGTGTCTATCTTCTGTGGAAACTCTTTCACTTTTAGTGATGTACCTGTGTAACTATAATAAATGAAATGGGTCAGAATGAGCAACGTGAGTCTGAACTAACTCCTCTCTAACAGATGTCACAATAGCAAAGTTAGTGTGACCCACAGAGCTACAACAGCTACATTTCTGGTCAAAATAGACCACAACTATCCTTTCAAATCCAAAAGGGTTCGTCATCAGGGGAGCAGGAATCTCTGCATTAAAAGGATTTAGTGTTGTGTTAAAGCTGGGGGACTTGTCTCAATCCAACCAGCAGAAGCCAATATATTCCTAATTTTGACTTCCCAGTAGGAGTAAAGCTCCAGGAACAGACACCACACTTCCCATTTATCTCTGTAGCATACAAGCCATTAGCTTCATGGTGAGACAGACTAATATTCAGCCCAGTCTCTGCTCTTGCTCAGGCAGTATTCCAATGAGATGCTTCACCAGTTTGTGTTCATCCCCCTCGTGACACAGGAACAGATGCTGCTGGGGCTGAACAACACTGAATGTGACTGTGGAGGAGATTCTCTTCTTCTGTTTAAGTGTCACATTGAAATGTGTCCTGATACACAAATACAACGGATGAGGCAGACATAGAGGAGATGATGCTCTGAGTAAACCTTTAAAGAGTTACACTACAGTACATGACGGGCAATTTCATCAAGTGCTCTTTAAAGCCTCCTGAGGAGAAGTACCGCTTTAACAGAAGAAACCTCGGGAAGAGCGACAGAGGAGAAATCCCCTCTCCGGGTCAGACACACAGAGAAACCCTGACTCAGAAATTACAGACTGGTGACTCGACAGCTGAGAGGTGAGAGCGCAAACCATGTGGGCACAAATCCTCTGAGCAGACAAGTTGGATTCCTGGTCCTTCTCTACATCCAGTTTCCTGTCCCTCTACACTTTGCTCTGTCTCTTAATAAAGGCATAAAAAATATTCAAAAACAAAGAAATTAGGCACTCTAATGGCCGAGTGGTTAGCACAACATAGGGGCATAGAGTCCTGAGCCGAAGGTTCCCCAGGTCGACTCTTGACCCCCTGAATCCTTTACTGCATGTCTCTACCCACCTGTCTCTCTCCACTGTCCATATCAAATAAAAGCATAAAAGAGGGGTCAGAAAAATATCTAAAAAAGAAATTGGGGGCAGCCCAGTGGCTGACCTGGTATAGTGTGTACCATTAAGACTCGGCCCTAACCACAGGTTTGAGTCTGACCCATGGCTCTGTGCTGCATGTCATTTCTTTGTCAATAAAGGCAAAAATGCCCAAAAATTTATATTTTAAAATTACATTACATACAAGGAGCCTCACTGCAAGAGGGTTCTGGGTTCGAACCCCTGGGGCATTTCTGTGTGGAGTTTGCAGGTTCTCTCTCTATCTGTGTGGGGTCCCTCCAGGTTTTCCAGCTTCCTCCCACAGTCCAAAGACACGCAGGTTAACTGGTGACCGCAAAATTGCCAATAGTCCAGAATGTGAGTGTGACTGGTTGTTTGTCTCTAAATGCTGTAGCTCCTATATGTCGCCTGTGATGGACTGGTGACCTGTTCAGGGTGTACCCCGCACCTTGCCCAACGTCAGCTGGAATTGGCTCCAGCCTCCTCGCGACTAGGAAAGAGTTCTGACCTGTTTTGACCACAACAGGGTCTTTTTGAGGGCATGGTTGATGCAACCATGAGCACACGGTACCTTTTTGTAATTTCTGTTAATCAAGGTGCTGGAAGTGAAGGTGGAGAGAGAGAGGGGATGAAGGGCCTGGGCCGAGCCCACATGGTGTGAGCTCCACCAGTTGAGCCACCGGTGCTCCCTGAATCTTTAAGTCCTTACCGGGTCTTGGGACTTTTCACAGCACAGTGACTGGTCGGTCCGCGGACACGCCTCCCGATGCTGCACCTGCTTCTGATTGGATGCTGCAGGCGACTTGCTTTAATTGGCTGCAAAGAGTCACCTGATAGAGGGAGAGAAGGGAAAGTTGTAACCAAGTGAAAACTGTGACTGTATCACAATTCAGGGACCAAATCAAACCAAAGTGTCAACCCACTGCGATGTCACCCATCAGTTATGTCTGTCAGACATCTTGGTTTTTTCATTGATTTGAAGCCTCCAGTTTGTAATTTCTGTCACCAACCCAACCATATTTGAAGGAGGAGGTGGATCTGACCTGCATTCAGCATTGATTTCACTTTAGAGACCTAGAGTCTACATCCATTTTTAGTCTATGGGTCAAATCCTGCATTTGAAGACTGGTGTGACTTCTTCAGAGGCTTCCTTCTTTTCCTGAGCAACATAGGCTCCAACAAGTGGATCCTTTGTGGCCCAACATATCCCATGTGTCACTGCATGCCAGCCATGAAAATGAAATGGCAGACAGAGAGTCTGAGGATTGCTCAATGGCAGAATTGTGCTTCAGCTCAGCTAATGATACAACTGTTAAAACCAAGGACCTTAAAATCTTGCATTTTATGATGCAACAGTAAAGGCAGGCACAGATAGTGACCAAAGCAAAAATTCTCTGTAAAGAAAAACTTATTTTCTTTGGGTCTTTACAATCTACAAAGAACAAGACCTTCGTAAACCACATCCTTTGAAGGATGTAACCCTGAACTGGGACAGCTTTTGAGTCAACTCTAAAAACTGTCCATTCTGGAAAACTCAGTTTGGCCTCTAACGATATCACTTTACCATGAGGTTGGATGAGAATAACCGCAAAGGCAAAAGAGATCCTATGTGACTGATGACGGAGTAAAACAATGAATTAAAGGTCACATTGGGCGCTGCTGAGGCTAATGATTCCTCTCTCTCTCTGAACACAGCTGACCCTCCCAAAACTGAGGAGACGTCAGGCCTAAAAATAGACGAGACTAAAAAGACACTAGAGGTGAAATTAAAAGGATCCACAGCAGCAAGTGGAACTGACTGAAAACACCAGATAAACAGGAAAGTTTGTATCATTCCCCTCTTTGATTTAACTTCATCTACCTTTTATTCCTGCTGGAGGAAATGCTATCATATGATAAGTAAAGTCACAGTAAATGTGACCAGATGATTTCTATTGTACATCATCTTTGTTTTAGAAAATACCACTGCCTCCTGTAGCTTCCTGTGTACATGTGGTCATGAATGACACAGATACGAGAAAAAGTACAACGACAAAGAGAAAGAAACAAGTGTGTGTTCAGAGTGAATGTGCCTCCCTCTGCTGGTCAGTGTTAAACCTGCGTATGACTGGTTCACTCAGACTGATAGATCTGGGTTCAGTGGGTTCACATCGTCTGGTTTTAACTGGATCTATATCTGTGACATCACCCATCAGTTTGTGAGCTGCCTCCAGTTCGGCCATCTTGGTTTTTTGAATACTGTAGAAGCCATATCTGGAGGAGAAGGTGGAGCTGAGGAGGAGTGAGGGGTGGAGCTGATCTGCTCTGTACTCTATCCTGATTGGTGGTACAGTCTGTCAATCACACAGTAACCACGCCCCTAATTCATCCCCTGCTTTCTGGTCTATTTTCCTCTAAATGGACCATCATTTAAAAAATGAACATCATGTTGTATTGAAGACTTGAAACTAGAGACTGAGACCATAAACTCATTAGGAAAACGTTTACTGAGCTAATAAATCAAGGAGAAGTAGGGACATTTTCCCATAGACTTCAATACAATCTGACTTCTTTTTACAGCCAGTGGAGTCGCCCCCGTCTACGTCTACATCCACTGTAACAGGAAGTCTATGGTCCGTCATGATAACAGACACCTTCAGCCTGAGGCTGACAGTGGAACCAGCAGAGTCCACGTTGTCCACAAACAGCAGCTCTTGTGGTTGTAAACAAACCCTCATGGCAACACACGGGTCGTGTCTCATTGGTCAGCTGGCTAATTGACTGTTAATTGGTTCTTCACAATCAGCAAAAACACTGAAACACTGAAGAGACAATTAGATGACCGTGTGGGCGGCTGGAGGAGCGTGTGTGTGTGCATGTGTGCGTTTGTGTGTGTTTCATGAATATTCAGGTCTTTGTTTGTCAAAAGGCTTTTGAGGCAAAGAGTAGAACAACATGAGCAGAACTGAGTCATGTTGTTTATTTTAATCCTTCATCTAACAGAAGCTTTTAAGATTTAAAGACGTCACTGAAAAATCTATTTAAAAAAAACATCTGCCGATACTTGTTTCCATTTCCAGGTGAACTACTCGACACATAATCTCAGGTGTTTAACTGAAGCTGAGCTCAGAGAAACTTCCCTCCTTCAGCAGAAAAATGTGAAAACAGATAAATCATTATTTACAGTGAAGTAACAATAGGACAAAACTTTTTTTTCCAATGTCAGATGACTTAAATAATCTGAATACTTTTGGAAATATTCAAAATGTTTTTTTTTTGTAGCACAAAAGTGTCTAAACTTTGACAAAGTATTTCATTTTGTTTTATTTAGGACAACAAGGTGACTCAAAATGTCATAAAATATTAATTGCATTGCAATATTAATTTTTCTTTGCACTTGTACGTACAAAACTATTTGATGGCAACACACTGCATGGACAAATATGACAATGAGCATAGAGGGGAATAAAAAAACTAAATCAATATCTCAAAAAGTACATTTATACCATCTAAAAGTTGATATGAGAGAGAGAGAGTGGTAGAAAATCACCATCTGACCTGTCACTGTCTGAACTGGAGACTCCTCACGTGGCGTCACCATGACCACCGCCATCTTCCTGTCCAGAGACGAGCAGAAGGAGCCCATCGTCAGCAGAAACCACAGGAGGAGGAGGAGGAGGAGGAGGAGGAGGAGGAGCAGGAGGATGGAGACTCCAAATAGACGGAGGACTCAGTGTCTCTGGGCTTTTCTACCTGTTGGAGAGACATCTTCCTCCTGCTTTCATCCACATGCTGCTCAGCCAGCTCTCTGACTGCTGCTCTCTCTCTCTCCCTCTCAGACACAGAAGTGCACTGAGGTCTCTCGCCCTTTTTAGCCAGAAAAGGAGGGTCAGTGTGTTTGTGTGTGTGAGAGAGTGAGAGCGAGAGAGATGGAAGGTTTTTTCAGCTTTAGTTCATACTGATAATTACTACGAATTAAACTGAATTCAAAACACTGAGTCTCTACTCACCTGTGTGAACTGACCATGTCCTAAGCCCCGCCCACCTTAGTTTCTGTTACTAGACCTATCAACCCTCCATGACGTCACTCATTGATTTTGCCGCCGTTTTAAAGCCTCCAGTTTGTAATTTCACCATCTTGGTTTTTTTAAACCAGTAGAAACCATCTTTGGAGGAGAAGGTGGAGCTGAGGAGGAGTGAGGGGTGGAGCTGACCTGCTCTGTACTCTATCCTGATTGGGTGGTACAGTCTGTCACTCACACAGTAGCCACGCCCCCCAATTCATCCCCTGCTTTCTGGTCTATTTTCCTCTAAATGGACCATCAGTTAAAAAATGAACATCATGTTGTATTGAAGACTTGAAACTAGAGACTGAGACTCATTAGGAAAACGTTTACTGAGCTAATAAATCAAGGAGAAGTAGGGACATTTTCCCATAGACTTCAATACAATCTGACTTCTTTAACAACCAGTGGAGTCGCCCCCTGATGGTCATTAGAGAGAATGAAGGTTTAAGGTTCACTTTACAGACCCAGGTCCACTTTAATGAAGTCTGTGGTCAGTCCCCATAGACTCCCATGTTAAAACTGAAATAAACGCGTTTACAGCAGGTACAAAAACTACTTTGGTCTCTTTTGCAACTGTATTTGGGGGAGAAATGTTATCACTCACCCATTTGAATTTAATCAAGGTTTGAAGTCATGTATAATTGAAGACATCCCGCTGTGACAGGTGGGTCTGTGCTAACCACAAACTCTATTAACAGAGTCAGGCGCTGCCAAGATGGCGCCAGCGGACCGGAGAACTGGGTGCTGGATCTAAAATTGGCGCCCATTCAGTCCAATAGGAAATGCTGGCCTGGCGCCATGGATGATGAAGGTCTTTCATACACCCACGACCAGAGCTGAGCTTCCAAACCGCTCAAAGACAACATGAACCTCACCTGTACCCGCCTAGCTGGTTAAGCTAACCTTAGCTTTTTAACGTTTCCAGTGGACTCGTATCAAAACGAGAAAAAAGAGATCTTAAACACGACAATGAAGACATACGAGTTACTATACTAACACACCGAGGCGGTATTACTTAAATAAGGCGCTAAAAAGACACAACCTCGCCAGTTAATGATCGTGAAGTGGCCACGGAGCTGGAGAAAGTCCTAACTGGCCTTATGGTGCGTTCAAGACACATCGGAAAGTCGAAAATGACCAACATCTTCTTTCTTTTCCTTTTTTTGGCGTCGATTTACAACCAGATGGAAGTGACAGCTCCGGACTTGGAAAAAAGTATTTAAAGACACGAACAGGTCAATTTTTTTTTTCTTTTCTGGGAATTGAAGTCCCATCAAAACAACTCGGTAATGGTGTCAGCAACATTGCACATTACTTTTAACAAGACATTTACTATTATGTATGATTCACATTCTTAATATATTGGTGAAAACTAATATAAAACAAACACAAAATTATAAATAGAAGCACCTTTGACATTTCCCACCAATCTTCCTTTAGTTAATTTCAACAGTGAACTGTGGATTATTATAAGCATTCATTTTTAAAGTAATAAAGTAATAGTGAAATGTTACAGCAGACAGTTCTGACTCTGTCATTGAAGTTTTTTATTGATTTTTATGATTAGAAATAACATTCTGGAGTTTGTGGCTACCCACTGGTCCAAAACAGCGCAGGTGCGTCTAAATGCAAATTGATCTAATGTAACAAAACACAGAGATGACTAAGAACAACAGCACCAAAACACAAAGAAGACGTCATCAACAATAACACACAAAGTTGTTTGTAGTCAATAATGTAATTTGGTCTCAAATTCTGGACACGTTGAGTCAAAACTGTCTTCTCAGGTAGATACCACAAGATGGAAGAAAGGTTTTTTATTTCAATGTAAAATCCATCCTTTCAGTTCCATCCTGTGGCATTATGTGTCAAGATTATTTTAAGAGTCAAAGTGGTGATTCATTTCAAGCTCACATTTTCACATAATGGATTATTAAACCAAACCAGAAGCAGAGCCGTCCTCCTCAGTCCAAAAACACAGAAAATCTCTTCACCAAAATATTTCTTTTTAGGCCTTGCAAACTGTCTAACCCACTCTGAATATTTTCTTGTGATCCTTTAGTGTTTGGATCCATTCATCATCTGCGTTTTGTAGCTTTTGAGTTGGTCCAGAAAACCCGGGTTCGGGGAGGAGGTAGGCCGAGCTGATTTGACCAATGACAGGGCGTCATCGAAGGACTGGCTGTCACATGACATCAGGTAGCCAATGACCACAGCTGGGGCCCGGGACACACCGGCGTTGCAGTGGACCAACACCACACCTTTCTGAGGGACAAACAGACATTAATGTTCATAATTAAATTTTCTTTTTGGGCCTTTAGGGGGACGAGACGTTCAAAAACACACAGTCCTGGTGAACATGTTAGCAAACTTCTCAATATGAAGTCGTTGGGAGACAAACCTAAATCACAGTGATGTTGTCTGGGCACTAGAGGGCTCCACACACCAACAGGACAGTTAGAAGCCTCAATATCACATCACAAACTCTCCACTGACCAGCTGTTTAGCTAAAAGGTGGCTTGTTTGTTGGTGTCTCTGGGTTCCCATTAGCTTCTCCATTACAGCCTCTGTTTTCCTTCACATAGACGGTTTACATCACACGCTGTGTCCCAGTTATCAGGCTGAACCACACAACAGGGCTGCGTTCACTGCAGCCGCAACCAAACAAGTCAACCTCACTGAGCAGGAACAGAAGACAACAGCATTTATAGACTGTTTAATTTAAGCCCTAACACTTCAGCTACTTTTACTTTTCAACAAAAGCCAAACAAAAAAAGGTTAAAGAAATCAATTATTTGATTTAAATATTTGCACAAATCTGAACATTCAGATAAAACAAGACCTGAAAATGTTTTTAACTAATTAACTCAGGTACAAATAATAATGTAACATGAAATCAGATTTGGTCTCAGATGAACAAAAAACTGGATAAAACTACAAAAAAATTGGGCACAGACTTGAAAACACAAAGGATAAAGGTGGATGGAAGATCAATTTGAGAGTTGTCATATTTACAAAACTCAGCAAAAATGTCCTTAGATTTTATTTGAACATTCAGATGAGCCTTAAATGACTTCTGGTGTTTCTATCCAAAGTCCCGTGTTGTTGTGTGTTGCTCATGTTTTCTCTGAATATGTGGATACTCTGAAGTCAGAGATTTTGGAAACAAGCCCAAACAAACGTGTTGATGATGCACTTTACCAACAATTTTGGTCGAAACATTTGGTTTTAAACAACATGAAATTCAGACAAAATACAAAGACACCAAATTAAACTCTGACTAAAAAACATGTCTGAGCTGTAAGTTGAGTTTTAGTTGCTCAAAGAAATTGTGATTTAACACATTTAGCACTACACATTATATATGTTTGTATATATGTACTGGGGTCAAGAACTGGGTCACGTGGTGCTCGTTGCCATGACAGCATCAATAACTGATAGTCATTACCAGCCAGATGGCCTGCTGAGTAATCTGACCCTGCATTTCAAAGTAAAAGCATCAGTTTGATTATCAGGGCTGGAATTTCCACATACACACATAGAACCATATCATAATGAACACACACACACTTCCTGTAATCATACACCTCTAATGACTGCCTAATGACTCTGTGTGTGTGTGTGTGTGTGTGTGTGTGTGTGTGTGTGTGTGTGTGTGTGTGTGTGTGTGTGTGTGTGTGTGTGTGTGTGTGTGTGGTATCATGTTAAGGTGAGTCGCAGGCTTCGCTGCTAAAAGCTTGTATGACACTGAGATCTGATCTGTGTGCAGTTTAATAAAACATGAACAAAACTACACATTCATTATTTAAGACAGAGGAAGAGGAGGAGGAGAGGAAGAGGAGAGGAGATGTCACATGTCAACTCTTCCCTCCTTCTAAGACCCTTAGATTTGCCCTCTTAGATCCGGTCATTTATATCAACCCATCATCTCTGAGCTGTTTTGAAGCCTCCAACTTGTAATTAGTCCTTCATCTCTCTTGGTTTTTAAACCAGTAGAAACCGTATTTGGAGGAGAAGGTGGAGCTGAGGAGGAGTGAGGGGTGGAGCTGACCTGCTCTGTACTCTATCCTGATTGGGTGATACAGTCTGTCAATCACACAGTAGCCACGCCCCTTAATCATCCCCTGCTTTCTGGTCTATTTTCCTCTAAATGGACCATCATTTAAAAAATGAACATCATGTTGTATTGAAGACTTGAAACTAGAGACTGAGACCATAAACTCATTAGGAAAACGTTTACTGAGCTAATAAATCAGGGGAGAACTAGGGACATTTTCCCATAGACTTCAATCCAACTTCAGGATTGGCTGGTGGCTCTCACCTAACTATGAGGTCGCAGTCACCTGCTGACAGACGACCGTTCGCCTGCAGCAGAGTGAGGCATCCCTCACTGTGTTTGCAGTGGAGCTGAAATGATTCATTAACTAATCAATCTGTTGCCTGATGAGTCAGTGATTAAAGATTCATGTTTCAGTCATTTCCAGGATAAATTCCAGCTTCTGAAATGTTGCTTTTCTCTGTTTTATATCAGCTGAATGAGCAGTTTTCAGACAATCAGCTTCATTTTGAGACATTTTATACAGAAAAAGATAAACTCCTTCACTGATAAATTGATAGATACAGTCCATAGCTTTGACAGAGATGTGTTACCTCACTCTGAGCCTGCTGGATGAAGTCACAGCAGTCCTGAAGGTGAATCAGCAGATCAGTGTCAGGATGATCCAGAATACTGACGGTCTTATAGATGAACAGGTCAGGAAACACGTTCTCCACCCCAAAGGCCACATTCAGGATGTGAGACACCTGAGGATGAAGAGGAGGAGGAAGAGAAGGAGGAGACTCAGAGTGGTACATCCATAAACTCATGACATTAACAGGAACATCCAGGCAGGTTTCTTCTGTCCTGTTGTGTCTTTACAGGATTTATTTCCTGCTCAGTTTTCAGTCACTCCAGACTTCCTCCTACCTCAGGTCAGTTCTCAGCTGTAGAATAAAATGGACTTTTCTGAATTAACGTGTTGGTACGTTACTTGTGTTCTGGGACTTTTTTTTATGGAGATTCATCTTTTTTTTTCTTATTTCTTTTTGGGATTCCAGATACCCTGCAAATTCAAATAAATAAATAAGAGCCTCTATCTCTGCAGAAAGAAGAGCAATTACTGATCACTCACCTTGTGTTTTCTCAGAGTCCCAAAGTCATGAGCAGCATCTTGAGAACCTACACACACACACACACATTTTCAATCACTGATTAAGAGACACTGGTGTTGATCCAAGCTGATCTACTGCAGGTCACATCTCACCCTGTCCTCCCTCTGTCCTCACCTGAGCTCATCATTCTAAAGGTGGTTTACTGTGTTTTCTACACTTCCAGACCAACTGTCCACCCCCCATAAACTAAAATATTCAGACCATAAACTCATGAGGAAAACGTTTACTGAGCTAATAAATCAAGGAGAAGTAGGGACATTTTCCCATAGACTTCAATACAATCTGACTTCTTTAACAACCAGTGGAGTCGCCCCCTGATGGTCATTAGAGAGAATGAAGGGTTAAGGCTCTTCAGCATTTTCCTTGACCTCGACTCACCCAGCAGCAGATAAGGCTTGACGGAGCCAACCTGCAGGTCCCAGGAAGTGTCGGGGATGTATCCCAGCATCTTCTCTGGGGGGGCGGGGTCTTCAACCACAGTGATTGTTGAACCCTTCCAGGTCTCGATGATGCGACGGCCACTCAGTGATGTCACTCGGGTGCACTGCTTCCTCAACCGGGTCCGAGAGAAACTCTGGATCTCCTCGGTCAGGGACTGCATGACCAGACCGGACTGGACTGGACTAGACTGGACCTGGCTGCAGTGAACCTGGAAGATTAATTATTAAAAGTTTATAAAATGCTAGATTTATGTGTTAGCAAAGACGCAGCTAGCACAAGCTAAAGTTTAAATGCTCATGTTCCAGTATTATCTTCTCCATCTTAGATTAGCAAGAACCACTAATTAGCACTAAACAAGTCCAGCTGAGGTTGATGGGAATGTCATTAGTTTTGCAGGTACTAGTTCACAAACAAAAGACCTGAAGTTGGTGCTAGAAGAAAATTCAGAGGCTCATCGAAGAGTCATTCTGAGGGTAACATGAACGTGTCAACATTTAATTGAAACACAACAGTAATAATTGAACCACAGTATAAAGTAATGGACCAACATTGCAGTTCATAGGAAATCTTAGTTCCTTGACCTAAAACTGGAGGCACCAGTGGCATCACCTGGTCCAACTACAACCTGTGTACAAGTACAAGACAGTGATGACATTAGGAAACACAGAGGTTCGTGTTATTTTGTCCATCCCAGTTGAAATCACAATCTGAAAATGAATCAGCGTTAATAGCAGAAAATGTTTATGTAAATAAGGAATTTGACTGATTTCTAGTAGTTTGAAATGTTTTAACATTATTAAAAACCTAATTAAACAACTAATTTAAATTAATTCTAGTGCTTTATATTTATTTAGTGCTAATTATAGTGCTAATTAAAATGCTCATTCAAAAACAACACACAGGTCCAAACATGGTAGCTCTGATAAAACCTGTCAAACAGATAAAGCCACTGCTCATTTCACTCACCTACAAAAATGTAATAAAGCACAGATATAAGTTTATGAATGTATCATCAGAACCTGCTTCTGGCTCTGGTTCAGCTGATGGCAGGAAGTCCAGCTTAAACACCAGAAACCAGATCAGAGTGAAGATCCAGTTCAGTTCAAAGAAAACAAATGAACTCCTTCTGTTGTCATCATCATCATCATCATCTCTTCCAAAGAGTAACACTCTGGTCTAGTCCAGGTCTATCCAGGTTAAAGGCTAAAGGCCAGGTCCGGAACAAATCCAGTCTTGTTAGCTCTGGTCCTGTTGTCCGACTTTAGTGGAACTGGGAGGGTGAAGTTTGTACTGGACCATCTCTGCTGGAGGTGAGACCTGCATCTGCTGACCTGCTGCTGTGTAACATGAAACCTGTCGTCTGTCATTCACTAGTGCTCTATAACAGTGACTAGGTACAGCTCTAATGGTTCCAGTCTACAAGGAACATAACATGAGTCTTTGTCTGATTTAATTTGCAAAAAGAAAAAATTAATACTTAAATTGGAAACAAACAAACATACCTTCAATTTAATGTCAACAATTAATACAGCCAATGATTTATAGTCTCATTTTGTTGTGTTAAAAGATATTAAAGGTCCATACGGTCTAAAGGTGGATGTTAAAGGTCCATACGGTCTAAAGGAGATGTTAAAGGTCCATACGGTCTAAAGGTGGATGTTAAAGGTCCATACGGTCTAAAGGTAGATGTTAAAGGTCCATACAGTCTAAAGGTAGATATTAAAGGTCCATACAGTCTAAAGGTAGATGTTAAAGGTCCATAGGGTCTAAAGGTGGATGTTAAAGGTCCATACAGTCTAAAGGTAGATGTTAAAGGTCCATACAGTCTAAAGGTAGATGTTAAAGGTCCATACGGTCTAAAGGTAGATGTTAAAGGTCCATACGGTCTAAAGGTAGATGTTAAAGGTCCAGAAAATACCAAGATACCTGTTTGACAGTATTTGTAAAAATACTTGGTTTATATCTAATTTAGTTTTGCTTGTTGTCTCTGTACCTGCACTAAGTACCAGTAGTAACCTGATAATATTCTATTAGAAACGAAATGACAGACTAATCAAAAATAAAGAAAAGCATCATAAAGCATTTTTGTCCACTAGATGGAGCCACATCTCTGCTTTTTATCAGCTGTTAAATCATTAAGTTGAAAACACTCACTCTCATTGCTAAATTGAAAATTGGTACTTACAACATTTATAATTATATATGATTTTGTGTAATTACAACTGTTTTTGTACAATTAATAAATACTGAAAACAAAGGTGCAGACTAGTTTATGAACACAGTTTTAAAATTTCTTCTTCCTGGGATTTTTGTGTTATTTTGGCTGTTGCTGACGCAATCAAACCAAGACCAGGTGAAAAGGTGAATCTGTGTTGGTCTGTGTTCATGTCCATGTCTGGTTCTATTTGTTTGAGGTGTGAAAGTAAAACAGACCATTGTGGATTTTAAAGCAGCAGAAATGTGATTTTAGTTTCATTTAGAGCCTATAAACTATAATTAAATCCATGTGCTGATGGTGAACTGTTACATGAGCATGTAACATGGTACCAAGTCTATACATCATCCAGACAGTGAGAGGGTTTTCCATGATTAATAGAAGCAAAGCCTCAATAGCAGTTTGTTTCTGTCACCCCTCAAAGCCACAATGAAAGCTGTCACATGGTGATAGTAATATAGTGACAGGAGACAGGAAGACATGATACGAGGACAACAAGACACAACTTATTTTCTTTGCTAAAATAGCATTATTTATTCCCATAATGCTTTAGAGGATGTGAACCATAAACTGTAAAAATGGACATAGACTGCAGCAATAACTTGAATTGAGTTGATTAAGTCATGTAGCACAGTCTGTCTCTAAACCTGGACCTGGACTCTCTGTAAACCTGGACCTGGACTCTGGGTCTGAAAAGTGAAGCCAATGCTGAAGAGCCTTAAACCTTCATTCTCTCTAATGACCATCAGGGGGCGACTCCACTGGTTGTTAAAGAAGTCAGATTGTATTGAAGTCTATGGGAAAATGTCCCTACTTCTCCTTGATTTATTAGCTCAGTAAACGTTTTCCTAATGAGTTTATGGTCTCAGTCTCTAGTTTCAAGTCTTCATGTTTTAAATGATGGTCCATTTAGAGGAAAATAGTCCAGAAAGCAGGGGATGAATTAGGGGGCGTGGCTACTGTGTGACTAACAGATTGTTCCACCCAATCAGGATATAGTACAGAGCAGGTCAGCTCCACCCCTCACTCCTCCTCAGCTCCACCTTCTCCTCCAAATATGCTTTCTACTGGTTTAAAAAAACCAAGATGGCCGACAGCAGCTCACAAACCAACAGGTGAAAACATGAGAATTAGGACCATAGACTTCTTTCTACAACAGTGGAGTCGCCCCCTGATGGTCATTAGAGAGAATGAAGGTTTACAGTCTATGAAACAAACACAGGGTCAAGTTTCAGTAACGACTACAAACTGTGACTGGGTTATGTTTCATATAAACATGATGAGGACATTTTTTAATTTACAAAGTCACCAACATGTTGATCCTGATCCTGAAGGTGCACAATGTTCAGAGACGACGTTTTAGCAGGTGAGTCAGTCTTTACAGTGTTGAAGAGCAGGCGTGACCTCAAACTTCATCTGCACCACAAGGCTCTGCTGCAAAACCTGTAACTGTTAAAGATTACCTTTAGTCCTGTGCAATAACTGTGTGTGTGGACAGCTGCAGTCTTATTTATGTTGGAAAGGATTCTGGCACTTTCCAAGAATATTTCCACACAGAGAGAGAAACAGTTTTCTTTCTGGCTGAAATTTGACCTTTTTCATTCCCCACATTCAACATCAAGAGACACAGACAGAGAGAGAGAGAGAGAGAGAGGGAGAGGGAGAGGGAGAGAGAGAGGGAGAGAGAGCGGGAGAGAGAGAGACAGAGAGAGAGAGAGAGACAGACAGAGAGAGAGAGACAGAGAGAGAGACAGATAGAGGGAGAGGGAGGGAGAGGGAGAGAGAGAGGGAGAGAGAGAGAGAGAGAGAGGGTGTGC
>CM076658.1:1223786-1310285 GCA_038496675.1 Rachycentron canadum
TAACTACCCCTGACCTCCACTAACTACCCCTGACCTCCACTATCTACTCATTAATCTCCACTAACTACCCCTGACCTCCATTAACTACCCCTGACCTCCACTAACTACTCACTAACCTCCATTAACTACCCCTGACCTCCACTAACTACCCCGACCTCCACTAACTACCCCTGTACCTTCACTAACTACCCCTGACCTCCACTAACTACCCCTGTACCTCCACTAATTATCCCTGACCTCCACTAACTACCCCTGTACCTCCATTAACTACCCCTGACCTCCACTAACTACTCACTAACCTCCACTAACTACCCCTGACCTCCACTAACTACCCCTGTACCTCCACTAACTACCCCTGTACCTTCACTAACTACCCCTGACCTCCTCTAACTACCCCTGTACCTCCACTAACTACCCCTGTACCTTCACTAACTACCCCTGACCTCCTCTAACTACCCCTGTACCTCCACTAACTACCCCTGACCTCCACTAACTACTCACTAACCTCCACTAACTACCCCTGTACCTTCACTAACTACCCCTGTACCTCCACTAACTACCCCTGTACCTTCACTAAATACCCCTGTACCTCCACTAACTACCCCTGTACCTCCATATATGGACATACATGGCTCCATGATAAAAGAGAAAACCAGGCTGTTTCCCCTTTAAACTTCTTGCATGGTTTCATTCCATTTAATATCCAATATTTCACAATAAAACTAAGATTAGGGAAAAGTCCAACAGTAAAAAGCTGCTCGAGTGTCTGTGACTCAGGATCAGTCAAGGGCCCATTTACTTTTCATACTTTAATTCCATTTTGTTGATAATACTTACAGAGCATTTACTTTTAGAGTAGGGACAGTTACAATGGTAACATGTTTCCTCCAATCAGAGTGAAGACACATGCTGCAGTAAGTGGAGCTGACCTGCTCTGTCCTCGATCCTGATTGGGTGGTACAGTCTGTCAATCACAGTAGCCACGCCCCCTAATTCATCCCCTGCTTTCTGGTCTATTTTCCTCTAAATGGACCATCATTTAAAAAATGAACATCATGTTGTATTGAAGACTTGAAACTAGAGACTGAGACCATAAACTCATTAGGAAAACGTTTACTGAGCTAATAAATCAAGGAGAAGTAGGGACATTTTCCCATAGACTTCAATACAATCTGACTTCTTTAACAACCAGTGGAGTCGCCCCCTGATGGTCATTAGAGAGAATAAAGGGTTAAGGCTCTTCAACAACAGTTATTGCAACAGCTTCAGTTGAAAATATCCAACACATGTGGATCACGATGCAACAACAATTGCTGAGTTATTTTGTGAATTATTTTGTTGCCTCTTGTCGTCTTATAATATTATATATAATATGAACAATATAACATTGCTTGTTGTGTTTATCACAAACAATAAATTGACTGAGTGTCTGTTCAACACAAGACAAACTCAGTCACTGCTTTGACAAACATTATGAAATGAATAAATGATACTATAATATTATCACATATTTTCAGAATATTATGCTTTTTCAGGCAAGAAGCAAAAGTTAATTGGTGAAATTAAAGGTATTTGAATAAGTTGTTGTAATCTGAATTCTTCCTTTCAAATTAACATTATGAATGAATGTGAATGTGACATGTTATCATCTTTGGATGAGCTGGATCATTATCAGACAGATGTGAGAGTAATATATCAGTCTGCCTGGTCTGGTCTGGTCCAGATCGGCTCTGAGGACCATCTGAGCTTCCAGAGGCTTTACCGGTGTTGACTTTTCATCTAAAAGGAATCTGGCTTTATACGGAGGATAAGAGGAAGAGGGGCGAGGAGGGAGGAACAAAGAGGAGAGGTGAGGAGAGGAGGGATAGAGGAAGAGGAGGAGGTGAAAGTCTGAATAAGAAAGCGGCTCCTCCCGTTTCCTCGAGCTGCTGCAGACCGGACAGCAGCGGCGGCGCAGACGCACCGAGCAGCGGGAAAAGCACGTCCTCGCTTTGGATTTAACCCGAGCCTTCACCGGAGCCTCTGCAGCCTGCCCCCCCCCCCCCGAGCCGACATGCTGTCCCCGGGACTCTCCGTGTCTCTGCTGGCCGTGTCCTGCGCGCTGTGGCCCGCTGCGGTCCGGGCTGCGTCCTGTGAGCCGGTGCGGATCCCGCTGTGCCGGTCCATGCCCTGGAACATGACCAAGATGCCGAACCACCTCCACCACAGCACGCAGGACAACGCGGTGCTGGCCATCGAGCAGTTTGAGGGGCTGCTGGGTGAGTGGCTGCGGGCTCTGCACTAATTAACCCCTTAGTTAACCCTAATTAACCAACAAACTGATTCATTATCTTTCACTTTTTCGTCTTTTTTCTGCAGCCTGAAGGTCACAACTTGTTCTTTAACAAATTTACATCAAATATTATAAATTAAATAGAGCAAATGATGATTATGCAAATAATTCCATAACAAAACAAATGAGAATTTACATTATTGTATGAGCTAATTAAAAAGCCTGAGCTGTTGACTGATTAATAGCTTTTAATGACATTTAGTCTCCAAAGTTAATACAATAATTAAAGACTTAATCAAGCTGCTTTAATTGGTCAGAAACTAAAAAATACCAAACTTGGTTTGAAGAAGTTGCAACTTCTCAGATTTGAGGTTTTTCAGTGTTTCATTTAACTGTAAAGACTTTGGTTTTGGAGGTGAACGGTGTTGAACCACAGGGATTATTTCAGTGGGACTACTTTCTTCTGATGATGCTCTGTGGAGTTTCCAGGGCCAGCTCTGCAGAACCAGGTGCAGTTGTTGAACATTTAGACTCCACCTGTGTGACAGAAAGTCTGTGGGTTTGATCTTCTGTCTTTCTTGAACTCAGACTGAAACCTGTGTCTCTATTGACACAGTCGGCCGATAAAGAGACTGATGCTCTGTGTCTGGAAATGGAGACGTTTGTATTTTAGTGATGATCCCAATATTTATTCGTCACCCACATATGAACTGTGACTTCATCCTTGTCAGGGCTGAGGAAGAGGAATCTAATGTGGCTGCACTTCAAAGGTGCCCTGTGACCAGTGGGTCTCTGGTTTATTTCCATCTCGCTCAGGACACGATAGCTGCACGTCAACGCCACCACGGGTTCATGTTATTCCACTGGTCGACAGTCGACACCAAAACAAAGCACAAACACAGTCAGAGAAGGAGGAGGAGACTCATAGGTAGTAAACATGGATTTAAACACTACATATCAAACTTCTGCAGTGTTTTATTTTGAAGTGTTGATATCTGTAAGAACACTCTGTAAACACTCTTCTCCAAAAGTGGACTTCTAGAAAAGTGGACATAGACTCTGGGTCTGAAACCTTCATTCTCTCTAATGACCATCAGGGGGCGACTCCACTGGTTGTTAAAGAAGTCAGATTGTATTGAAGTCTATGGGAAAATGTCCCTACTTCTCCCTTGATAAAGCAGGGCGTGAATTAGGGGGCGTGGCTACAGTGTGATTGACAGACTGTACCACCCAATCAGGATAGAGGACAGAACAGGTCAGCTCCACCCCTCACTCCTCCTCAGCTCCACCTTCTCCTCCAAAGATGGTTTCTACTGGTTTAAAAAAGATGGCCGATGGAAAAACTACAACCTGGAGGCTTCAGAGCAGCAGCTCAGATGAAGGTGACGTCATGGAGGGTTAACATTGGTTTGTGATGTTGACTGAGTCTTTAAAGTACAGTTTGTTCGTTCCTGACTGATGCCATCGGAGCCATTTTCCCCGTTTCCCCACTAAAATGTTTCCGTGGTCACTGAGTGAACTGAAGAGTTGAGAGCAGATCCAGCTCTGCTCCGGCAGCTTGACTCAGAGGGGCAGTATATACAGGTGAATGGTGAACACCTGACTCACGTCAGGGGGAGTTTAATAAAACACGAAAACGGCTGCGGATACAGTCGTTCATGTCGAGCAGTGGAGGGTAAATAGAGTAACATCCTGGGTCATTTTTGCCAATTAAGTTTTAAATAAGCTGCTGTAGCAAAACTAAAGGTCCATTGAAGCTGCAGTGGACCTTCCCACCGAAACCCCCCCACACTGCTCCCCCAGAGCCGATCACAGGGCAAAAAGCTCAGTTCATCCGAATCAGAAAAAATCCAGTTATACAGCTGGTTTTATTTGAGCAGGTTTTGAGTTTTAGCTCCACCTTCATGGAGATGAATGGAGTTTAAGTTTGTGGAGCCTTAAAAGAACTAGATTAAAAAATGTATATTTAAAGAAAAGTTGTTTTGTCGTCCTCCTCGGTTCAAAAGTTGCGAGTTCACCTGTGACATCGCTGCCGCCGGTTGACAGGTTACTTTTAAAGAAGACCAGTCTAAATATCCTTCTTTTGTTTTCTACTCGACCACATTGAGTTCGGGGTGATCAGTACGATCCAACACCACAGCTGAGACGAACCAAACCTTTATTCTGTTTTATTTCAGGGAGTTTAAAACGCAGGTTTAAGGCTTCGTCCACATTATAGAGTCTGTGGTTACAGGCCATCGGTTTAACTGCAGCCGACTGGTCCAACATGGTTCCGGTTCTGTCTCGACTTGAGAAACTCAAGCGTCTCAGTCACTCAGATGTTTCTAAAACTGTTAAAAATATAAATTTCTGGTTCAAAATGTCAATGAGAACAAACTCTTTGGCTTTGGGATGAAGACCAGAATAATGAACCCGGTCCAGACAAAACAAGAACTCCAGCTCTGACCAGGATGACTAATTATCCCCACATGATATTAACGGACATTTGTATCATTAATTTACCGACTGACCGTAAAGACTGACTGGGTTTGAATACCAGGAATTGACATCTTGGTATTTCCCAGGAATTCTTTGCCAAAATCGTTTCCAGTTTCCCAGGAAAATGTTTTAGCCTGGGTGTGTTTGGTGAAATGCTGAGGAATATTGTGGACAAACCCAAAGTCACTGGGACCAAACCCACCCAGTCTGGGTCATTATGGTACCAACACAACACTGGGTTATTCTCATTACAGTCAAAACCTCCAAAACAACAACGGGTTGTTTTGAGCAGTGTCGTCTGTTTTATATCATTTTATGCTGATTTAACTACAGCATTAAGATGTTTCACACTATTGGCTCTGTTGACACTTAAATGTTTCTTTTAATTCTATTATTTTTGGGCTACAACTAACTTCACACGTCAATGTCCTGGAGCTGAATATGAAGTCTTGTTTGGTCTGAAAGTAAAATCACCAAAATCTCACATGTGAGAAGCTGAAACCATCAAATCTTTGGCATTTTTGCTTTGTGAATCAATTAAATATCTCATTAACATAATTTTCCCACATTTGCTGCAGTTTTAAGTAGAGATGCAACAATTAGTTTGGACAAAGTCACAGTTCATTCATTCCTCAAGGAAAAATATCAGAAAAATTCTTCTATTTTCTCAGATGTTAATGTTTTTGTTTTTGTCATCTTCTCTGACAGGAATCTGAATATATTTGGGTTTTAAAACTGTTGCAAATGAACCCATAATGAAAGCTGTGCAGACCAAGGTCAAACTGCATCAACCAAACGTGAAGTAAATGTTCAGAATCTGCCCCCAAATGAGTTCCCTGATCCACCATAGTTAATTATCATAACATCATACATAACATTTATAGTTAATTCTTTTTAAAATCAAGATAAATTTATGGTAACAGATCTCAGTCATATTTCTTCATACCTTCATCGTCTCTCTCCTCTTCCTCCTCCTCCTCCATCCGTCTTGTTCAAACTAAAAGATGAAAAAGAAGCAGAGGAATCATAAAATTTCTTCTTCACTTTAACATTTCAAACATTAAAACACACATTTTTATAAAGTAACAAACCAGGTTTGAAATTTCCATTCAGACCTGAATCAGCTGATGTTGTGGCAGCAGAACTGTTGGAAAGAAAGAGAAAGAAAAAGATGGATAAAAATCACCAAATAAGACGAAGGCTGGAAAAAAAGAAGAACTTTCCTTTAATCAACCGTGACACTGAACAGTTTCCTCAGTTTGGTTTATTTGGCTGTAAATGCTGAACATGATTCAAGTGAGAACATCAACTTGGATCTGGAAAAAAGGTTCTGGGTTGTGGGAGGTCACAGTGTGTTTATTACCACGAGCCAGCAGCTAACGGGAGCTCGCTGCGACGACGCTAACGCTCTGATATGTAGCAGGTTTAATGTTTATCATGGTCACCCTCTGGAGTTAGCATGTTAGAATGCTAACATTTGCTAATTAGCACCTGAGAACAAAGTCCAGATGAGGCTGATGGAGTGTCTTTCATTGTGGAGATGTTTGGTCATAAACCGTATTTCAGCAAATTCTGAACAGAGTAAAACATAACCCATAGGGTTCATCCTCTGGGAACTGTGAATATCATTAAAAGAATGCCAGTCTATTCAACAGTTGTTCAGAAATTCTGACCAGATGGTGCTGGAGGAAAATCACAGTAAACCATAGCATCGTGTATCCTCTGGAAACCATGAATGTGTTTAAAATGTATGTCGATCAGTTCAATAGCTGTTGAGGAATTTAGTGCCACTAAAGGAAAATCAGAGTAAACCAAAGACAATGGGGCTCATCCTCTGGGAATCTGGAAAGGAAACATTACATCACTTTTTCCTATAGTTGAGAACGTTTTGACCTGAAAGCCGTGCTCAAGGAAAATCAGAGTAAACCAAAGTTAAGAGGGTTCATCCTCAGCGAACCAGAAATTTTCATCAGTCCACTCAATAGTTGTTGGGATATTTCGGCCTGATGTCTGGTGGACTGGGCAACAGACACAAACATCACTAACAAATCTCAGAGGATGAACCAACAGTTTAACAGGTTAAAGGTGAATTTAGTGACTATTACACTCAAAGCTGTTTTCTTGCCCTTTTCCTTCTGTTCTGTTGAGCTGAGGTGGTTGAACTGTCGGACTGTTCAGTATCATAGAGGATGATCCGTCCAGCTGAGCTGCAGCCAAACCTTCATTTTATGGTTTTACTTCAGTCCAGAAGGTAATAAAATAAACTCAGACTGATGCAGCTGATCATTAAACACAAACTGGCCTCAATATTAAAAGTTCACCCAAATTATAAAAAGCATATTTTCTCCTCCCGCTGGTAGAATCTGACCGTGCAGATAGTTTTGGCGAATAGAGTTTAGTTTGTGGATTTTATGCAAAAAGAAGTGAAATGATTGTTGTAGTGTTTCTATGTTTGACACAGTGACCGTTGACCCTGTTACTGGAACAGTGTGGTGTTCAGCTCCGTTCTGTGTTTTCTTTCTCAGCCTGAAGTGTTTTTTCTCTACATACCTGCTGATACCGAATATCACAACCTCTGTGTGTTTTTGATAAGTTGATCTAATAACACTGCTCTGAAAATCTGCACATTCTGTATATACATTATCTCGACCTGTAACTGAATACATTTGACTGTGAGTAGTTTTTTTACAGTGTACAGACTGTCTCCAGGCTTTAACAAAGTAAATACTGAGCAGTTCTTTTTTATTCAACAGTTGCTGATTTAGTCTGAGCAGAAAGTCTGTTTTCAGTCTCCAGTGTCATTATTCACCACATTAATGCTCCTCTTTCATGAGGACATTGAGTTTATTGAGCTGGTTTGTGGTGTGTCAGGATCCATCAGTGGCTGGTGGACGGCCAAACATGGAAAACCCGTCTCCTGCACCTTCAGTTCGGCTGCAATTCACTGGTTTTGTAACTTCCTGATACAAACAGTTGAACAATCATGGCAGCTGTTTATCACCTGACTGTGGACGTTCAGAGAGACTTTAGATAATTAGCTTCTTTAATGTGGAAGCACTTGCTGCTGTTTTTTGTTTTTTTTTTTAGTCACACTAGCGGCGTCATTTTAGAGACACAAAATCTATCGTTCTGCCGTTTTGGTGAAAGCTCTCAACATCTCAACAGCTGTTCATCTAATGAGGTTAATGTTCGCAGAGTGAACTTTCCAAAGTTTTCCATCAAAAATTTTCATCCAGTGCCGTCAACATTGTAACGGATTGATGACCAAATATTTACAAACCTGACTTTGTGTTCAGTGCTAATTAGCAGCATGCTAACACATGGCCCACATGTGTTACTGGCTACACCCAGCTGAGTCACCCATGGCTGTTCAACAGCTGCAACATAATGCGCTTTGTTGAAACCAGTAACTTTACATCCAGGTCCACTTGAATTTTGTTGTTTGCTGTTTATTATTTTTAGTGTTAATAAACTTAGCATTTCATGAAGACAGTCAAATTGCTACTACAATATTCACCTTAGCAATGTAATGAGTTAGCCAGTTAGCTAGCTCAGATAATAACCCTCAGTGTTTGGAGTTGTACTGAGATTTGTGGTAAAAACCCATTGTTTAAATATCTTTAACGATAAAGGGGAATCAGATTCGAAGGTATGTGGATAACGTGATTAGCTGCCATGATACGTACTCTGTACTTTTTGGTATTGGCTGCATTTAGAACTCAGCTGAGGTTGGAGGAGTAAAGAGAGAAAGTGGAATAAGCTTTAACCAGAAAAATGTCCCAAATGAAAGATCTGTGGGCCAAAAACCAAGAGGCAGTTTCAGGTCACAAGTTCATAATATTTCTGTGACTTCACTGTGAAGCTGCGAAGCCAAACCTCAGTCATCCACTGCAGTAAAAAGGCTGATCTGTCCTCTACACGGTGTTGAACTCTTTCTGGTCCCTGAACGCAAAAGTATTCATGCCATTATTATAGAAGTTATTTAAAACTTTTTTCAGTTTATATTTAGCTCATTAGTCGTTAAGCTCCTTTTAACAAAATTGTTATTCACCTCAGGTCTGCAACCAACAATTAGGTTCATTATCAATACATCTGCCAGTTGTTTAGTCCATATAGTGTCCATACGGTCTAAAGGTAGATGTTAAAGGTCCATACAGTCTAAAGGTAGATGTTAAAGGTCCATACAGTCTAAAGGTAGATGTTAAAGGTCCATATGGTCTAAAGGTAGATGTTAAAGGTCCATACTTTACATATTTTGATTATAAAGCAGGTTTAGGTTCTGTATTGACAGTTAAAGTATCAAAGGTCTTAGTCCACAGAGAAATGCTCACAGCCTGGATTCAGAAACCGAGCCTTAAAATCAGCTGTCAGGACTTCTGGAACTTTGTGATGTCACAACAAAGCAGTCACTGCCCTCAGTAATGCCCAAAGTCCAGCCCACCTCGACCCACCATCCAACCTTTTGTAGGATTCCTGAAATCTGCTATACTTCTATTGGATCATTCATAAACCAGTCAGCCAATGGGAGGAGAGGATCAGACCCTCTCTTCTGATCCATATCTTCTTATGGATATCAACCCTTCAAATAAAAGACTGGAGTAATAATAATAATCAGCCAGCCCATCCATGTAAATGTGATCATGTTGCTTTGTTTTGTCAGAATCGTAGAAAACTGAGAAGCTGGAACCAATAAATTTAAAGCCTTCATGTTGCTGATGTCCCACAGCTTGTACACTTTTAACTTTTTATGAAAGAACTAGATATTTTCCAAACACAGTTCTTCATCTTTTGTTGCTGACGGTTTGAGTGGGAAAGTTTCATGTTCATCCAAACCACAGAAGAGCTCCAACTGTCATGTAACACTGTCTATGAGAAAGATTAATGGGCCTTTCTCTGTCCAGAACAGCTTCTCCCTTTTTACTACTCTATGACACGCTCCAGTTAGTGGTGCATCATGTTAGCTGACAGGGCGTCTCTGATCAATGCCAAATCTCAAATGTTATTCAACCACTGCCATGGGAAACATCCGCACAGAGGTCTAACACACAGGCAGATATGTCCAAAAGTGGTTTTAAAAGGAAAAACATGCAGAATACTGTAACTGAAGTATCTTTATAGTTTATATTTCCTTGCACGAAAAGTTCGGTTTGACTTTAAAAGCATTTTTTAAAGCCACTTCAATTGACTCAGCTCTGTACCTGTCTGTGTTCAGGTACTGGCTGCAGTCCGGACTTGCTCTTCTTCCTGTGCGCCATGTACGCTCCCATCTGCACCATCGACTTCCAGCACGAGCCCATCAAACCCTGCAAGGCCGTGTGTGAGCGCGCCAAGTACGGCTGCGAGCCCGTGATGAAGCGCTACAACCACAGCTGGCCCGACAGCCTGGCCTGCAGCGAGCTGCCCCTGTACGACCGGGGCGTCTGCATCTCACCTGAGGCCATCGTCAAGGCAGAGGGACCAGGTATCAGTGTTTTCTTCCTCGATATCATCATCATCATCATCATTATATCCTGTACAAGCTTCCCTACAAGATCAAAGACATGGGAGAATATTTCATTAGATTTTATTTGTCAGAAACTTCTCCAATGTGTTTTTTCTTACATTAGGTTTGTGATATCAGTGCAGTTTTTGCCTGATCAAACCAACTTAAACAAAACTCTCATAGGGAAAATACAAGATTCTTGAAATTAAATTTAAAAAAAAATCTAAACTAAATAAGAGTCTTCTGATTAAAATGAAAAAGTTCATGGAAAGGCAACAACACAGAAACTCAGATAGGAACATGAGCAACTTCTGTAAAGGCACAATGTGGAGGTGGTTTGTGAATAAGGGTTTTTCACTCTCTGCACCATCAGGAAGCAGTTTGTCGCTGCTTAGCTGAACCTTATCAATGTTTTCTATCATGTTTCTACTCTCAGCAGTTTGTTTCTGCTCCCTCTCGAACAGATAGCGTGAGTCATTTCCCCTCCAACTTCACTCCCACTGACTTTCTCAAAGAGCTCTTTGATACAGG
This sequence comes from Rachycentron canadum, assembly GCA_038496675.1. NCBI lineage: Eukaryota > Metazoa > Chordata > Actinopteri > Carangiformes > Rachycentridae > Rachycentron > Rachycentron canadum. The sequence goes on from CM076658.1 coordinate 1,234,550, forward strand.
CGGCCCACTCGTTTTACACTCAATAAAACCCTCACTGTCCTCTGCTTCTTTAAACAGGCCATGGACCGAGCGAGTCCTGGAGAGAGAAAAAAACCTTGTCTCAATCCCCTCGACTTCCATAACGAAGAAAATACACCCACGTATCTCGTAGCTGCCCTGGCTCGGCTCGGCTCAGCAGGGTTTAGGGATTTTCCCTCGGTGTGAACTGTTGATTTGCTGAGGTTCAGTCAGGGTGGATCGTTGAAGTCTCTCCAGTGGTTTTCAGCAGGACTCCAGTCTGAAATGTTGCTTTAAGAAGTTTGTTTCCTGTTGGAACAGAAATCTGAAGCAGCCACAGTTTGTCTGTTTGTCTCTATTTATTGCTCTGGCATTGGCATGTCACACTGAGTAGGAGGGGTCTGATAAAACCCTGGTTTCAGACCGGTGTCAGTTTGAGGGCTGTACACTGGTGAAATGTGGCTCTTTAGTGTAAATAGAAACAAAGACTATGGAGGCAGAGACACATCATCAGCTGATGTCATCAATCTGCGTCGCTTTTAGGTTTTGAAAATGCAGTAAAACAACTAGAGGGACACTGAGAAAGCACAGACCTCCGCCAAGGCCACCATCAAACAGCTCATACCAGACTTCATAGAATCAATCAAATCGATAGTAAATTATCTGGATCTGCCCAAAAATTGATTGGGGTCTTTTTTCCCTGGTCCAGGTTCCGTCCCTGCACCAAGGTTGGTACAAATCAGTTCAGTGCTTTTTGTGTAAACCTGCTCACAAACAAACTAGTAGACCTCATGGGGAAAACAGAACCTCCTTGGTGGAGGTGATAAACTGGCTTTGGCCCCATCGAGGCATCAAAAATATAATGTTTCAGAAAACCTCACCTCTCAGTTCAGTTCGCTGAGGCCACCTCTCGTCTGATTCAATCCAGGTTGCTGTGACTGTGCATTGTGAGCACAGAGAGCTCCAAAGTGACAATCAGAAAATCCTGCACACGGTCTAATTTCGAAAAAATGTGTCCGACAGAAACCTTGCAAAGACTGGACAAAGACTGGACAAAGGCTGGACAAAGGCTGGACAAAGACTGGACAAAGGCTGGACAAAGACTGGACAAAGACTGGACAAAGACTGTTCTCAGAGGATTGGTTGATGTATCTGTGTCATTTCATGTCTATTTCGATTGATTGTAGCTGAGTTGTTGCGGCAGTAAATGGATTTCACTGTAAAAACATCTGTGGTCACCAAAGCTCCAAATCAGCCATCGTGGTCTGTGTGTGATGTAGGTTCACCAAGTGATGACCACAGATTTTTACTACATCTCTAAAAACAGCTAAACGGAGACTGTGGCTCCTTTCTTACCTCCACACTGAGGTTGTGGTGGCAGAGGACCAGACGAGCTCCTTGTTGGTTGGTTGAAGGTCCCAGGACGTTTCCAGACCAGATGGGATAGTCATTATAATCCCTCCACTGTGTCCGGGGTTTCCTCCCAGTTTCCTCCGTGAACAGGAAACCTGTTTGAACTGGAAAAACAAGGGGATATGTTTTCTTTGTGCTCTGACACCGACTTGTTCCTCTCTGTCCCTGTAGATCCATACTACCAGGACCCAGCCAGGTGTAATCCAGGTGAGACCGACCTTTGACCTCCTCTGTGCCCAAGCTTTGTTTGTTTTCCCAGACATTGGCCTGATGTTGGGGTGAACCAAACTGAAATGCCAGAGCAGCATCTCAGCCTGCCAGTCACGGCTCCATGAACGCTTGTATTTCTCACTAACCTGCAGATTTTTTTCTGTTTCACCATCTGACAGAATCCAGTCCAGACTTTCCAATGGACTCCAACAACTTCCACTGCAGAGGACCAAATGGAGGTAACCTGTCCATCAACCCATCTCTACGGCTTCAGTTTCATAATTAAAGTATCATAATTAAAAGCTTCTGGTTTGGGAACAGTGTTCACCTCACATCCAGGTTGTAATGATGCTGGGAAACTGGGAAAAGTGCCTGAAAACCAATAAATTTTGGATCCTTCACATCAGTGAAAGACTCATTTAATGTAATTAGACCTAAACCTAAATGTTACTAACATTAAAACAACCAAAAGGAACATGGGGATCTTTTCTATCTCTACCATCCATTTCATCTGATGCAAATGTAGCAATAGGTAAAGTACATAAACTGGCCAGCAATGCATTCTGGGATACAGAGGAGCAAAAGACACTGGAGCTTTGTCCGAAACCCAAGACCTGGACTCTGGGTCTGTAAAGTGAAGCCAATGCTTAAACCTTCATTCTCTCTAATGACCATCAGGGGGCGACTCCACTGGTTGTTAAAGAAGTCAGATTGTATTGAAGTCTATGGGAAAATGTCCCTACTTCTCCCTTGATTTATTAGCTCAGTAAACGTTTTCCTAATGAGTTTATGGTCTCAGTCTCTAGTTTCAAGTCTTCAATACAACATGATGTTCATTTTTTTTAAATGAAGTGGACTTTAATGAAGGTGGGGCAGGAACAGGGTGTCTCTGTGTCAGTTTTCTGTCTGTTGTTTGTCTGTAGATCACTGCAGGTGTAAGACGGTCCGAATGATTTTTAAAGTCTACGAGAAGAACAACTACAACTACGGTGAGTCATCTGGGACTGTATCTGTTTTATTAACTTTCTTTAAAATCACTTACAGCCTTACTTGTTAATGAGACTATACAGAAATTATCAGCATGAGATGATATAATGTTGCTGATCTAAGGGTTTTTTCCTTTTTTTCCCACTGAGGATCAACTATCAGTCTGCAGCTCTGAGCAGAGTTCAATACTTTTCCTCTTCTTCTTTTATATTTTATTAATTTCTGTTATAATATGAAATATATATATGTATATATGCGTATATATATATGTATATGACATATATATATGACAAACACAAACCACATATATATTAATATTATTGATTGATATGATTTAATATATGATTCTAAGAGGAAGGGGTGCTGTTTATAGTTCAGTCTGTAGTGACTTGTTGGGATGTTTGAATGTGGACTCAGCATCACATCAGCCACTCAGGGCTACAAGTGAGAAAACAGCTCATAATAAAGTGCTCTTACTTTGAAAAGCAGAAATGGAGCCTTCAGCAGTAATCATGTGCTTTCTGAAAGTGGCTGAGTGATATGAGTCGATTTGTGTGTGAAACATAAATCCACAAGTAGAGATGTGAGATTCACAAATGATTTTTACTTCATGAATAGAAAATTCACAAAAGTCTATTATGTATTTTCTGATCCATTTTATATTTGCAAGATAGTTTTTGTGAGTTAACAAATGTATGTTTTATATTTGTTAGGAATGAGTTTTTATTAAATCATTTTAATTTTGAAATAATTTTGAAACAAATCTCCCCCCAAACAATTTGGTCCTTCAGAGTGTGTATTATGATTGAGAATAAAGAGCTGTAATTTTACTGTTTTATCTTTGACATGTTATTTAAATGTGCCACCCTCCCACCAGCCCCCGGAGATATCCATCAGTCCTGATCACTTCACTTGTTTCAAGCCTGAACTGTTCTGTTGGAGGAGTCTGTTAAAATAAAAGTCCTTTCTCCTGTTTTCTACTTTGTGTAGTGGGAAAGATTTTGGTGCCGAGGCTGTTGGGTTACTTAGATTAAATTAGACACACAAAGGCTAAAAGACCAGAAAGGCTTTTCCAGATGATTGCAGCGCACAGGCATGATTTGGCAAATCCAGCAGAGATTTCCATGTGGACTTCTGGGCCTCACTAATGCCTTTGGCCACAGAATACATTTGGGGAAGATTTTAGATTTTTTTTCCAGCCGTCATTAAAAACAAGAGCTCACTTTAAAAATATTCAGATATAATTAAAACAGAGTAGTTTAGTGGAGCATGGTGGCATGTCAGTGCATGACAAGGTGGTCTTTATAATCTGACTGCTGGAACTCGCCCTGTGACCCGGCTGCTGAGTTTACCAACGACTCTGACCTGCACAGGCTTCCACTCAAACTTTCTTTGTGCCATAGTGTTTCTGTTCTGATGCACATGGTCTCCTGGTTCCTCAGGGACCCTGGAGACATTTATATTCAACTCATTTTATAGTGTTGGAGCCAGTTCAAGGTTATACTGTAAAAGTCTGATAAAACAACTAATAACTGTGACTTCACCATGTGGGTCACTAGTGGATCCACAGGACACAGTTGGTGTGAAGTGGGTTAAAAAAAAAAAGAAAATAAGTAGTTGTCCAGACAAAGTGTCTTCAGGGCTACAGACTTTAAGGTAAAACTACCAGTCAATTTAAAGGACAAAGATGGGTTTCAAACAGGGGAACCATACAGGAGAGAAGTGGCTCTTCATCCTAGTTATTGATCCATTTATTTGCACCACCCACTGATGCTCCACAGTGAAACCAGTCTGAGATGTGGTGCGTGATTCAGAGCTCTTGAACTAGGCCAAAGCAAAGTCAAATAATGATTTTACCTTTTAGATTTTTCAACCTGATACCTGATGTGTCCACATTTGCTGATGACTCTCTCCTTCAGTGATCAGGGCGAGGGTGAGGGAGGTGAGAAATCGCGGCCTGGAGCCCACGGCGGTGGTGGACGTGAAGGAGGTGCTCAAGTCTTCTCTGGTCAATATTCCCAAGGAGACACAGACGCTCTACTACTCGTCCAGCTGCCTGTGTCCTCCTCTGACTCCGGGGGAGGACTACCTCATTATGGGCTACGAGAACGAGGAGACGTCCAGGTACGAGTCCGGCTCTTGATGAACATTAGTTGATGATTGATTGGTTTCTTCAGTCTGATTGGGCCGTTTGTCTCTTTGATTTGTAAATTTTTCCTCTGATGTCATCAGAGGTTGTAGCACGGCGTCTCCTCTGTAAAACACCATGGGAAACCCTGTGCGACACTCACTCTGTTTGTGGTTGCAGGTTGCTTCTGATTGACAGCTCCATTGCTCAGAAGTGGAAGGACAAATTGGGCAGGAAGATCAAGGTGTGATTCCCATCCAGACACACACACAGACAACACACTTATTTTGTATGTAAACACATGTGCAGTGGAACTGATTCACTTTCGCTTCCCGTCTGTCTGTCTGTCCAGAGATGGGATCAGATGCTGCATAGAAAAGGCCCAGGGGCTCATCGCCGGAATCGCCACTGAGATCTGACTGTGTGTGTGCACACGTGTGTGTGTTTGTGTATGTGTGTGTAGATATTGCACTATCACAGGCTGTTGTAGCTGAATGTAGTTCATCTCTTCATCTGTCAGACTGTTTGGAGTCTGATTTTTGTCATTTATTTTCTTTGCACAAACATTACTTGCGTTTAGTGTGTGTGTTTGTCAGTGTGTGGATGTGTATTTGTATGTGTGTGTGTGTGTGTGTGTGTGTGCGTGCGTGCAAGTGTGTGTGTGTGTTTGTGTGTGTGTACACCTAAAGCACTCAATCAAGATGAGAGGGGGTGGAGCTTGTAAGTCGTACTGAACCTACGCAGCCCTACAGTCTGTACATGACACTTTTTTGGAACAAATTTCTTTTCAGTGGCGGCCATGTTGGCTCCACGGCTCCTCTCCATGGTCACAGTCTTTAATGATCCGGGATGTTGGCCATATTACCATGGCGATGGGACGGAGGACATTTAAATAATGCGAAAGCCATTTGGACTTTGATCAGTCTGGAACTTTACTGAACTCTGCAGAAAGGAAGGAAAGATTATTCACGCTTTGTTCATACAGCAGCAGCAACAGCAACCAGAGCAACCAGAGCAGAAAGAGCAGCAGAAAGTTCACCGTGCATGGACCGCACTAGGCCCGGAGCCCGGAGCCCGGAGCCGCTGTTTGAAGGGACTTTTGTGGTGGGAAACTCCAGAGACATAACAACTGTAAAGATACACAAAAAACACTGCAAGGAGATGGAAAACACCACAAAAAGACTCAAAAGTACATGAATGAGACACAATGACCAAAAAAATGTAGCCGGGCTGACGAATGTTTGCTCACAACCTTATTTGTAGTGTGTGAGGAGCTTTGAGTCTGACTTAAATCATTTTCGACTGTTTCCAGTGTTTGATGATGATCAGTTATTAATTGGACTTTGTTTAAATTCTGTGCTACATTTAAATCAAAGAACTGAATCAAATCAATCATGGAAACTTTAAATCCACAAATATAATGCATCATATGCAGTAAATTGATTAACAAAAATCTACATTTTAAAGACTTTTGATGTTCATGATTTTACTTCCTGTGGGTGTTGGGGGAGGGGGGTCCTGGGGTATGGTCACATCACGCTTCTGTTTCACAAATATTCTCCTGGTTTCCCATTTGCTCCTGTTAAAGCTTGTAAAACAGGCAGATTCTGGCTCGTACTCCCTGTATCGTTGTGATGTCAGAGGTCAGAGGTCACCTTTGCTCACCTATGAATGTGCTGATTTGGACGTCACACCATTGAAATGGGAGATGAGTTATTACTCTACTGTCATTATCATGTTAATGTTAATGCAGACCACAAACTGTAGCATCACCTGTTTAATATTCGATTGCTCTGATCAGTATTTAATTAATACTGATTTCTTACCCACATTATAACTGTACCAATCCTGCCTTTTTTGGGGTCCAGTGCACGTCAGCTTTGATAAACAGAAGACGAATGTGACTGTACCTGAACCTGAAATCTGTTTCTGCATTTTATTGTTCAAGGTGACGATCAACCAGGAGCAAGAAAATCCCTCAACTTTTGCAAATTATTGAGATTTTCTTTGTTTAAATGAACTGATGAGCCAGAACATTATGACCAAGTGTTGCAGCACAAACTCTACCAGACTCCAAGACCTTTAAGTCCTGTAGGCTGAGAGATGGAGCCACCAGCACATTCTCCTAAGAGATAATTAACGTTCATAATGTCACAATGTTTTGGCTCATAAGTGAATGTCAGACTCAGAAGACGTAGTTGAGACTTTGATTCGACTTGTCTTTGATTTGTGAACTGTTTTATAAACCTTCCTTTGTCTTGTGTCGTGGCTCAGTCCTGCATCTCTGAGGGTCATCAGGGATTTGTTATGGGGCATGATTCATTTTTATCCCATAGGAAATGAGTCATTACAGCCAGCTGGTCTTCACCCTGACAGACTCTGCTGTCAGGATACAGATCCATATTAAATACTGTAAAGTTATTTAAAGGCCTTGGATGGATGGATTAGCTCTGTTATAATGATAACTGATTGTGAGCATGCTGCACCAGGGCCTTGAAACTGAAGCAGCTAAATGGAATTTGGCCGTGACTGATTTTCTTTGTTACACCTGTAGTTCAGCTGCTGTGACGAGTCAGGACGGCCTCACGCCGACTGGAGTCCCTGCTGTCTGAACACAGCCTCTGATTGACTGTACTCTCATTATCTCACAGTATCTCTGCTCATGTAAACACACTAACACTCAATACTACAGCTACTATCAGTAAACTATACTAACACTCTGATATTGTGAACTCTAGACTTCGCAGCAGTTTGAACCATTAAACATGAATTTTAGACAACGTGGTCAACGTGGTGGGTTTGGTGTCATTGTGCGAGTTTGTGTAGATGTGGTACTACTCACTGGCAGAACGTTGATATACCTGACCAGGTGGGGAGGAAGTGGTGTGGTTAGCATTGTTGCCTCACAGCAAGAAGGTTCTGGTTTTGAATCCCAAAACTGGGGCCTTTCTGTGTGTTCCCAGGTTCTCCCTTTTCCTGTGTGGGTTCCCTCCAGGTTCTCCAGCTTCCTCCCACAGTCCAAAGACACATCATGTTAATTGGTGACTCTAAATTGCCTGTAGGTGTGAATGTGAGCGTGAGTGGCTGTTTGTTCTATATGTCAGGCCTGTGATGGACTGATGACCTGTCCAGGATCTGACCCACCCTAAACAATGTCAGCTGGGATTGGCTCAGGTAATCCTACACTGAGTTTTGGCCCAGATTGGGTGAAAATTGCCCAAAGCCAGATCTGAAGCATCAGTGGGTATAAGGCCAAATCAGGATTAAAATACCAAAGCATAGTTGACTATATCAGGGCTAAAACCAACCAATTATTTGATCAAATCAGGGATAAAGCACCAGAGACTATTGGATCACATGAAACTCAACCAAACCAGGGCTACAACGCAAGCAAATACTGTACCAAAACACCAGACCAAACCAGGGCTAAGACACCGGAGAGAACTGGACCAAACCAGGGCTAAGACACTGGAGAGAACTGGACCAAACCAGGGCTAAGACACAAGACAATAATGGACTGAACCTTACCTGAAACTCAAGAGGATAGTCGACCAAACCAGAGCTAAAACAGATTGGTGAAAACAAAGTGAAGTGCAGCTGGACCTTGCTTCCTTATTCCTTGTCAGTGTGTCAACCCTTGAGACCTTAATGGCTTCTTGTAGTCCATCAGGACTCTAGCTGTCTGTCCACTTCCTGCCCTCTAGTGTCAAAAACTGACTTGAAGCAGCTTTAACTTCTCTCAACGAGGTCAGTTGGGATGAAAATAGACCTGTTTGTTGTGTCAGCACTCAGGAACATGAATAGAGCCACTGAGCCTCGAGAAACAAACTGCACCTTATACCAGCACCAGGTGTGTTTTCAGTCAGGCAGTCAGCTGAAGTCACGGTGGAGGAGAGAGGAGAGAGGAGAGGAGAGGAGAGAGGAGAGGAGAGAGGAGGTGAGCGGAGGAGGATCAGGAGGCGTAATAGCAGTAAATCCATGAAAACATTTTCTCTCTCATGGAAACTGCAGCTGAGAAAACACTGCTGGAAATTAGTAGCCAGGAACTACTGGAAGCACGCCTACACACACACACACACACACACACACACACACACACACACACACACACACACACACACACACACACACACACACACACACACACAGGCTATGTTTCATGCTGCTGCTCCGTTTAGTTAAACAAACTTTACTCTGAAGGTTCAGCTCTTTACATTTGGTCTCTTTCTGCCTGTTTTTTGATTCATTCTACATCAACCAGCTTAGAAACATGTTCGCAGGTTGTTGTTGTGTCTTATAGAAGAATTTCTGAGCGGTTTAGTCTAAAGATTATCTCTTTCCTCAGAGGTTCACACTTAAGTGTTGTCCTGGATCAAACGATCGGCCTAAAGCCCCGTGACCATCTTTGTCGAAGCCCTATTGGCTGATATGAATGTGGGTTCATATAATTGGTTGTTTTATATATTTATTCTGCTTCAGACCTGCTCTATTCAAATATAGCATGTAGTATTATGTTTTGTAATGCTGCTGATTAAGGTCACAAGTTCAAATGCACAATGCAGGTGTTACAGGAGTGTTGACCCCTTTAAAATAAGGTCCTGAACACATCACTGACCTGAGACTAAATATAAACTCTTTAGATGTCAGATTATTATTATTGATATGATGCTTTACCACCATAACTGCATGAATTCTACTTCCTGTGAAACATATGTTTAGATATAATTAAACACATACATACATTTGTGAAGTATTTGTAGTTTGGATTCTAACGCTGTTAATTTTGTAAGTTATACACAGATTCACTGTAATTTGAGTTTATTTTGTGCGTCAATCATCGCGTTAAACTTTACATGTTAATCAGTGCAGAGCGTCACAGACACACACGGCCAAATCTCCAACAGTCCAACATAGAAGTGATTTTAATCTGACATCATCATCCAAACACACTCACACTCGCACACACACACACACACAGGATTACCAGGTTGGTTCCCACAATACCTCAGCGAGTGTTTGTCCAACTTGCTGCTCCATTTCACATCATGAAACAATAGAACGCACACACAGTAAGTGATTCCAGTGGTTTATGGAGCAGTGCTGCGTCAATGCTGACCTCCAACTGCCCACAAAACAGGGAGAGGGTGAGAAGGAGGGAGAGACATACAGAAAAATCTCCTGCTTTAATAAACATTCAGAGGTGGAAAGTAAATAAGGTCATTTAGTTAATTACAGCACCAGAGTCCGTCTTTTTAGGTGGAGCTCTGTTACTAGAGTATTTCCAGTTTGTGAGAGTTTCTACTTTGTTCAAAACTTGAGAGTCTAATATCTGAGGTCTGAACCAGGGCTGGACTGGGCCTGGTCCACCACCATGAAACCCCAGTTCGCCTCCTCCCACATCCAAAGACCTGCACCTTTAGGTCAGTTGGTGTCTTTACTAACCCCCCAACCCCGACAAAGGATGGACGGGTGGAAATGAGCCAAAGTAAATAAATGGTCAAATGATTAGCGTAAACTCACCAACTGAAGGCTCACGACAGGAAGAGTGATCCATGCGTCCTCCAGTTTCCTCCTCTGGGACTGAACCTGGCTCAAAGAGACATGAGGCTGAGGTTTGAACACAATGATAGTCCAGAGTTACTGTATTCGCTCACCCACATCATACAGTCGGCAAATTGTTTGATAAATAAATATTTCAATTTCAATAAATCCACACACTCACAGAGGAGCAGCTGAATAAATGACTCACAACAACAAATGCTGCCATTTAACTGTTAAAGTTGGTGACAGGTGGAAAACAGAATAATGACGTTCCTCCAATAAGACGTGTCAAAGCCACATTAAAACATATGTTTAACTCACCAGGGAAAATATAGGAGAACCAGCTAAACACTGACTTCGAGTAACAGTAACATTGCTGTCATAACCAGCTAACAAACTATTTTAGCTAGTTTTTTTGTAAGTTTTGCTATTGCTACATCGCTAATGTTAGCGATGACAGCTGTTTACTTACCAGTCTTGACAAAACATTGAGAGTTTGTCAAACTTCATTTGTTTGTTCCATCACTTGCTCCTAACAAAGAGAAAAATTACAAATATCCTCTTTAACGAAAGTAAGAAGCTCAACTTTTTATCATAACGTTAACTTAACTTTGAAAAAACAGCAGCTAGTTTGTTCACCACAAGCGTTTATCAGTTCAATTTTAACTGTGAACCACATCATAACGTGTTACGACACCTAACGGGTGAAGGTCAAGACCTTTAAATATTAGAGTGAAACCCAACTGTTCCCTCCACCTTCAGTACCCCCATGGGAACATCAGTGGTTATGAATGGTTATGAGAGGCTGCCACAACAAGTGCGACACACGTTTCCTCACATGTGCATCACAGGGTCCTTTTTGTTTCCTGATCAACCCTCGACTCAACAGAGGAGGCAGAGCGACACCTGCTGGTTAAAACAGGAGACACACAAACGTACAAATCCTGTATGGGGTTAGACTTCTTATCCTGTCCATCAACATCAGGTTGTTTTTATGTCTTGCTTTTTACTTTATCACTTTTTTCCCCTTTAATGTTATTTTTGGAACATTTTCTGCCTTTATTTTGATAGTCAGAGTGAGGGAGAGAGAGAGAGGGGATGACATGTGGCGAAGGGCCATGGGTTGGACTCAAACCTGGGTCGCTGTGGTTAGGACTCGGCATTAATACGTGCTCCACCAGGTGAGTCACTGGGACGCCTCAATTCAACACTGTATCAACGACGTGTGGTCGTCAGACACCGACCGTGTCCGAATCCACCTGAACAGGTCTCAGTAATAAGAGCATGGACAGGCTGCCAATCTGTCATCTCACAAGTTCATTTAAAACTTGTTATAAAGCCAGTGTCAGCACATTTTCCTCCCGATCCTCATCATCATCATCAACACGGGCGATCTGATTGGTCCAGACGACCGAGTCATAAAGAAGCATCTTCAAACCAGAGGAACCAGGAGTCCTGCAGCAGATCATCATGGAGTCAGTCTGAGCTCACATGGAGAGACAGAAGAACTGGTCCTGGTCCAAAGGCAACGAGGGTCACAGCTAATACTGATCAGACTTTTTACTGCACTTAACTCAGAATAAAACTATTCACAGTATTACTTCAGACTACGTGTCGACTAAATCTCAGTTGGAACTGAACTGTGAATAAAACACTGAAATTGCATCTACTTCCTCTTTCTGATTGGAAAAACCTGGTGTCTATTAATTTAGTGGGTTTAACAGCTGGAGACAAGATGTGAAGTCGACTCTCAAACAAACCACAGTCACCTGGTTCATGCAAATGTTCTTTCCCCTTTTAAGTGTCAAACTAAGTATTTACATCATTAAAGCTGCAATTTTGAGTCTGTCAATCTATCAGTCGACTGAAAGAAAGTGAATTTTGATGTTTGTTAAGGTCCCTTAAATATCAGACAGTCTCAGAGGTGTCTTGAGTCAAAACCTGTAAATATTCAATTTATGATATAAAATCAGCTGGAACAGCTGTAATAATCAATTAACAATCAATTAACAAGATCTCAAAATACAAATCTGTTGACTAATTGCTTCAACTGTATGTGATGCACTAGACTCTGTAATAAAGGTGGAAGCAGCTCAGTTTTAAAACTGATGTGACTTGATTATTTTTTAACAGAAACACACCCTTTTATTCTGAAAGTCTGACAGTTTTGACATGAACAATAAAATACAACACTATGTCAACATCAGTGTGTGTGTGTGTGTGTGTGTCAGTAACATGTCCAGTATACAGTGTCCCACAGTTTTACTTCATAGAGTAAATACAAACGATGGAGACGAAATAAAACCAAGTAAAAACAAGGCAGGAAGTGTTGGTTACATTCAACACAGCAGGTAACAGTCAGTGTCCTTCTGCCTGCCTGTGTTACAGCTGTGGTCTCATCCGGGAGTGTTAACCGACCAATCGTTAACATGATCCAATCAAATCCAGGCCTGTCCCTCCTCTGACCAATGACATTGCAGGTCTTTTTTTTTTTTTAATGCCACCCCCCCCCCAGGATCATCAGAGCTCATCCTGCAAAGAGAAACAAATGTCAGACTCATCATCATCATCATCTTCGTGGATCTGCAGGTTACGTTAAACAGATTTACCTTTCCGTTGTTGTGTAACCATGGCGACAGCTGCTGTAGTCGCTGCCTGGCAGTGTCTGCGATCACGTTGGCATCCCGGCTATTGATGTGTTCCCCGCTGTGTGCTTGCTACACACACACACACACACACACACACACACACACACACACACACACACACACACACACACACAGTGTACTTGAGGTCCATAAACTTAAAGAATATTTTTATTTCATTATTCTTGTTTGTATTTTTTACTTTATTTAACTTTTAAATTGAATTTATTGTTCATATCATTGTGAGTGAGTGAGTGTCCTCACCCTCTTCGTTCCCAGGTAGGGGTAAAATCTGACGGTTGGGTAGGCGGTGATTCCAGCTGATTGACAGATCTGATAATGAGCTTGACAGTCCACCTTCCCCGCCCGGACCTCCCCTTTAAGAATCTGTCAAACATAGAACCATGAGAACCTCCACCACATGGAGAACTTCCAGCTGGTTCTGACTGACAGGAACCACAGGACTAAAGCTACTGGACAACAAGAATTCATTTAAAACAAGAACAATGTCTCTCACCCGAGCCAGAACTTCAAACTCTGGGGCGAAGTGTTGACAGGGTCCACACCAGGGGGCATAAAAATCCAGAACCCAGTGATCCTTACCCGACAGAACCAGAGACCTGAAGGAGTCTGGAGTCAGGTCCACCGACACTCTGGGTAAAGAACTGTAGAGAGAACTGGTTAACACAACTACAGGACAGAAAGGAAGGAAGGAAGGAAGATCAGTAGACAGAAGGACAGAAAAACTATTGTGTCTCACCTCAGAGCCCACGTTCTCAGCGAATGAGCGTCTCTGTGCCAACCACTATAACTCCTGCAGAGACACAATAAAACAATCAATAATCAAATGGACAGGAAGTCAGCACAATGAAAGAGTGTGATGGAACAGACCAGGACCCAACACAGAACCCTGAGGGACTCCACAGCCCATCACTGCTTTATCTTTTTTTTTCTATTATCACCTTTTAAGGTGAACTCAACTGTCTCCCTGTGTGACGTCACCCATCAGTCTGAGCTGCTGTTCTAAAGCCTCCAGTTTGTATTTTGTCCGTTGGCCATTTTGTTTTTTTGGACCAGTAGAAACCATATTTGGAGGAGAAGGTGGAGCTGAGGAGGAGTGAGGGGTGGAGCTGACCTGCTCTGTACTCTATCCTGATTGGGTGGTACAGTCTGTCAATCACACAGTAGCCACGCCCCCCAATCCATCCCCTGCTTTCTGGTCTATTTTCCTCTAAATGGACCATCATTTCAAAAATGAACATCATGTTGTATTGAAGACTTGAAACTAGAGACTGAGACCATAAACTCATTAGGAAAACGTTTACTGAGCTAATAAATCAAGGAGAAGTAGGGACATTTTCCCATAGACTTCAATACAATCTGACTTCTTTAACAACCAGTGGAGTCGCCCCCTGATGGTCATTAGAGAGAATGAAGGTTTAAGGCTCTTCAACATTGGCTTCACTTTACAGCCCTGGGCTTTGTGAACAATCAGTAAAACTTAATATTTAGTGTGAAAACAAACCAGTGTACATCAGAATGAGGATTTTCAAGTGTGGTACATACATGTAGCGGTCGGGCTGACGCGTGTTGCCAGCGTACAGCCGGACTTCAGGATAGGCCCTCACACCCTGAGTCTGACAGAACGACTGAAACTGCTGACAGTCGACTGAACCCACCAGGATCTGACCCAACAGCATCTGGATGGTAAAAGAGACGAAGAGGAGCAGACACAGGTCAAACACTGTGGATCAGCAACTGGTTCCTCTGGTCCTGACTCCATGTGTTGTTCTGTGGAGTATATGCACTGTGTGTGTGTGTGTTGTACCCTGGCCATGCGTCTCCACTCAGGCATCAGAGCCTGACAGGGACCACACCACGGAGCATAGAAATCCACCGCCCAGATCTGCCCTTCAGCTCGACCTGAAGAAGAGGAGACAGGGGAGGAGAGGATAGAAGGAGAGGAGGGTAGGAAGAGAGGAGGAGAGGGGACAAGAGAGAAGACATAAGAAAAGACAAGGGAACAAGGACACTGGTCCTGATCTAAAAAAAAACTGAGCTCATTCTGGTGTTGACCTGAATATTAATGTGGTTTCCATGAAATATCTTGTAACTGTTGTTTCTCCTAAAAGTGACCTTGGTACCTGGACTAGTTTTACCTTTAACTCTGTCAGCGAAGCTGGAAGGGTCCAGGACCACCACTGATGGATTGACCAGATCCTGCAGAGACCAACAGAAGCTTTCATGAGGTTTCCTTTGTTAGTTCATACTGACGGTGACAGGGCAGGTATTTCCATGTGTTTTATGTGATTTGTTGTTTATTATGTGGTATCCGGATGTACGTGATGTGACCTGGTACCTGTATGAACTCCAGGATGCCGTCGGCTGAATGCTGTCCCTCGTATTCATGAACAGAGGAGCCGTTGAAGATCACGGTGGTGGGGTACGCCTGAATGTTGTACTGACACACAGAGAGAGGACGTCACCCACCTGTCTCCACCTCACAGTTTAACAGTGCAGAGACGTGTCTTTGTTCTCACCATGGAGCAGAGGGTGTGGTGGATGGTACAGTCCAGAGTGCCAAACTTCATCTGTCCGGCCAACTGAATGGAAGCCTTTCTCAGTTCAGGAAGTAAAGCTCTGCAGGGAGGACACCACTGCAACACAGCAACACACAAACATTTCATTCATTTATATCAATATACAATGGTTATTTAA
Source organism: Rachycentron canadum (assembly GCA_038496675.1). Lineage (NCBI taxonomy): Eukaryota > Metazoa > Chordata > Actinopteri > Carangiformes > Rachycentridae > Rachycentron > Rachycentron canadum. Next base: position 1,250,189 of record CM076658.1, read on the forward strand.
CCTGAGCCTGAAGATTGTGGGCACATTCAGCCTTAAGCTCTGACTGAGCAGATATTTCCTCCTGTTCTGTTTCATTAACTAAAGAAGCCATAAACTGTGTCGGTCTGCTCTTCTTCCATTGTTATTCTGAAGTACTGTTCCATAGTTGAGCTGGACTAGAAATTCATTTCCTGAGGGGATGAAAATGACTGGTCGTCGCTAAAGCTCATCACAGGAGTTTTGCATAAAGTTTTTTTTTTTAAGGTCTCCAAATCAAGCAACTGGGAAACATTTGAGTCCTGACTTTGAGTCACAAACAATAGTCTCAGAGAGCAGTGCCCAGGTCAAACTCATCTGAACTCATGTTCTCCAGACGACTGAGACCGGATCTTTTAATATCCTCTTCTTCTTCTATAATAAATGAATCTCTGGTTGTGTGTAAATTTGGACTTCTTTGGTCCTCACAAGCCTGACACTCACACTTGTGTTTGAATTATTTGAAGAGACATCACACACTCAGCCGTGTGACGAGGCAGCTCATTTCTGCTTCCCTATCTCTTTCTGTTTGTGTTGTAGGTGTAGCTCCATCGCCAGCCCTGAAGGTAAACAGGGAGTCAGGTCATGTAAAACAATCTGAGATAAGTGAAGCTTATCAGTCATGACGTGGCCTTTTCCACCTGTTCACCTACGATCAGGAGGATGAGACATTATTTCCTGTTCATGCGCTTCAGTGCTGAAGAGTCCAGAACACTTTGGTCTGAACGGGTCTTTGTCAACAAATGACAAGTCCATTAGTGTGTGTCTACTCCTTTAACATGGTGGATATCTATTTATGTGTGTGTTTGTTCTGCTTTAAGTAGTTACTGGAGCGAAGAAGTCGACCAGCCATGGCTCCTTTCTATCTGAAGGGAAGTTGTCAGGCCTCAGAGTCGTCACATGAGCACGAACACTGTCTCTCGCAAAACCCACGATGTTGTACAGCACATCTTTACCTACAGAAAGATCCAGGTCAGAGAGACAGAGAGTGAAGAGGTGAACAAGGGCAGAAACCATCTTCCATGATTTTAAGTTGTAAATTTTTTTCTGTGGGCATAAACTTAACATCTTGAACAGAACAAGTCATTTGAAGATGTTTCTCATTAAAATAAATAAACCAGCTGACACCAAACTAAAATAACATAACATGATGTTTGCTGGAGCGAAACAGCTGGTAACCAGTCAGACCAGCTGAGTTACCGTGAGCAGTACTGACCGTGGTGGATCTCAAAGTCCTGGATTCCAAGACCCTTGAAAACTGCAACACAGGGTTTATGGATGTAGAGAGAGCGACACAACTCTGAGTCTGTGGTACAGTCGACTCTGCCGACCTGAGGACGGAGACAGACAGGTCAGAGAGAGAGAGAGACAGACAGTCAGTCAGTCAAACAAATAAACATAGAAAGACAGAGACAGACAGGTACCTGTATGTGGTCATCTCTGAGGAAAGCTTGGAGCTTCTTGTACTCGTTGGAGGCGGAGCTTCTGTCTCCAAACATGAAACTGACCAACCAGCGATGATGAGCCAGTTTCCTCTGGAGACAATAATAATCATCATCAAACACTCACATATAGACACTGAAGTTGATGGTGTGTGTGTGTGTGTGTGTGTGTGTGTGTGTGTGTCTGTGTGTGTGTACCTGGAAGCTGTCGCTGGTCAGCAGCTCCAGATCAGGCAGATGGCTGATGACCTGACTGTAAATCTCTTTACTGTCCAGACTGTTCAGCCACTGAAACACATGCGCATGAGTCAGTACTACACTCAGTACTACACTCAGTACTACACTCAGTACTACACTCAGTACTACACTCAGTACTACACTCAGTACTCCTATCTCCTACCAGTACGCTGCCTTGTTTATCCAGAGAACTTCCAGGTGGGAACAAAGCCGTGGCTCCACTGGTCACCTGAACACAGATACAAGTGATAAACCAGAAAACCACTAAAACTAGTCCTGCATGTAGTAACAGTATCAGTCGTACTGCAGTGTTACCTGGAAACTCTCACAGAGCTGTTCCTGTGTGGCGCAGTCCATCCATCCCACTTTAACCAGACCGTCCTGCAAACAGACACACAGGCGACACAGGAGGTGAAGTTCACATGGTCTTTATATGATTTCAACCAGTGGAACTAATTCAATCAGTCAGTAAAAATACTAATATGACTGAAGTTCTGCTAAACACTGTATAAACATCACTGTTAATAGCCTCTATATACACACACACACACACACACACACACATATTATATATATATGTTTTAAATCTTCTCAGTCTCAGCCTTTTATTGTGTTTGTGTGAATGTATATTGTGTATTATCTGCTCTCTGTAATTCATTTTGAAGTATATTTTCTGTCCTACGTCTGTAAACGACCCGATTAATGTCCTCTTCTGATTTATCAACAAAGCACTTTGTAAACTCCGTTTTTAAAGGTGCTACACAAATAAAGTTATTATTATAATCAGTCAGAGGAGACGTTCTGCCTCTGCAATAAACATCTGTGGGAAACACTGGGACAACGTCACTGCTGCGTTCTCACCAACATTCCTGCCAACTTCTGTCTCGTCCTTGGCTCCAGGCAATCTGAGAGAGAGACACACAAACGGATGAAACAACACACAACGAGAACAGACCAGGACAACTCTTCTCTTCTTATAAATGGGAAACACACAGGTGTGAAATTTAATCTTTCATACATTTGTCCCACATCACACACTTGTGCGTATTCAAAGTTCAAAGAAGTTATGTGCAACTGCATATTTATATCACCGACAATCAAGCCTCATTAGAGTTTGTGTGTTACCTCCTGTGTCAGAGCAGAAGGTGATCAGCCAGCCAAGGCCTGACGAGAAGGCAGCCTCTATCTCACTGAAAACGTTACCTGTGAATAAAACGACAGGGTCAGAGACGTGGACGTCGATTCACGCGTCAGTTCAACGGTTCAGGGGAGCTCACCTTGCCACAGCTGAGAGACCGTTGTTGTGATGAACTGCATGGAGAAACGGACCAGGTTGTCTTTTGAACGCTCCCAATTGAATTTCTCTGGTTTCTACAGGAAGACAAACGGAGTGTTAATGGTAAGTGAACAATGTGGCTCTGATGCTAAGCTAACAGAAAGACCAGTGAGATCATGTGGAGAGATTATTCTAATGTTTTAAGACACTACAGTTTTTGATTCTCATGAGCTATAAACTATAATCATCCAAATTAAAACTAAAATAGGCTGGAAATATTTCACTCTCCATGTAATGAATATATAAAGGTTCCACTTTTTTGAATCAAACCACAATATTCAAATTTCTTAAGATGCACCTGTATGAAGTGAAACTGGTCATGAAACCTTTAGCGTGTTCAGATGTTTGTGCACAGATTCATAAACCATGGAGAAGCTGACTTCAACCATTAGTATCATGATGTTCTACCAGTCAATATTTCTAAATGCTTTACATTTAAATGTACAATGACATTTTGCACAACCTAAATAATTTACAGTGGATTTGTCTATTTTAGTTTCTTAGCTTCTTATGCTTCATAAATTGTGTTTTTGAGTCGTTGCTGCAGGTTCTGATGACTGTTGAAGTTTCCTCTTGTGAACATGGAGGTTGTTTTCAGTGTAAATAAACATTGTTCAAACACGCAGCAAGAAAAAAATGATGATGATGATGATGAGAGATAAAAGTTAGAGCATGTTTCCCTGTCTGGGTGGACACAGTGTTCGTTAGCGTAGCAGCATTAGCTCGTTAGCTGATGAGGAAGCTAACCAGTGAGTGAACCGACCTGTCCTGCTCTGTAGATGAACAGACTGGGGTAACTGTTGATGCCTTTCCTCCTGCAGAGATGGTTGTTGTCTCCACAGTTCACCGCTCCGATCCGGATCACTCCGTCCATCTCTTTGGCGAACTCCCTCCACTGAGGGACACGACACACAGCTGTTTTATTTACACTCAGCAATAATCCACTAATGTTCCCACTCCACTAAACACACAGTGCAAAGAAACAGTGGGAAGCAAACACCTGCATCCCAAGTGTGTGTCCAATGTTGTGCGTTTTCTTTGTGTTTGTTGTGTCTTTCCGTGTTACATTACCGTCGGAGCCAGTTGGTGACAATGGGAGCATCGTGGGAAATAGAAGTTAATGAACCAGATTTCTCCAGAGTTCACTGCTGCCTCTGAAACACACACACACCAGTCACTTCCTGTTTCTCACTCCTCAGTATATTGTTTGTCTTCCCTCTGTATCTCCATCTTATTTCTATGTAAACTGTTTTTTAAAAGGTTCCTTATTAATAATGTCATTATTATTATTATGATGATGATGACACACTCGTGTTTTAGAGCCTTTACTGGCCTCTCACTTCTGTGATGGTTAAAGTTGAAGTGAATCTTATTTTCTGCTCTTTACTAGTGACAATTCAACCTGTTTAAACCTGAGTAGTCAAAGTTTGAAATTTAGAAATAACTGCAACTCCAGCTGATTACCTGACAAAAGCTGAGATGGAGTCTTAAGGCAAATAAACAAAGACAAGGAGCATAGTTAGGGTCAGCGCTCTGAGGAGTCCACCACCCCTCTGAACTTTCATGTATTTATTTTTCCTATAGTTTCTCCTGTCATGAAGGTGATGTGTCTGTTATAATTGGTGCTGGTTAAGTTGAAATGCTGTTGGTTACAAATGAGGGTTGTTACACAGCTCGTTTCTACTTTGGGCTTTTTGGACCATCATGTATCTGAATCTGTGTCCTGTCTGATGGACAATGTGAACTATTGAAAAACAGTGGTTAGTTATAATCAGTGATCATTATTTCTAGATTCATCTCATCAAACTCAGGGCTTTTTTTGAATGATGTTGCTGAGCCTGGTCTTGTGAGGTTGATAAAAGACTGTCTTGTTTGCTTGTTGTTTGTTTTGTCAATAAACACTTAAAAAAGAAAAAAAATTAAACAGTGAATCTTACCAAAGTCTCCGCTGTCCAGTGTGATGATCTCCAAATCATCGTCATAGATACCTGAACACAGACAGATTTAACTGAAGACTTCCTCTCAAAAGGGTTTTAACAAACAAACAAAGGCGTGTGACAGGTGTAAGGACTCACCAAAGTCATAACGGTAGTAGTTCCAGCTCTCGTAGCGTCCTCCCTGCTGCTCATCCAATCCCTTTTCGCCATATTTATCATATTTCTTCCTGAGGTCTTCATCCTTCAGAACCTCGTAGGCTCGATTTACCTGCAGGAACTTCTCATGGGCTGTGGGGTCACCCTGAAGCACAGCATTTTTAATCAAGGTTTAGGGTTTGTCTGTCACTCACAGGAGCCTTATCTGACTTTTTGGGGTAGTTCCAGGTTTAAGGGCTGTTGAGGCATTTCAGGGAAAGTCAGTAACTCACAGGGTTTTTGTCTGGGTGCATCGTGAGCGCCAGCTTCTTGAAGGCCTGTCGTATCTCTCTGGTCGTGGCCTCCCTGTTGACTCCCAGCAGATCGTAGTAGTCTTGGCCCTCCGCCCACACCGCCAACAGCAGCGTGACCAGGACCAACAGCAGCAGTGCATGTTGAATGGGGCGGGGCCGCTGGACCCCAAAGACAACTCTGTCCCCCATTACCAGTCCTCCCAGTGTAACCACAATAACCAGCTACGAACAGAGGAGCTGGAACAAACAGGCACAAACATTCGTCTTTATTTTTATGTAGATCCTCCATCATGGTAGTTTAACATCATGAAACGTGAGCCTATTCTCCTCTCACATGTTACGACCATAGACTGGTTATGACCCTCGTCGTGGCTCAGAGCATGGGAGTGGCTTTAGGAGGATGTGTTGTCACTTGGGTCCCATCACCCCTTTTATAACCTCTTGGACTGTTACAGCCCAACACCAAGAGACTCTTACAACTGCTGACTCAGATGTATGCTCTTAATTACTGTTGCCTGCAAAATATCCAAAATACAGGAGCTGCCAAAAGGAAAGCAACTTGTTTGTTTGGTACAAAATCCAACAAAAATCACATCTTTGTGATTACTTTTTTCAGTGAAAATGAAAATGTTGCAAAAACGTTCATTCCAACAAAAACTGTAATCACGATATCATCTTTCTTTTCATATTGTGCAGCTCTACCTGCTCCCTGAAACATTTAAAGCATCAAATGACGGGTATGAAAAATAGTATTTGAAATGTAAGTATTAACTGCAGCTGTCAGAAAATGTCTGAGCATCAAACATTTGAAGAGCTGCAACCAACGAGTGCATTATTGATGAATCTGCAGAATATTTTCTCCATGAATCCTTTGGTTTTTTTAAATGTCAAGATCACATCATCATGGGGGGTAAGATGACGTCATCAAATAGCTTATTCCCCCAAATTAAACAAATTAATTTCACAATCCAAACAAACAGAAAGCGTTTATTAACTGAGCAGCAGGAACTAGGTGTAGTTCAAGTAATCGATCATCTTGATTGTTGCCGATTATTTTTCTAGTCAATCAACTAAAAAAAAAAAAACAGTTGATCGTTGCAGCTCGACGTGTTTGTAAAGTTGTGTCTCCAACGTCGGCACCTACACGGTCCATTAATAAGGACCACTGAACCACATTCAGAATAAAAGACCCTGTTTGCTCTTATAATGCTGAAACATTTAGTTAATACCTGTAGTATAATATCATATAGCATCAGGTGACCAGCAGTAAAGTTCTCATATCAATAACAGGTATAATATGAACGTTGTCCTTACACAGAAGTTAAAGTTGTTCGTGTCCACGGATCCAAATCCTAATTCCCTGTCTGGTCCCAGGAGAGCAGCCAGGACGAGCTACACTAAGCTAAGCTAGCAGCTAGCTGGCCAGCTGCAACTATAACAACTTGAGGGCTAATTAGCTCGTTAGCTTTAGCGCGTCATCCAGCTCCGTGTGTTGGAGCAGCTGAAGCTAAAATTCAACAAACGTTTCCCGACGTTTGTGTCGGAGCTGAGACCGGCGGCTCCGTCGGTTTAGAGGCGTCTCAACTTCTGAAAGTCTGGGGCAGAAGATCCGCATCAGCGTCCGGCTCGGGCCGGCATCAAGTTAGCCTCAAGGTTTCCGAGGTCCCGTTTCCGCCCGCAGCATTTCACAATAAAAGCGGCACAGACACTCACGACACGCGTTTTAAGACAAGTTCATCTTAAATTATCTTTATGTTAGAAAGACAACTTGTTTAAAAGGCTTTACTCAGAAAAGTCAGGTTCCCTCCACATTTGTTCGGGTTGTTTTGGGCTTTTATTTCGACAACAGACACGTTACACTTACCGTGATTTTTACGGTAACTTGGCGAAACTTGTGGCCCACCAGTCGCATTTTGATGACGTACATGCGTAAAAGTTTGGTGCGTTCAATCTGCACATTTATAAATGGAAACATTGCAACGACACGCCCCTTTTTTGTCGATTTCCTAAAATAACCGACCAACCTTTAAATACACATGACTGTGAAATATATATTCTAATGAGTAAATACAGTTGTATAGATAATGAATTGAAGAAAAATGTATCATATCTATTAAAATAATTAACAACCAAAAAACGTAGTTTATCAAAATTAAGTACTCATTGTACAGTACAATGTTCCCAGTTTATGTTCCATGAATTTGCATGAGTATGAATTTGATCACTTTTTGTGTGTACTGGCTTTTAGACAATTCTTTGTCAAACACTTTTCAACATGAAGATTCTTTTTTTCGTTTTTTTTGTGTTCTGTTTTGTCCTTGTTTGTCTTATTTTTCTTTTAGTCATTGTTACTATTCATGAATACGCATCAAAAAAATATACTTTTGAAAGTCGCGGTTAAAACACAACTCCCCTGAACGCCTCTTTAGTGACGAAATCTAAACGCGCCGGGAGTGGGCCTGTTAGCCGTGGTGCTGTTCAGTTTTCCAGTCAGCTCGGCCCATGAGCAGCCCCGGAGCCTGGGAACAAACAGAGGCGGGCTGAGATATCCGGATTCAGACCACTCATCTTTAACCAGTTGGGTGGTATCAGTTAGCATTTAGCTCCAGTGAAGCAGACTTTTCATTAACTGGAGCTAATCGTGACAGTTCAGTTAGCATTGCTAGCCGCATTAGCCAGCTAGCCAGCCCTTCGCCTGGCGTCATTTCCTCCTTTTGAAAATCGCGGCCAGAGACTAACGAAACAGAGATGGAGCTGCAAGGTAACCCGAGTTTTATAAAGTCTCTCCCTGCTGTTGTTCTCTCATGTCGATATTTCTATGTTTATCTGTCTGCTCTGACCGACTGTTGTTAGCTATTAGCCGCGGACAGTGATGTTTATTTCTGGTCTCATGGAAGATAAAACATGGAGCAGTTCGAGGTCCTGCAGTCAGGGAGTCTGTAGGTTTTAAAGCACTAACTTCAGCTTCCTGATGAAATTATTATTATTAGTAGTAGTAGTAGTAGTAATTATCATATACACATTTAAAGTGCTGACAAATATGGTTTGTAAATACCAATAAAATTATAAATTTGGTAAATAATTATATGACATATCTTAATATCTTTAATTTTAATTTCATTATTTTTTACCATAATGAAATAAAATGACAATCTACTTTTTCCATTTTCTGATCTGAAGATTTGCTGCCTATTTTATGACAAATTATCACTGCATTATTTAAAGCATGAGAAACAGACAGTAAAATCCCTGCAACACATGAGCATCTTAAATCCAAGACTTTGTTTCTCACAATTGCTGCCCTGAGCTTGAGTCAGCCCTGATGGTAACTATCCCACTGTCTCTCTGCCTCTCAGTGGGAAATGAACCGATGACCCTGGGCTCTCCAACCTCCCCTAAGCCGACCTCTGGAGCTCAGTTTTTGCCTGGCTTCTTGATGGGCGACCTACCAGCTCCAGCTAGCCCACAGCCACGCCCCTTCAGCCTGTCCATGCCCATTGTGGAGAGCACAGGTACGCACCGAGGTCAGCAGGAAGACACACACACGTGCAGATCAAATGAGAGTTGTGTTTTACTGTAGATTTGTTAGTTTGTGCTGTCTTATGTTTGAGGAGGAGGAAGTGGAGGAGGAGGCTCTGCCCCTCAGCCTGTTGTCCCCACACCCAAGGATAAAAGTGGAGCTCCACCTGTCCGCAGTATCCATGACGACTTCATGACTGTAGGGACACCCCTCAATGTACACAGGCAGGTCAGTCCACCGGCACTGTCTCTGTCTCCAGAGTAGCAGGGGATGTTACTCAGGTGGAGGGAATCCAAGTGAAAGATATTTTGGAAAGACTTGATCACAATGAGATTATTATAAGATTATGACCTAAGGTCTGACTGTTGTTATTTTATTATTATATTGTGTATTGATATCTAAAAAATTTTAAAAAATGATGATGATAAAACTGTCTGAACATCTGTCTCTCTCCTTCTTTAGTCCTTCTCAGTTATGCAGTCTCCTCTGTCTGCACGTCAGGCTGCAACTCCAGGAACAGGTGCGCGCTGATGCTACTATTCTTACTACTGGTCCCAATTATGATATATCTGATGTTAGTAGTATTACACTGATACCACTGTCGTACATTAGTTCTCTCGAAAGATTGTGTCAACAATCTGTGTTGGACTTTAGCTTTGACCTCAGTGATAAACATATTATTGAATTTCCATATTTCTGATATCAACAAACACTGATCATTAAATAGGACTGAATTTATGGCAGAGGAGTTATAGTGAATTATACAGGTGTTGTCTCCTCTCTCCAGGTGTGCAGCAGGTGTGTCTGTCTCCAGCTCAGGTGGATCCCTTCTACAGTCAGGGAGAGTCTTTGTCGTCTGACGATCAGCTGGACCAGACCTGGGTCACCGTGTTTGGGTATTTTCATTTTTACATAAAGTTACAACATTGACCTACTGTGAACTATAGAGGGAATGTGAAATAACTGTGTGTGTGTGTGTGTGTGTGTGTGTGTGTGTGTGTGTGTGTGTGTTAGTTTCCCTCCAGCCTCAGCCTCCTACATCCTGCTGCAGTTCGCTCAGTACGGAAACATCCTGAAACACACGGTGAGACTTGCGCGTACACACTCACACTTCGATACTATGAGACTCGAGACCATGTTGCTGTGAACGAGGATTGTTTACATCTGGTCACTTGGTTTGTGAGGTTGCACAAAGAAAAGTCAGATCCACACAGATGAACAGAAACCTGTGAAGCTGAACAAAGCATCTTTATTCCCTTTCCTGTCCTGTGGACACATACAATGAGGAGCGCAGCCTGTGAGCTCCATTAAAGTGAAAGCCCTGTGGTCACTGTCAGACAGTTAGAGAAACATAACATTAAACAGAAGATTTTTACTAATTTTCACCACACTTGGAGAAAGGCTGCTCCAAATGAAGCTACATTTAAACAGATATTGGATTGTTTTTTATGCCACAACAGCTCATCACTCAGCTCTTGACCTGAATTTACTGCAGTTACACACTGATTATACATGACAACCTCACACCACCTGATGTCAAATAACCTGAACTGAAATTAAAACATTTGAACTGGGTTCTCCTAAACTGTGTTGATCAGTTTAATACAGATGTGCGCACGTGTTAAAAAGGATGATGGAGTCTGAACGTCTACACTCAGAGTTAAACAGTTAATGTTGTACATTCACAGCCTCATAACTGGCATTAGAGTGATTGCAGTGACGAGGGGGTGACTGATATCAGATCAGTTCTCAGAGTGAGCAGAGTTTATGTGTCTAAGTCATTTTAATGGCTCCTGGGGCCCATGTTGGGTATCAAGGCTGTGACTGCTGCATCATGGGGTACTGAAAGGGGGAAGTGAGCATCCTGATCAGAGGACAACGTGGAGCCAACGGCGTGGTACAAACAGCTCAGGTGTATTGATGATATATTGATGATGTATTGACAGATGGCGTCTCCCGGTAACTGGATGCACCTCCAGTATCAGTCCAGGCTTCAGGCCAGGAAAGCTCTATCTAAGGATGGAAAGGTGTTTGGTGACGCCATCATGGTGGGAGTGAAACCCTGTATAGACAAGGTCAGTACCTGTCTGCTGCCATCTGATTGGTCCTTCGGATCAGGTGACACTGGAGCCTGAACTGAGCATTACTGATGTCATGTCTCTTCCTCTCCCTCAGAGTGTGATGGACTGCAGTGAAGCTGTCTCCTCCCCCCTCTCCTCCTCCTTCTCCACCTCTGCCCTCCCCTCCACCCCTCGCTCAGCCATCAGACCACTCAGCGCCGCCTACAGGAGCTCCAGCAGCGACTACCAGGTGACCTTTGACCTCAGGATTTGCTCTGGCTCTTCTTAAAAATTCTGCAGGTTGACTTGAGAAATAAATCTGTCCATCCATCCTCAGGTGGTAGCAGACAGACAGACGCCCAGGAAGGATGACAGCTTTGTTTCCAAAGCGATGGAGTACATGTTTGGCTGGTGACATAACGCAGTGCATCATGGGATACCTGCAGCCTTGGACAAGAGAGGAGAATTGATAGATGAACTGATTCACTACACTGTGTGTGTGATTGTATGTATGTGTGTGTGCTGATCTTTCTTTCTATCTCCTTTTATAATTTGTATTTTTTTACTGTCTCTCAATAAAGTTGTGTCTGGTTGGAATTCAGTAAATGTTGGAGGTCATGTCTCCCAGTGGCCACATGGGGACACTGTAACATGGCAGGGACAATAGTTTTGAGCCCCCACTCCTCTGGTTTCAGTCTTTCCCCTCAGCTGTTGAACTAGCTGCAGAAATTTGCTCCTTCAGACCAAGTGTCAACCCACCGTGACACCACCCACTGGTTATTCTCGAGGAAATATTGCTCACAACAGCAATGTTGGCTCTTGTTTTGTGTCTATTTCTATCAGTTCTTTTCTTCTACAGAAGTTAGCATGCTAATCGGTTAGCCCCAGTTTGTTTAGTCACTTCCTGATACCCAGTCACTGTAGCGTCCAGGCTGCCCTGAAGAAGGAAGCGTCCAGTTTGTAATTTCTCTGTCGGCCACCCAGGTTTTTTTAAACCAAAGAGACAATATTTGGAGGAGAAGATGGAGCTCAGGAGGAGTGAGGGGTGGGGCTGACCTGCTCTACACTCTATCGTGATTGGGTGGTACAATGTGTCAATCATACAGTAGCCACGTATAGCCCCATATAGAAGGGCCGTTTTCCCATAGACTTCAATACAATCTGACTTCTTTAACAACCAGTGGAGTCGCCCCCTGATGTCATTAGAGAGAATGAAGGTTTAAGGCTCTTCAGCATTTGTTCACTTTACAGACTAGAGTCCAGGTCCAGGTCTACAAACAGACCGGTTCAGGGACAACGGACACACCACCAGTTCTAATTGGTGCTGAGGTCACGTGATCTGGGCTCTGTTTTGACCAGTAATGAAAGCCATAGAGCTGGATTTGTCCACAGAGAGACTGTCATGCTGAAACAGGGACGAGATAAACACAAACAGTTATCATTTTATGCTGTTACAGGACTTCTCTTCATGAAACTGACTCAGATCCAAAGTTCACATGCTGTAAAAAGGGTTAATGCACTGAAAGTGTGAGTTATTATTTTGTCCAGCAGATGGAGACACTAGTCCAAACCTCAACACAATATTAAAGAGTCTAGGTTTTGTGTTGAGGGTATTTGAAATGTGATTGTAAAAATCTTTAAGTGTTAAATAAAACACATGAGACAAGTTACTGAAAGAAATCATTCATACACATATGTTCAGTTTAAACATGATACAAACAAAAAGCTTTTATGTTAATTATATAACATAACAGCCTTTTGTAAATAGTCCCAACCTGCTCCATCAGTTTTGTATCCAGTTGAGCGACATATTTGGAGCAGGGTGGAGCACATTGATCATGTCTGAACGAAATATACTGGCAGTGGATGACTAATGGGTAATAAGAAATCAAGCTAATACATGACACAAGTGGGTGTGAATAAACTACGCACACACATACAACAAATATATGTATCTATATACACACACACGTCATTATCAGGGTGGGAAAAAATAACAAGTAAAATACAACAAGATTAGCATCAATATATACTTGAAGTACTTATTTCAGATTGATTTGATGATATCATTAATTACTGAGACATTCACGTGTACCTCACTGAAGCTTGTACTTTACTTAGCTTACTACTTTAAATACAGATTCTGAATCTGAATTTTTTGCAATAATAGATTATACTGAATTTATTTCTCACATTTTGTGTTGTTAATCTGAATCTGTAACTTAAGTTATGACATGAATATAGAGGAGTGAGAATATATTCCTCTGAAATGTGGTGGAGAAAATGGAAAAACTTAAGTAAAAGTAGGTTGAAATTGTACTTTAATACAGTACCTAATATAATATAGTTTCCATTACTGCCAAAGGGACTCAAACAAGTTGTATGAATAATAATTCTGGTTTTAGTTAAAGTATAAATAGTACAAAAGTCCAGATGGTCTTGTAAACATGCACTTGCACAGGACAAAATTAAATTGTGGTGAGGAGGGACGTCTTAGAGGCAGACTAAAGAGGGGGTTTCTAGTCCTCAGCCTCACTCTCCGTGAGTCATTTCAGAAATCTCTCACCAGCTGACCTTTCTCCTAGTAACCAATTACCTCTGGTGTACCTGATCTCAGCAACATATGGTCCCCTCAGCCTGCACTCTGCTGGTGCAGCGTACAGCAGGGGATAAGTGACGAGAGCAGGCTCACAGGCTGGACTGTGCTCAGAGCAGAAGGCGTCCTGCTGGAGAAAAGATAGAGAGATCGGGTGGGGGTGGGTGGGGGAAGGCTTTAGCTTAGCTTATGTTTGACCCTCCTGACCTTACAAAGACATTTGAAACCATATCATGACCAGCCTCCACCTGATATCACATATCCCGTTTTCAACAACATGGGGGAATCATTTATGTGAATAAATATTCAGTCTATATATTCACAGTATTAAGGCCTCTCTGGTCTGGTCTGCATCTTTGTGAGGCTTTGTAAACCCTGGACACAGACGTGTACAGTAAAAGGCCTCTCACTGCTCCTATTTATGAGCAAGACACCCAAACAGAAAGACACACAAAATGACCACAAACCTCCTTTTGATTGTTTTATTTTTTATTTTGCATTCTTTGGTGATTTGTTTGGTTGTCTTTTTGTGTCTCTTATTGTGGTAATTTTTCTGTTTATTTTGCATGTCTTTGTTGTGCAGCCTTTTGCATCTTGCATCTATTTACAGTCAGTTGTTGTTGTTTTGTCTTTGTTGTCAATTCGTGGCATTTTGCATCTCTTTTTTAAATCTTTGAGATAATATTGTGTTTCTTTGTCGTAGTTTTGCATCTTTTTTGATTTGTTTTGCTTCTCCTCTCCATATTAACGCGGATATGTTGTTATGTGTAGAAGTTTAAGTTTCGGTTCCTGGTCCTTTAAAAACACATTACGGTGATGACACAACCTTAATGATCGGTTTCGTGTTTCTGCTTTTGCTCCGTGATGGCGAAACCAATCCGGGATGAGGCAGAAACATCGCGAGATTTGCCCAAGCCACCCCGCCGGCCTGAGGTTACGGGAGCAATATCTCGCGCTACCTGAGCGCTTGGTGTCTCAGTCCACCACGGTCAAGCCTGCTGGGAGGGGGTATCTGTTCAACAGCTCCACAGCCATCATTTCTTTTGGAAACTTAACGGCGTTTATATTTATAACAAACAACGTAGTTTTATTTATTTAAAGTTAACGTAATCGTCTTGCTAACTTTACACGCTAACCGCTGGCTCAAGGTCGTTAATTCGTACAGAAAAGGAAAGCTAAGTCAACGATAAAGCATAGCCGGTCGTGCTAACAAAGAAAACCCTTTCTCTTCAGAAATAATCCCCCACTACTCTCTTTAGTTATGAGTCATGTGGTCATTGATAATCCACACGGTCTAGATCAGCAGGTAAGTGCTTCAAACTTCTGTTGTTTTTTTTCTCTCATAGATATGATTATTTTTTTCCGTTACGCACATGTAGTTTCGCCAGGGGAAGAGTTGCTAGCTGCGAGCTAAGCTAGCTGCGAGCTAAGCTAGCTGCGAGCTAAGCTAACGCTGCGGCTGCTAAAATGGAGGTGGTGATGTCGCCGTAGAGAAGATTGTGATGGCGGAGCTCGTCACTACGTTGTGCCAGAGAAACGAATAAACGAGCCTCGCAACTATATCTAACCCTCGAAGACGCACAACACCAGGCTTAAACACAACCAAAGTAAAAACCTTAGCCGCTTTCTGTGAAATTTTACTGAAATTAATCGCCGTTTGTGTGGGTTAGCGAACGCGTACGACCCGGCCGGTATCCTGCGAAGTTAGCCCGGCTAATGTGGGGCCTTCTCAACCTGAAACGTGGCGCAGGAAAAAATGTTGGCAGCGGTTTATAGCTTCCATTATCATTTATAAAGTGTTATGGTTGAGAGCATATCAATCGTCTAGGTAGCAGGAAGCAGCACAAGCTCGTTCATCGCAAGTGTGGGGATTTATTATCTTAATTTTTTTAATGTCTTTTTAATTCGTCGGCGCGTTTCTCATAAATGGTTGTACCATGCTGGCCATGTCGCTTGTTAGATGAATAGGACGGTTTTTGAGTCACTGGTTTAAATTAAATTGCGTTATCATCTAGAGCTAAACAAAAGCATTGATTAGCAGGTCTGCAACTTCCCAGTATAGTACCAACTGAAGGGGAGGTTAGTCCTAAAACAACAGCACAGTGACTATTTGAACAATGAACCAGGTTTCACTTGCAGTGATTGTTTTAATAGAGGTTGATGAGAAAGTTCAGGCCTCAACGTTAAAAGTTTGTGAAAAGTATCTAAGGCTTCATCGTCTGCCTTAGACTAATCAAGTGGATGTGCACAATTTCCTCTTTGTTTAAAAAATTTAAAATGAGGATTGTGCTTTTTTTTTCCTGCACCACGATGCACCAAGAATCAATCCTTTAATGACCTAGAAAGGACTTGGGGAATGGACACAACCAGAAAAACCTATTGACAGACCTGAACAGTGACAAATATATTTGAGTCCCTTTGTCTATAAAATAAAAATTCTACATCCCCACTGTGCACCATCGTTGTTTACTATCAAAGACCCAAAATGGCTAGATTTACAGTCAAATCCTCACTGGATTAATCGGAACAAGTAAACACATACTTTGTTCTTAAGATTAACTGAAAATAATAGCCCAACTATCAAAATCAACACATTTGTTGATTGAAAGAAAAATATTTTGCAGCAATCGCACAAATGTGCAGTTTATTTTATTCAATGATCATTGTGTTCATGTGTTGCTTTGTTTCAATCTTGAACACGCTCCTGGTTTTAACCAAACTTCTCTTTTCCCCCAGCTTGCTGCCCTAGACTTGAACTCTGACGGACAAGGCGGAGGAACTGGCAGTAAGTAATCAGCCGATTTGATTTGTTTGTAAATGTAATGAGGCTTATGAAATGTTTTTATAATTTCATGGTTTTGTATTGATTCCATCCAAGTTCATAATTTACAGTTGGAAGGTGATGAAACCAGGGGTTTAAACTGGGCACTTTTAGAGTTGTGTGCCTGGTTGTAACACAATATTTCATTCTTAATGTAGCTATTTTTAGACTATTTAGTTATAAACAACAGAATTCTGGGTGTTTGACTCTGGTACATGACATACCTTTCACTTCCTCTCTACCTAGGACGTTACATTCCACCTCACTTGAGGAACAAAGATGCTTCCAAAAATGGTGAGTTCAGATGAACGGTCACCCACTGAGCCACAGTCAGACCATCAACACAGGTCTGACATGTGACGTTCTTGATGTTAAAAGCCCATCAGAGCATGGTAAAAGCAAGCACAATTGAGAAATGAAATTGGTGAGGCGTTAACCAGGCGATACTTATTTCTGGTTCTGCTGCACTTCACAACATTGGGAACGCAGAGGAGTCTCATTTTTAACTTGTGTACAGAACAAGGAGAGAAAAAAACATGTCAAATGGGCTTTCTGTGTCTGAGCACGATAGCTTATTTTGGCATGGATGAAGTAGAGCAAGTGGAACTGCAAAATGGCTGTAGTCTGGAATTTTAGCCCCAGACTGCTCAGAAGTAAGAGAATGGGACAAATTTCAAATTTTTGTAGGTAATCTTTTCCTGGTGCAATGTCTCACGTGAAAAAGAGGAGTGCTAGCTATTGACTGCTCTGATAAAGGGAACTGTGGCGGGTGGGTTTGGGTGGTTTCATCAGTGCTGACATTTATAGACTTAACAGTTGTGAGGTAGTTTTTTCCTGTACTTGTTTGGCCTCTTAAGGCTTTAAATCAAGATACATGTTGTTCCTGACATATTCAGTCAGGTAATTTTATATTAAAAAGACCTGGAATCATGGTACTGTGTCATTGCACACTTGACGTTTTTTCTCGTTTTACTGTTTTCTTATTCCACAGCAGGAAATGCTTATTCCGCTGGTAGACAGTGCGGTTATTCAGTGGCACCAGTAAATCTCTGTAAGTCCCTTCTGTCTGCTTTCGCTGAGGGCAACCTGCATTTCCAGATGCATGAAATAGCCATTTTACACACCAGCAAAGCCAGTGCGAAGGGGAGAGGGTTAGGTCAGACCTATACACATGCACAGTAAAACTTAATGATGGGCCAATGATTAATTGATGTGCTTCTCTCTGCTGGGATGCTTGCAGATAAAATGAGAAATGTGTTTTATAGGTAAAGGCAATTAGATGCAACATTAAAGTTGATGGGTTAATGCTCTTCTTTACTGCAGTGAGTAGAGTTTTTAATATATTGAAGCACACGATAGCTTCATTAAAATGATCTTTTTACCCACTGTTTGTTAAAACCCATATTTCACCTGCACTGTCCCCAAGTTTCTCCTAAGCAGTGCCCACAACCATGGCAGGCAGAGTGTCAGCAAAGGCACAGAAATAACTATACTTCAGGATGGGATGACTGTAAGATTGGTAACTATTAGTGTAAAGTCAAGCCCAACACTCATACTGCATGAGCCAGTAATCATGGGTGAGTCCTTTTATAGCCTGCTTCCCTACCTTTGCTCAGGTTACCCAAGACTGGCCTCTCAAGAGCTTGCCTTTTACCATGCCTACAGTGGGGGTTGGCGAAACAGATGTGGTATACCTTGACCTCTACCTGCATGCCACGCCATCTAAGTGTTGGCAGAGTTTCATAGTGTATATAGCTGAACACGGGGCCATAATCAACGTGCCTTTGGTCATTTTGTCAAATGCAGCAGAAATCTTGGCCTAACACAGCATTTGTCACAGCTTGCAATTGAAGTTGCTTATGATGCATGGTGATGGTGCCTTAAAGACTCTGCACTGCATCACTAGTGTGACTGTCTTTACTAATAACGAGACTATCTGAGACACTATTTAGGACTTTTCACTTATTGCATTCTCCATTTTTATACCATTTAACATCTGTTGGTCATGAAATCAAAGCAGGGCTTTCTTTTTTTTTTTTAGGTAGAAGAACTGAGCTTTTGAGTTCATTGTTGCACCAACATCATTCAATCCCTCTAATTAGCAACAGGCCTCAGTTCTTTATAGACCTTGTGTTTTTGTTTTTTTTGTCTGCCTATAAAACGTTAAGTGGGATTAATGAGCGCTGCTGAGTGTATACAGAGTTTTCTTCCAGCAACTGACCACTTCTTTAAATTATCTCTTAAACTGTACAAGTGCATTTGGTGGAGTAAGAGATCCCTGCATACTCACCCCCCATGACACATGACTGAATACTGTCTGTCGACCCATCTGAAAGGGGTCTTTGTTTCTGTGAGGTTATTTTAAAGTTGACCGATTCTCTTTGGCATTTCTGAATGAATGATAAGCAGAACAAACTTTGACGTCCTTAGCTGACTTGCTCCACATTTAATGGACAAGAATGTACGGATATTGTTCCCTTTGATGCCAGCAGATTAGCACAGCTAATTTATACCCTTGCAACACGTGGTGTTAAAAGTAGAGCAGGCTTGAGTTGCTGCACAGGTATCTGTAGAGTCTACTGTCAGTTTGCTGTCTGCAGTTTGACAGACCTTGTGGCATGATGCAGAAAGGGTGTATCAGGACTTAACTGAAATAAGTGAGACTGTTCTAGGGGACGCATTCTCCTTTTCCCTTCTGTAGAATTTGTCTGTTGCTTCCAACTTGTGGAATACTTGGACCTTTTACTTGTAGTCATTTCAACATTGACACTGAGAATTATACTACAACTATAGCTTTCATGTCTGTTCACTGATGCATCACTAGGGGCTATTGCAGCATTTTGACAACATTTAAAGAGCTAGCTTTTTGACAAAGGTGTAACTTGCATCTTTTAGTGCCAGGTTTAGTCTTGTCTGGTGGTCAGACTTGAACTGTGACGTTGTCTGCATTGCTGCCTCTGAAGACTCTGGTGCTGCTGCATGGTGTGCTTTGCCCTTTCTGCTGAGGGCACATGCACCATTTTTGTCTGATACAAGTCTGAGTGACTAAATTCTACCACAACTTCATCCATTCCACCAAACCTTTTAAAAGCTCAGATGGTGTAAAACATTTGGAAGCAACAGTGAAACTGGGAAGATGTTTAAACTGTAATTGAAGTAATTACTTTCATTTCCCTCCTTGATTGTAAGGCAGATTGTCTTAGGTCCTAATTACTCACCGAACTGACCTGAATCTTGTCACCGTGAACAGGGTTTAGAGCTTGTTTATAAAATGCTATAAAAGGCCGTGTGTTTGCACTGCCCTATACTCCAGAATTTACTTACTCAGATCAATATTGGAGACAAAAACCTTGGGACGACATTTACTTGTCCCAGTTGTGGACTGGTCTGCAGCAAATGGTGTGACGCATTACAAGGCTTTTCCTTGTGCTTGCCTAAAGTGGGGCACCGTGGTGGATCCATTTACCTGTTGACCGACAGGTACAAGTCAAGATCCTCACCACAGATCTAGAATCAGCCCCTTTGGCTGAGCCAGTTTTCATTCAATGACTAACCTGCGACTAGATCTGTGCAGCCGGTCTGCCCCTGATGCTGTCGTAGCATAGCCTCGGCTATTTAGCGAACCTCATCATGGCAGCACTAACTGTCCAATTTCCCCGGCACCCCCCTCCACCAGCCTCATCCTGCACTGATAACGGTGTGGCCACCGATGGGGACGATGACACAGCCAGTGTCCAAAGCTGGGCAGATCGTTGTGGTAAATGTCCCATACAGGCAGAGACAGGGCTCAGTTGGTGTCTCGGTTCAGAGAGGTCCTCCTCACTAAGCCATTCTTTGTTTTTAAAGTCAGCAACTCATAGTGCTTTGATTTCTTTGCATCCATTCTCTTTACAGATGTAGCCCTTGCTTCTCATTTTTCCCCACTTGACAACATTAACTTGACCCATGACACAACTGATGTTGCAGCACTTTTATTATTCAAGCTTTCAGGCCAGGTCCTAGTGTATTATAGAATTGCTCATATCCCACCTGTTAGTAAATTAGGCTGAACATAGGTCAGCAGAGAGCCAAATTAGTAAATGCTTAATTGACACTGATAATGTGCAGCACTAGGCGGCGTCTCACAGCCTCTTACGGTGTTTCCTCTTGTCTCCTTCTGAAGATTCACCTGGATGGGACGGCGGACGCAGCAATGGATTTGTGAATGGTTACCACGACAACCGCTCCAACGGGAGCTTTGGAGGGCGTGGACCCCCTCGCAATGATAGAGGTGGGCGCGGTGCCTACCGTGGTAACAGGGGTGGAGGCTCGTTTAATCAACCATTACAAAATGCAGGTGGGGAAATCCTGTCGTGCCTTAAATGTCTCAGTGTAGCTCTAGTTGTAGAGTGGTGACAGTGTAGCTCTAAATGAAAACAATGCCCTCCCCCACCCTTGTTTACTCATACAGTTATTATGATATCAGAGTCCTGTTACTGTAGCATTTACTGGGTTTTAATTTTTGAAATGACTTGTTGGTTTTTAACCTCATGGCATTTTTTCTTTAAAAGGAAAGGGAAGTGTTGCAGATTTGGTAAGAAAGTGATGACCTCACAACTGATTCACAAAAAAAATCTTATCATTGCTAAAGGGTCTTTTGTCTGTTCATTACAGGTTTTGGCAATTATGAAAACAAAGATGGCAACTGGGGAGGAGCTCCCAGGGACGCTGCCTACAACAGCTTTGGGGGCCGGTCTGATAGGTCCAAGTCGACCTTCTTCAATGACCGTGGGGCAGGCTCAAGGGGAAGGTGTGTAAAATTGTAGAGGACTGAGTCTAATTTATTACTTTTATCTTATGACACTGAGCATTGCTGTTGCTTTATTTGAGCTTTGAGTAGTGCAGCTATTGTGGTATACAACTTTAGCTGTTAGCTTGTTGCACCTCTTTTAGAAATCACGATATCTGCCTGGCATAGTTTCCCCCCTTTGTTTTTGCCCTTTGAGAAATGAAAGGGGCCTTAAAGTCTCATGTACCTGTGTGCAGATATGAGCGTGGGGGTTTTGCTGGTGGAGGAAACAGCCGCTGGGTGGAGGACTCCAGAGATGAAGATTGGTCCAAGCCCACTGCTCCTAACGAGCGCCTGGAACAGTAAGACGGATTCTGATCTCTGAAAAAAGCCATCTATTGTCCAAATGTGATCTAAACTTTGCAAACCTTATTTTCCAGTGAGCTTTTCTCTGGAAGCAACACTGGGATAAACTTTGAGAAATATGATGATATCCCCGTGGAGGCCACTGGAAGCAACTGCCCGCCCCACATTGAAAGTGTAAGTCTATACATTGACATATTCTGAATGTTGGGACTCATTTCAGATTTTTAAAGGTTTCTTGGGATGATTTTGTGTCTAATACTGATGTGTGTGTGTGTGTGTGATACCTTTTGTAGTTCCATGACGTGGACATGGGAGAGATTATTATGGGGAACATCACCCTGAGTCGCTACACTCGTCCCACCCCAGTCCAGAAACATGCCATCCCCATCATCAAGTCCAAGAGAGACCTGATGGCTTGTGCCCAGACTGGTTAGTTTTTCTGTTTCTATATTTTGACAGATGATTGATTTTTAAATGCACTTCTCTTCAGCTTCTGGAATGGAAAGCAGTTGATGTATCATTCTATTTACCCTTTGGACCCATGGTCCCGGACTTCAGTTTCAGGAAGTGTAAACAGTGGAAGTGTGTCTGATCCCTGCTGTGTTTCAGGCTCTGGTAAGACTGCTGCCTTCCTGCTGCCAGTGCTGAGTCAGATCTACACCGACGGGCCAGGAGATGCTCTGCAGGCCGCCAAGAACAACGCACCGGTACTGCAGAGTCACAATCATTCAACATATCCAGCTTCAACATTTGGCTTGTACATTTAAACATTACCTCTTTGATCCACAGGAGAACGGAAGATACGGCCGACGCAAGCAGTACCCGATCTCCCTGGTTCTGGCTCCAACCAGAGAACTGGCCCTCCAGATCTATGATGAGGCGAGGAAGGTGAGCTACACACAGCTGACTACATCGTCCATGTAACAATTTGTCAAACGGATCTGCATCCTAAAGGTTAACTGTTTCGTGTCCTAGTTTGCCTATCGCTCACGTGTGCGTCCCTGCGTGGTGTACGGTGGAGCCGACATTGGTCAGCAAATCAGGGACTTGGAGAGAGGCTGCCACCTGCTTGTGGCCACACCTGGACGTCTGGTTGACATGATGGAGAGGGGCAAGATTGGTCTTGACTACTGCAAGTCAGTATAACACAGGGTCTGCTGAGATCAGAAAAAATGAGGAAGCAACTGATTTTTGTATTTTGTAATTTTTAGAGCTACAACTTAAGATTATTTAATTATTGGTTTAATTTGCTTTGATTGTTTTCCTTGGTAATCAGTAGTTGTCAATAAAATGAAAATAATGAATTTATGCCAAAAAACCCAAAGCTGCTGTTAATAGAATATGAAATGTCTGCAGCTACTTGGTCCTGGATGAGGCTGACCGCATGTTGGACATGGGTTTCGAGCCACAGATCAGACGCATTGTAGAGCAAGACACGATGCCACCTAAAGGCATTCGCCAGACCATGATGTTCAGCGCCACCTTCCCCAAGGAGATCCAGGTAAAACCACAACTGTTTCTTCTAATGGATATCAACAGTAAAAATGAAATGAAGGAAAAATGCAAAACATGGGACCTTTTTAAACCCTTTAAGACCCACATTAAATTAAGTCTTTTTATGCCTTTGTTTTCCTTACCAAGTGCCCCATATATTCAGAGTCAGTCACATGGACAAATATGGGCTTGTTAGGAAGAACTGATTCTCTCTAGTTTAAAGAGAAGCAGTACACCTGTAGTTCAAACCATCCACAGAGCAATAACTCTAAATACGACATGGTCTTAATGGGGTGAACACCAAGTGTCTATGCTCATCTGTTCCTTTGCTTAGATCCTGGCTCGTGATTTCCTGGACGATTACATTTTCCTGGCAGTGGGGCGCGTTGGTTCCACGTCAGAAAATATCACCCAGAAGGTTGTCTGGGTGGAGGAGACAGACAAGAGGTCCTTCCTCCTCGACCTGCTCAATGCCACAGGTGAGAAACGCAAACACAAAATGAAGCCATTAAGGTTTTTCCTTTCCTCCCATGAATATCACATTGGGCTCTAACCCATCATCCTGTGTTTGTCGGTCTGCCCCATATCAAGCTAATATTGACTTTGCTACATCTCTGCTAACAAATGTTCATTATAGAAAGACTTTACAGTGAAAGTTAAAATGCAGGGGTGAGCAGAGACTGATCACTTGCCGTGTTTAATTTTTAAGGGGGTTTGCTTCTCATGATGATCTAAAGCTGTTAAAGTTGTGTACTGACCAGCCTTACGTTTACTGGCCGGTTTGGTTTTATCTTAGTTATTCCCAGTGAGGTTCAGGAAAATGTGACAGAGGCCCCAGAGAAACCAGGTAAGTGTGAACATTACCACAACTTCACTCTGACCCACAAGCCAGAAACATCACATCCCACAGCTCATCCTGTCCCTCCGCTCCCCCCCGCTTGACATGCTGCCTCAGTTCTTTTTTTTGTTTTTGTTTTTTCTTTCATTTCCAATAGGATCATAGGCTTGTAGGACAACGTGTGCCCTGCACCATGTAGGCCGAAGGAGTTAAGGGGTGTTTATCAGCTGGGTCAACTTGATCGTTAGTTGGTCGTCAGAGAGCTCAGTTTCTATGAGTCAGGTTTAATGGCACCAACCTGTTCACTGTCTGTAGATCTTAGTTTACACCACTGTCTCTGCTCCTTATGCAAATTATACTAAAGTCCTGTGTTTTGTAACTTCACTTTACCACCAAACAAATGACATCTTTTCAACTGTTGCCACAGTAACCAGTGCAGCTGTTGCTATAAAAAGCAAACTGATGTGTAATATAAGTCATATGCCTCACTAACGAACACAATTGGCTGCCACTCACTCTAAGGTAAAGAGGCTTGGGGGGGTAGATGGCCTGTTACCACCTTAACAATTTGGCTCTTCTGATTGGACAGCCCCCTGGGCTTTATTTTAAAGAACTCGCAGGCTAAAGTAATAATAAAGGAAAGGATGGAGCTTTGCTGGATGTAGTTTTGTTTTTCCTGGCTTGTGCCAGAGTACTTTGGCTAAACCATGGCTGGGTTGGCTGCAAATGATGCAACTGGGAATGGCCTGTCCCGTCCCCCTCACCCTTCAGCCATTTTTTATCTCCAGCTCTTAGTCCAGTGGCTATTAAAGCCAAATATTGAGATCCAGTACTAAGGTTATTCATCTCATCTTCAGTCCTGTGCAGAAAAAACCTGCAGCCAGGGTCATCAGAAAATGTGACGCTTTTACGCAGCCCCTGTCTCCATCTCTGAGTTGTCATGTTGGTTGTTTGATTTCCTCCTTTTACTTCATAAACTTGCAATTGCCGAATTTTTCAGTAGGACAGTTGTAAGTTCTCATCTTCTTTTGGTTCAAATATCCATCTATAGCCTTGTTCACAATTATCAATTTTTTTTCCTCCTTATTTTCCTCCTCCTCATGCTCTTCGTCCTGTTCTCGTCCCTTCGTCTCATCCTCTTATTTGCGGTTACACAGGTAAAGACTCGTTGACTCTGGTCTTTGTGGAGACCAAGAAAGGAGCGGATGCTCTGGAGGACTTCCTTTACCACGAGGGCTATGCCTGCACCAGCATCCACGGGGATCGATCCCAGAGAGACAGAGAGGAAGCTCTGCATCAGTTCCGCTCTGGACGCTGCCCCATCTTGGTGGCTACAGCTGTAAGTCAAACAATTCTCAGACTCTGTTGGGGTTTTAGTTTACTAAGGGCAGTAGCTGGTTGGAGGTAGAGAGACGCAGAAATAAGGTGGATTTTGGGAAAATTTGAGTTGGAGGAGTTTGGGAGAAAATTGAGTGATATTGTTCCTTTTACTTAGGAATGCTGCTCTTTCTTAATTGTTTAGTGAAACAAAAAAGACTATAACCACTCTGCACTTTCTATTTTACCTTGATGGCTATTGGCTTTTGCAGCTTGTGCTTGAAATTAACTTAAGTCTGGCAGAAAGTTTCATTAAGTGTTTCTTTTAGGTTTTTAGAGTAAGAAAAGAGTGCATAACTTCCTAAATGTGATCTTTGTGTTGTTTAGGTCTAATATGTTGCCATTATGTCAAAGTGAAAGAATAAAATCTTAATAAGACATGAACATCAGCTTGGTAAGATCAGAAGTTCACATTCAGAAACAGCCAGAACATCCTGAGACTCATTGGGGTCAAAGAACAGAAATGACATTTAAATGATGATCAACCAAGAATATGATTTTATTCACATACACCCTCAGATAAACACGTCTTCTGCTGATTATGGACTGGCCTTGTAATTGATTCATGAAAGGTTTCCATATTGACTACAGCTTGATTACGTTCCCCTGAGGGCTTTCCCACTGGGTCGAATCTGATTAGTTTTTTCAAAGATTAGAAGATTTAATCTAGTGATTTCTTTCATGTGAGTTTATTAAAATGTATAAAGATGAAAGACACATGTTTTTCTTGAGTTTCATGGAAACATTGGCATCAGTTTATCTTTTCATTGATGAGCCTGAGCTCAAATTTCTGGTATCACAACAAGGAATGAGAGAAAAGCCATTTTAGATCTGGATCCAGATCTCTGCCTGTTACTGCCTCTTTCAAAAGCAAAGAGCAGGACGCAAAATGTGGAGGTTGAACAGTCTCAGCCATTTTGGTAAAACCCTGGAGAACAACTAGGCCGGCTGGGTCACAGAGGAAAACTGTGGCTGAGCTAGAGGACGTTGTTGATGTGGCAGATTTTTTGTAGCTGTTACATTAAATAACTGGAGCTTAGAACAGACATGGACAAAATGAACCTGTGGTATTTTCTCTCTCTCTCTAAATTTAACTTTAAAAAAAAAAAAAAAAACCTTTTCTTCCTCCTCTTCTCCAGGTGGCTGCCAGAGGTCTGGACATCTGCAACGTGAAGCATGTCATTAACTTTGATTTGCCCAGTGACATTGAGGAGTACGTTCACCGTATCGGCCGTACGGGACGTGTGGGCAACCTTGGTATGAACCTTCTTTAAATTCGATGTCTAACATGTTACCATTTAACTAGGAAGTTCAGCATGAACTGACCTCCTCTGTTCTGTGCAGGTCTGGCCACGTCGTTCTTTAACGACAAAAACAGCAACATAACCAAAGACTTGCTGGACATCTTGGTGGAGGCCAAGCAGGAGGTTCCCTCCTGGCTTGAAAGCCTGGCCTACGAGCACCAGCACAAGAGCAGCAGCCGTGGACGCTCAAAGAGGTAGCGGTCGCACACAACGCCTCAGCGAACGCAACTCGACTGGGCGACGGATTACATATTGGTCTTGCTTTATGAGCTTGTTTTGAGAACTTCCTCATCTTAAGTTTCTTTCTTCTTCAGTAAATTGACCAAACCCTCTCGTCTTGTTTAGGTTCTCTGGCGGTTTTGGAGCTAGAGACTACCGTCAGACGTCCGGTGGTTCTGGAAACTTCAGTGGGAACCGTACAGGACGTAACCCTGGAGGTCATGGAGGAAACCGTGGCTTTGGTGGAGGTGAGGAACAGTATTTCCATTCCCCTTTTATATATGTTCACTTTGTTAACTAAAACCTTAAAGAACCACAGATAGCTGGAAGACATGACAGCTTTAGGCTACAAACGGTGAACCACTTATCACTGTAAAGCTCTGAGTTCTTTGGAGCAGTAATGATGAAAAATCAGCTCCAAAGCCTCTAATGCTCTAAATATCTTATTGTCCATGTCTCTCTGTCTTTATTCTGTCACTACAATAAACTCAGAGCAACTTCTCCTCACTCTGAGATCAGAAAAATACAGGATTGATCCCATTGACTTTGGCTACAAGCAGCTGACAGCTAGGCCTCTGAAGGAGACGCTCTGATTGGCTGTGACATCACCCACTGAAATGTGTCTGGTAGTGAAGGAAAAAGAAACTGACTTTTGACCTTTTCCTTCACAGGAGGATTTGGTGGCAACTTCTACAGCAATGATGGCTACGGAGGAAACTACAGCCACTCTGGTAGTGTGGATTGGTGGGGCAACTAAGTCACCTAAGGAATAGGTTGCCATGCCAACCCAACCCAATGGAAACCACATGTTAACTTAAGCCAGACCATAACAACCCTCCCTGTGTAGCTTCACTGACACACAGTACATTACCAACCCTGGTTCTCTGCCATTCGCTTCTCTCGAAAGGAAGTGCAGCACGACGCAAAAGGAAAGTCACCAGCAACGTGCGACGCACCGGAGACCGCAGAGATTTCGCACACCTCAGAGTGAGCATGGATGCTGACGTGCATTGTCCGATAGCAACCTCGGACTTTTCATTGTTAAAAGTATTTTTGTTCTTTTTGTGGAAGGAAAAAACCCAATTTAACCTGAGGATCATTTGTATGTTAATGTACTGTGCCTTTTGAATTTAAACAGGAAATCTATGTTTTCATTTCACCAGATGAACACGGCCAAGAGCTCTAAATTTGTTTTTACAGTTATTTTGTCTGGTGGGGGAAAAAAAAAAAAAAGAAAAAAAAATACTAGAAGGGTAAAATAAGCTTCGACTTAATCAAACCTTGGCAAACACTGGGGTATTGTGGCTCTCGGAGTCATGATTCCATTTGAACTTCAAATTTATTGCAGGAACATCATGTAGCCTTTTCTATAGTCAAACAGCTAATGGAGCCATTACTATGTCTAATACAAACTGGGCCACTCTGTGAAGCAACCGTACGGTCCCGAGGGACAACGTTACATTTGTTTTCTTACTTTTTTTTTTTTTTTGCTCACTCTATCCTGGACAGGCTCCTTTTTATGGATATGGTAGTCTTTAAAATATCCATTCCTATTGTAATCTTAAGAAACACAGAAGTCATTAAGCTCAGTGCCAATGATCGCTGAGGTTTAAGCAAGAATAATCAATGCTGGAACTTGTTACTCCACGTTTTTCAATTGACTTGACAGTGTTAAGGCAGCTAGTATGTTACTGAGTGCTAGCTACATTAAGTGGGCGGTGTTTTTTGTTTGTTTTTACTTGAGACATTTTTGGTGCAGGTGTGTACAAAATTGAAAACTTTTTTTTTTTTTTAATTGTTTCTCAACAAATATGTATCAAAACAAAAATGCCTGCCATCTTGAAAGTGAAGTTCAAAATGGCTGCATAAAGGACCACAGCATCGGGAGGGCATAGCGTGGTGTTAGTGTTTACTGAATCGACCGGCAACCACGAGGCCCAGCTGGTATTCTACGCTTGCAAGTGTTTTGTTTTTTGGTCAAGGAGAAAGGACACGTGAACTGAGTCGCAGGCTTAACTTAATTACAAACGTTTTCTCTTTTCAAGCTGCGTTGGAGGCATGGTTCATCTTTAAGAGACAGGCATTTGAATGATCACTGAGGTTTATCAATTTAAACAGCGAAGGGGCGGAGCAGGGTAGAGCAGCACTCCGACCACTGGGGTTAGAGGGGGGAAATGGGGTGGGCGGGGCTAGGCGTTTTGGGGTGCAGGGTGGATGCGATTTTCAGTGCACCGCCGTCGTCAGTGGCTTTGGTTTCCATTGCTGCATAGTGTAACTGTGGAGGTGGCCAAAGACGGGGAGAGTTCACTTCCTGGATCATTAAAGTACTGTCAGGCCCTCTGGGAGTTCATCTGCTCAGACGTGTATTAAAAAAAATAAATCCGTGGCTTCGTGAAGCCAGCGCAGGCTTTTCCTCTCAGAGAGGAGCAGCCATCGAGGGGAGGAGACATGGGGGCGTTTCACCTCAAAAAACAAACGTTCCCAATTTTCTCATCGGGTGTGTTGTGCCTTTGAAACCTTTTTTTAAGAAATTGAGCTAAAAGTGGATGCACTGACAGTGTTGAACTTGAGACTGAATGGTGCTACTTGATTTAGGTGTGTAGGCCCTTGTACGTCGTGCCCATCGAGTTTTACAAAAGTTCTTTTATTGCACATCTAGAGTTTTATATAGATGTCTTGACTATGTGTCCTTAAGCTTCCAAATATTGTGTGTGAGGAGATTGTGGAAAAACGCAGCTTGTTTACAAAGGGGAAGGGTTCTCAACATTTAAACCAGGATTTATTTGGGACCAGGGGATTTAGCAGTTTGGGGGAATTTAGCCATTTGCACAGATTTCTAGATTCTACTTTTGCTGCTAGTTTTGTGTAATTTATTAAGCATTTTTGACAAATATTTATTTTTGTAAGCCTCAAAGTGATTCTTTGAAAGTTTCAGAAACTTGACCAAAAGACAGTACAAAAAACACTGGCACTTGAATGTTGAATGTCACCTGTATGCGTGAAATTTATATATTTCGGGGTAGCGTGAGCTTTTTAATGTTTAAGATACATTGGACTCAGTAAATAATATCCACAGCTGTTTCGGGGCCTTCTCAGGGCCGGTCATCTATCAGATTATACTAATTGGTCAACAAAATTTGAAATGGAATTGAACAAACATGCCAAGGTTTGGAATAAAGCTGTCAAAAGAGCAAATAAATTTCCTAAGCATATCGGTGCAGAAGTATTCAGATTCTCCAATTGTGTGCTTTATTGATTCTTTACTCGAATTTGACCTGATAATTATTTTTCTCCAGTGAATGTCTGGCACATGGCAATCCTTAAAGAAACAAACATGTGGTTTATTCTCATTGTTGTATTTGCATATATGACGCCTCTGGAGTTCTCCCCGAATGTGGAGCAGGTCTGAAGCAGCCGTTGGCGCTGCTTCGGGATGAACAAGAAATCTGTGCTGCTCGCATCCGTCGTAGGCGGCGCACCAAGACTTGTTCCACGTTCTCCTGAGAACCCTAGAGCTCTTTAGATGTAGACTTTGCTTTCTGTAATAGCTTATAGGCTCCTGCACTGCATGGGAAATACTCTGCTGTGCAATTGTATGATTTTACCAAAATAAAATGTTTGAATGCAAAAGTACCTTGAAAAATCAAGCATGTTTCCTGAAGACTTGTTTACTGTAGTCGTGCAGAGAATTCCTGTAGCAAGTCGCCCGTCGCCCTGTGTGGGTACAGGGCGGCCACAGGCGGCCACATTCGATTTGGTATGAACTGGACGGGATTCGTTTCTTTTTGACAAAATATAAAGATTTAATTTGTGAATTCAATGGTGTCGTTTGTCTTATTTTCATAAGTGACTTGATGTGAACGTTTTACACTTTATTTATTTTGCTTGTGTTGTACATGTATTCAGACACTGAGCTTAAAACCAGTTTTCAGGATTTCTGGAACTTTGTGATGTCACAACAAAGCCCAGCCCACCTGTTCCGTTTCACTTTTTTCCCAGTGTTTAATAAGAAGAAACGGTAAAATGGTGCAGGTCAGCTGGGCTTTTGTTGTGACATCACAAAGTTCCAGAAGTCCTGAGTCTGGTTTTAAGGCTCAGTTTCTGAATACAGGCTGTGAGCATTTCTCTGTGACTGAGACCTTTGATACTTTAACTGTATTAATATAGAACCTGGACCTGCTTTATAATCAGAGACCACATGGAGGTCTACCTTTAGACCGTATGGACCTTTAACATCTACCTTTAGACTGTATGGACCTTTAACATCGACCTTTAGACTGTATGGACCTTTAACATCGACCTTTAGCCCGTATGGACCTTTATAACGTGTCATTACGTTCATATGTTTAAATTTTAAAGGTAATAGCTCAAACATGCAGAAAATAGATTAAAAACAAACTTTAAAGTGTCCCACATAAATCAAGATATTTCAAAAACATTGATAAAGAATTGTCAAAGACAATATGAGATGATCTTGACCTTTGAAGAGTCTTAAGACCTGGTTCTATCACCCAACCTCTGGTGTTTTTGCAGGGTTACAACTAACAGTCATAGAAACCATCAAATGTTTCTTAAAGCATTAATTCAACAATGACTTGATGATCTAAAGTGTTTCTCTCAGTCCATCTGTTGCAGCTCTCGTCTCCCAGTGTGAAAGAACTAGACCGTGTTACCTGCAGGTCTGTCAGCTCCTTAAGCAGGAAAAGCACATTGTTATAATTCTTATTTGAAATAAAATGAATGACCTCTGAATTCACCGCTTCAGTTTCAAGGTCTCTGGCTCCAGCATGTTCCTGCAGCCATGATGTCACAGGTGTAACACACAGTCAAGTCAGACCAGGTGAGCTGGAAACCAGACGACCCAAATCCAGAGGTCTGCCCCCGGCCTCCTCCCCTGGAGACCAGATGTGCAGAACATGGTGTGTGACACAGTTTTTCATTAACAGACTCGTTTTACTGGGAAAAGAAAGCTGACCTGTATTTTTTGCCTCCTCTGATTCTCTACACTTTGACCATCTGTGGCAGCTTTTCAGAAGCAGAAAGACAAAACATCGTTTACCCCAATTTTGGAGAGTTTTTCATGTTACTCTCGAAAAGGTCACATGGTCTCTAATGTGCCGAGTCGGTTTCATAACCACGGAGCCAGTGACACCCATTAGAGCCCTGTTGTATAATTCTGTGTCATTTTTAAAATAAGGTTTTAGGGACGATCATGTCGGGTGAAGAGTTACTGGACAGACACAACAGACGGGCTCTGGGGCCCACAGGGTCAAGGGGCCCCAGCCTCTGTGTGAAGTGACTGTTGAGTCAATTGAATGACCAAAAGAATTTCAAAGCAACAACAAAGAGGTGAAAAATGAGCACAAAGACCTGAAACAACTACAAAGAGACACAAAACGACTTCAGAGAGACTCAAAATTATGAAAAGGACAAAAAAGAGATTCAACATTCATAAAAAAAGAGACACACAACAGAAAAAAGACAAAATTACACCAATCAATGAGATTCAAAATCAATAAAAAGGGGACAAAATGTAAATGAAGAGACAGAAAATGACACAAGATGAATTCAAAAAGACACAAATTGATTAGGAAGACACACAAAACTACAAAGAGACTTTACTAAAAAAAGAGAAAAACCAGCCACAACGTCATCTATGTCAGTTTCAGTCTGGGTGTCGTGGCTGAAGCTACACACTCTACACACTCTGCACACTTTACACACTCTACACACTCTGCACACTCTACACACTCTACACACTCTACACACTCTGCACACTCTGCACACTCTACACACTCTGCACACTCTACACACTCTACACACTCTACACACTCTACACACTGCACACACTGCACACGACACACTCTACACACTCTACACACTCTGCTCACTCTACACACTCTACACACTCTGCTCACTCTACACACTCTACACACTCTGCTCACTCTACACACTCTACACACTCTGCTCACTTTACACACTCTACACACTCTACACACTCTACACACTCGGCTCTGGAGAAAGAGGCCGACCGGCTCCGACAGTGTAATAATCTTATTTAATAAAAATTGTATTGATCACCTCCCCCATCAGAACACACCGCTGATGGTCCACTCATCCTCTAATCCATTTCAACATCTGCATTTCTCATAAGTTTCACCTCCAACTTCATGCTGTGTGTGTGTGTGTGTGTGTGTGTGTGTGTGTGTGTGTGTGTGTGTGTGTGTGTTGGTGGGCTGTAATCTGTGTGTTTCTAAGTTACCGCTCTGCCTTCATGGTTTGATCTGAAAGCTTTGCTTCACTTCTGTAATCCTGCCAGCTGCCTCTCTCCATCTCCATCCACCCATCACTCCATCCAGGGGATTTGACTGCCATTAAGAGATGGCTTTTTGGTGTGTGTGTGTGTGTGTGTGTGTGTATGTGTGTGTGTGTGTGTGTGTGTGTGGGGTGGGGGGTGAAGTGTAAAAACAGCCACATACACTTCAGGAGAGTTGTGTCAGGCTCAGTGATGTGCTCGGCGCTGCAGAGTGTGGGCTGATGGGACGATGGACACGTGTCAGGACACTTGGACTCTGACTGTTGAGACACATGGATGCAGCTGTGAGGAAAGATCGACAGGTGAGTCTCTGCTTTTTCTGTATGTTGGTTTGTTCAGGTTCATGTGTGTGATCATGGATGGATTACCAAACAGGTCTACGGGGCCCAAGGACCAGGGGCCCTGGGGCCTGAGCATCGGTATGAAGTGACAATATTACCACTATAAAGTCATTAGTCTCAGTTAGAAGGTGAACTACAGAGACTAAACAACTGCAAAGAGACTCAAAACAAACAAAGAAAAAGCTACAAACCACAGGGACACAAACTGACCAACAGACAAACAAAAGTATGACAGAGAGACAATAATGACTTTCAGTCTGTGGACCACTTTCTTTTCATCTGGTACTTTTATGGTGTACCTTTTCATCCACAAAGATGGTATCAGATCTAACTGTGCTTCTTTGACAGGACTGAGCTACAGCTACAGCTGACTCACTCCAGACCTCCGACTGCCTTTGTCACGGACAGAGTTTATATAATTCATAATAGTTCATCATAAGTGCTACTGTGCTCTTTTTGTGCTGTTTCAGACCTTCGTTAATCCTGGCATGTCCCAGATGAGAGACCACAGTAATGACTGTCATCACTTTCACTGGTCAGTTTCAATCCCTTCACTCTTCTACTGTCCTTTCCCTCCACAGCAGCTTCTGTCTTAGTAACTTAGTTTCCCACTCATTTGATCCCTAACGTGAAGATTTTGTTTCCCGCCACTCGACGACTCAGACCTTTGAGTTTCCCTCCTGTTCATCTACGGGGCCGGTTGATTGATTGATCAGACTAAAAGGCCGGACTGGGGCTAACGTGGACCGGCTGGAGGGTGAAATCCCAGGCACAGACAATACCTATTGTTGTGAAGCTAATCTCTGATGTAAGCTGTTCTTTCTTAATCACATCATTTCACCAGCAGCTGGCAAAGAGACAGTTCAGCCCTCAACCTGCCGTCAACGTGACTCCAACATCAAATCATCGCTCCACTGACGTCCTTATGCTGCTGCAAAAATCAATGCAGGCATTTAATCTGTGAAAGGGAAGAGAGGAGCTGCTGTTTTCACCTAGTTTATTTACCTACGTTAATATGTTTTGTAGCTTTTTATGAATCCTTAGTTTTGCAGCAGTAAAACGCAGCAAAGAAAATTGGTTGTGATTATTTACAGTAGTTATTTAATCATCAATTAATCTAATTTTCCCCAAGTAATCAATTCGTCGTGTGGGTTCAAAAGTGGCAGAAAATGGTGAAAAATGATTTAATCAATGGTCTAAATCATTTACAATAAACCAGAGAAGCTGGAACCAACTATTTTCAAACAATTAAACAATTATCAAAGTTAGTTTTAGCTAAAAGCTAACATTGCTATGCTAACAAACATGCAATGCTAACACACACAATGCTACTGCGCTGATGTTTAACCTGTTGTAGTTTTAGTCCACAATGTAACTGAATTCATGCCAACATTCACTTCCTGTTTACTGTAAAATTAAATATTCATTTAAGTGAAAACTTATAGCCCAGCTGGGGTTAGCATGCTAACGCTATTAGAAGATGATAGAAAGTGATAGAAGTAGAGGCAAAAAAGTAGTTTCCCACCTCTGAAGACAGATGTTGGTGAGAAGTTTAATAGTGAACAGATTTCTACTGGACTGGCTCAGTAAACTGCTGTTATGCTATGTTAGCTATGTAGCAATAGCAAAACTTACATATAGCTCATTTTCAGGTTCAATGTAACATTATAATATATTTCAACTCATATTCTGTGTATATGGACAAATACTTAAAATCCTTGGAATTCATCCCCTGGGGACCGTGAACATGTAGGAAATTTCAGTCTGAGTATTTTAGTCTGGGCCAAAGTGGTGACATCACTAACAGCTAGCGCGGCTAAAAATCGAGTTTGAATCGAAAACCAGTGTTTAGCTTTCCCTGCTATGGTGAGTCGAGATGTCACAGAGCTAATAAAATCAAAACTAGTTGGAAGACATTTGTGATGACCACCACTAACCACCAGCTCTGTCCTGCCTCCAGTGTCCGTGCTGTGCCTGCTGCCCCAGGCGGTGCTGGCCCGGTGGGCCTGTGTTCGGGCCTGTCCGGCGTCCTGCTCCTGCACCCAGGAGAAGAGCTGCAGCGTGCTGTGCGACCGCTCCGGCTTGGCTGAGCTGCCCAAAGAGTTTCCCTGCGAGGCCTCAGCCATCAACCTGGACAAGAACAGGCTGAAGTTCCTGTCTGAACGAGCCTTCGGGACCCTGCCCTCCCTCCGCTCTCTGTCTCTGGACCACAACAACATCTCCTTCATCACTCCTGGAGCCTTCAAGGTCCGAGTGTTTGTGCTGAGGCTTAATGACACCTTCACAAGAAATTTAGTGTTTATTATGTTTCGTATAATATTTGTTTTGTTTTTTTTAATTTTCTCCTTTTTAACAGATAAAAATAAGAATTTAAACAGAAGATAAATGACGCCATCAGGAAAAATGTTCAGGATCAGTTCAACACTTTGTGATAATATAAAGGAGAAAAATTCATATACTATTTATTTATAAACAATGAATTTGTTTTATAATATAATAAATGATTATTATTTATATGATGTCATGTCAATGTAAGACAATAAAATTAAAAATAGAAAATATGCTAATATGATCATAGCCTTTAATATGTAAGATATATATATAAGATATAAAATAAAATGATATCAAGTGATAAAAAGTGTGGTGATATGTTATATTTATAATATGATAAATATAAAGATGTTATGTTGTGATGTTATATGTCATTATTAAGATGATGTTAAGTATTGATGGGTGTTGAGGTCAGGTCAGTCTGCAGAGGGGGGAAACTAGTCCCCACCTCTACCCCCAGGCAACACGTCCAGGGACACCAGCAGGACACGGGGTCTTTATTTGTGAATTAACTGTAACATCTGATGAACGCAGCGTCTCGGAGTAAAAGCAGAAAATGTGATGAAAAGAAAATATTTAACGAGATTGAAAATATTCAGCTTTATGTTGAACCTGTGCCCTGCAGGGCCTCTCCAACCTGGTGGAGCTGAAGATGGCGCACAACGAGTACATCAGCTACCTCCACACACGGACCTTCACAGGCCTGAAGAAGCTGGTGCGCCTGGACCTGTCCGACTGCAACCTCTTCAACATCCCCGACCGCATCTTCATCGAGCAGACGGCGCTGAAGGAGCTGCTCTGCTTCCAAAACAACTTCAGGAGGATCCCCGGGGCCATCAGGGGCATGGAGAACCTGACTCACATCTACCTGGAGAGGAACAAGATCGAGGCGGTGGCCTACAACTCCCTGCTGGGCCTCGGGAGCCTCAAGTAAGTCACAGGCTGGAGACCTAAAGCAGTAACATCAGCTGAGGGGATAATTAGTCCTGATCCAGGAACATGATGCTCCAGCACAGTCCCTCTAGACCTGGAAGTTTCAGTCGCTCCAAGGCCCAGAAATATGGAGGCCCAAAGGCGCCAATACTGGATTTAAAACAGCTCAAGTGTTTGTGCTGAGGCTTGAAGGCATTTATGACACGGTTATAGGAATTTAGTATTTATTAGTGTTTAGTATAGTTTTTTTCTTCTTTTTTTTCTTCTCCCTTTGAACAAATAAAAATAAAACTTTAGGACAAACAGACATCACCAGGGAAAAGGTGCAGGATTAGTTAGAGTAAACTGGTCTGTGTTTACACTGTGTTTTAACACTTCCTGTGGTGAAGGTTATCGACACCATCAGGTTCAGGATTGGTTATGTAACATGATGCTACAGCACAAAGTGGCCAATATTGGATTTATGAAATAAATAATCAAATGAAAGAAAATTTAAAATATATAAATGAAACAATACATTATGAAATAATTAACAGAATCAAATATTGTTTTTTATTTTATCATTTAAGTGTTAACATGTCACTTTATTTGTGTCTTTATTTTTTTTGTCACATTTTATTACAGTGGTGATGTTACTGCTCTTTAAAGACACAAACTACCATCAACAATAAAGTCTGAACCAACTATGTTGTTTCTGCTGGAAATTAAAAAAAACAAACAAACAAAAAAAAACAGCACAAAGACAAAAAACTTAGTCTTCTTTCATTTAGCTGCACACGCTACCTCCCTACCTACCTACCTGCCTACCTACCTACCTACCTACCTACCTACCTACCTACCTACCTACCTACCTGCCTACCTGCCTACCTGCCTACCTAGCTGGCTAATTAGGACATGAACATGGTTTATACTGTGTTCACGTCACATGGGAAGGAAAGTAAAGATGGAAAGATTCACGTTTGCATGTGAATCTTTGTTAAATATTCTACACATCTGGTTCTCAGTGTTAAGTCTGAAACTGTGTCTGAGAAGGTTTCAGTCTCTTTGCTGCTCAGTCTTTCCCTCCTTTTCTTTCTAACCCTTTTTCCAGGTGATGATTAGTCATATAAGACAGTGCAGTGGTGCAGTGGTGCAGTGGTTAGTACTCCCGCCTCACAGCAAGAAGCTTCTGGGTTTGAACCCTTTCTGTGAGGAGTTTACATAGTGGTTTGAATAATGGATGGATTATAATAGTACTAATTATAATTAGTCTTATCATCTATGAATTGTCAAAAAACCTTGCTTTTATCTAAATTGCAGATTTTTTTTTTCTATTTTTGTTTAAAAAAATTACAGAATTTTACACTAATTGATTTTCAAAATAAAAAACCTTGTTTCACTTTTTTGAACATCTCTAACTTCTAATTATCTCAGGTACCTGAACCTCCAGGAGAACCGCATCAACGTGATCCATGACCAGGCCTTCCAGGACCTCGTGCGTCTGGAGAATTTCTACCTCAATG
The DNA here is from genome assembly GCA_038496675.1 of Rachycentron canadum. Lineage (NCBI taxonomy): Eukaryota > Metazoa > Chordata > Actinopteri > Carangiformes > Rachycentridae > Rachycentron > Rachycentron canadum. Next base: position 1,288,391 of record CM076658.1, read on the forward strand.
ACAACCTGCTATCTGATCTGCCCCGGCTCGCCTTCAAGGGCCTCAGCCGCCTCAAGATGCTCAACCTTGGGGGGAACCAGCTGACTAACGTTTCCCGGACATGGTTCAGTGACCTGGTGGAGCTGGAGATCCTGTACCTGGACAGGAACCAGCTGCTGTACATCGAGGAGGGAACCTTTGAGAACCTGACCAGCCTGATCACGCTCCACCTGAACAGCAACAACCTCACCACCCTCCCCTTCCCCGTTTTTCAGCCCATCTACTTCCTGGGCCGACTCTACCTCTTCAGAAACCCCTGGGAGTGCGACTGCTCCCTGGAGTGGCTGAAGGAGTGGATGGAGAGCTACAAGCTGGTGCGGGACATCCCCTGCACCTCGCCGTCCTCTGTGGCAGGACTGGATCTGAGCGAGGTGGTCTTTGCCAAGGTGAACGGCACGTGCGTGGACCCCGCGGAGCTCAACTTGACCACGGCCTCCTCCGAGGTCGCGTCCACCACGGAGAACCGCTTCAACAGCCTCATCTCCAAGCTGCTGCAGCAGGAGCTCAGGGAGGAGATGGGGAACGGCACTGAGAGCCTCCGCAACGGGACCCTGCTGGAGCCCGAAGAGGGGCCGCTCTCTGCAGGGGTCAGAGGGCAACGGGCCGACCAATCACTGCTCTGCTTCACCGTGGTGTGGCTCACCTTTGTTCTGATTGGCCTGTTAGAGTGTCACGTCTGTCTTTATTGCACATGAGAACTGTGGAACTGGAGGAAACAGGAAGTAGCTTTTCAAATTGCTGATGAGATGAAAGATGTTTTTATCAACCAGCGGGAACCAGTGAGTGGTTTCTGGTGCGAGTCTGCTCTGCCACACACAGGACTGTGGGATTGTTTTCTTCCAGTTGTATTACGACTGTGGTGAACTGAGGAAGGCCGGCGGCGTTTATGTCGACATGAGCAGATAATAGACAATAATCTATGATATTTATAGATGAACTGCTTATATAAGAGAAATCACAGTAACGTGTCTGATACGTGTTTTCATCTGAGGCGGGTGTTGATTTCAAACGACGTGATAAGGATGTGAATGTGAGCTTCCACCTTTTGTTGCATAATACTTAATTTTAATTAATATTATGTAATATTCATAGGATTAAATTGTCTGTTACCAGTGTTTTATTTGTGTTTCCATCATCACATCTACTGTGTGTGTAAAGTCAGAGGAGATAAGAGTTCCTATAGTTATCTCCTAAACAGATGTCTCCTCCGCTTGCTTCCATTCATTCAGCTCTAAATGTCGATTCTGCAGCTTTTCCATAAATGCATTAATCTTCTTATTGCGTTTGGCTCAGCGGCATCGCTGCCTGTGTTTGCTACAACGTGCTGGAGGGACTTTCTCATCGCTTTTGTGTCCTATGGATGGACGGATGGACCGTTTCCCCCCTGTGGTCGTGATTTCTCTCCACACGGGGTGCAGCCTGGGGTGTGATCGACATATGTCAGGGGGAGGATGAGGGAGGGAGTAGTGTCAAAGCATGTCAGGAGAGGTTTCAGGTACTTCAGGTTACAAATGAACAGACTGATCTTGATTTGCAGCTTGTTCTGCAGAGGTTAAATATACCCATTGCTTCTCTTCTACCCTGGTGAATGTCAGTAGTTTGGTGTGACAGCCAGTGACAGTTCAGTGTTTTTAGACAGAACAGTCTGTCACAGTCTATTTTTCTAAATAAGTAAATGAATAAAATTTGCTGATGAACTTTTGACTCGTCTGCTCAGTGACTCCTTTCAGCCTCGGCTGATGAGTCGACCTGTTTCAGTTAATCTGTTGCCTGTTGGCCCTTTAATGTGGGATTAGACGACGGTGGAGGCCGACTGCTGCTTCACTTACCATCGTTCTCATGCAGCTGTGTTTTTTTTTTTTTATCCTGGACCAGTGCAGAAATGTAATAAATCTCTAATTTATGTGGGTCAAAGTTGAAATGACAGAGGTGTTACTGTGGGGAGCTCAATGTTTTCTACTTAGAAAGCAAATCTCCTGTAATTCCTCAATAATTTTCAAAGAAGTTTCCTGGAAAAAGCTTCATTTGAACAAATATATACAGAATAGTGACAGAATATTTTATTTAGTTGTGTTAAAGGAAATGCCTGAAATCACTGCCATCCAGAAGGGGGATGTAACAAAATACAATTTGGAGTCTTATAAAATTGTGCTTTATTGTTGATTAAACTGGTGAAACTACACAATCAGAGCTGAAAAGATCAGTATCAATGACTGTCAATAAAAGTGACTGTAAGAAGAAGTCAGATTGTATTGAAGTCTATGGGAAAATGTCCCTACTTCTCCTTGATTTATTAGCTCAGTAAACGTTTTCCTAATGAGTTTATGGTCTCAGTCTCTAGTTTCAAGTCTTCAATACAACATGATGTTCATTTTTTAAATGATGGTCCATTTAGAGGAAAATAGACCATAAGGCAGGGGATGGATTAGGGGGCGTGGCTACTGTGTGATTGACAGATTGCACCACCCAATCAGGAGAGTACAGAGCAGATGGTTTCTACTGGTTTAAAAAAACAAGAAATTACAAACTGGAGGCTTCAAAACAGCAGCTCACAGACTGATGGGTGACGTCACAGAGGGTTGACACTTGGTCAGGAGACAGAAATATAATTGGTCAAATAGTTCAAGCTTCTCAAAAGTGAAGATTTGCTGCTTCTAGTTTTATAAATTTTAATCAATTTTGATGTTTAAACTCTTAGTTAGTCAGAAGAATTGTGACAGTGTCACGTTGGGCTCTGGGTTATTGTGAGGGAGATTTATCTGCATTTTCTGCATCAATTGCAACAATTATCCAGGAATATAATCAGCAGATTAATAATAATGAAACACCAAGTAAAACCCTGTTTTTTTATAATAATGCATGAGTAATAATAGAATAATAGAATTTAACAGTGCAACACAATTTTTATGCAAGTATTTTCACTTTTAATACTTCAATTACTCTTTTACTTAAGTATTATTTTCTCTGCAGGACTTTCATTATAATGAGGTATTTTTACAGTGTGGTGTTTGTTAAGCATCTGAAATATTAGTTTATCTTTTTTCCTGCTCTGTAGACACAGTTTCATCTGACCTGCCAGGCACTGACTAAGATTTAAGATTGATTATGATAGGAATGACTTGGAATTAATGAAATGGGAACCGCCTCTCTGTTTTCACTGTTGCCAAATTATATTGTGTTTTCTAAGAACTTACAAACAAACTGAGACAAGTGTCACTGAAAATCCCTGAGGGGTCAAGATTAGACATAAACTCTCACTGTGAGTGTAACTAACTCACAGGGAATGTGAAAACCAAATGATGCCTGTTTGCTCTCACTGATCTCACCCATCAGTATATAAGGTCTTTATCATTGAATAAAATATAATGCATTTTTAAAAATAGATTTAACTTTTCAAAATTAGCACTAAGTTTCTTCAGAACTGGTAAACAGTTGCCCCTCTGGATTGTAAGTTAGTTGTTGTGGTTCAACAGCTGCTGAGCAGTTGTTTTCTTTCCTCGGCTGAATGGTGATTTGGCCTGGTCGTAGTTTGGCTGGGGCACACAGAGACATTAATTTAATACTTGTGTTGCATGAAAAATCAGATCTCAGTCCGATCTGAAACCACAGACAGGATTCATATATTTATACTCCTAGAGGGAGTATCTCTGATGTCCATCACACAAACATCCATAAACCTGCTCCTTATGACAGCAGGACTTGCCTGAGAATAATCTCCTCTATAAGTTTCTCTGTGTGTCACTGTGATTTAAGTGACAGTTGTCAGTATATTCAGTGGTAGATACACACAGGGACAACTGATGGTGAATTCGGCATACTTCATTTTCCTATATGAAACGGATATAGACTCAAAACACGTATCTATAATAGTTTATATAACAACTTATCTCACTGAATCAATGACACAATTACACATTCTCTTTCTCTTAAAGTTAGTATGTTTATGTAGGTGAAGACTAAATATGATATTATCTTAAATACTGTGTAGATATATATTTGAAGTCTAATTTTAACCGTCAGTCAAATGCAGCACAGGTGAGATTTCATCAGATTCAGTGACTGTCAGGTGAATGTTTCAGATACTTTTAAGTTAGTTACACAACATTTTTAGGCCCAAACTCAGTATTTGACGTTAGTTATCTAACTAATTTAGCGAAAAAAGCTGATGTTGCTAATAACGAAGCTAACGATAATGGGATTCTAGTGGAAAACGAGTTTGACCCGGATACAGACAAGAGGAGCGCGACCCTTATTTATAAAGTGTGTAAGTCAGTATTTCATTGTTGTGTTTCCATTTCATTCAAAGATAAATGTTGTGGCGCTTGTTTATAACCGGCAACTTGTTAAACCAGCCGTATTATAGCTAACTGTGTTTAAACTAGCCGCGTTTTAGCTAACTGTGTTTAAACCAGCCGCGTTTTAGCTAACTGTTTAAACTAGCCATGTTTTAGCTAACTGCGTTTAAACCAGCCGTATTTTAGCTAACTGTGTTTAAACCAGCCATGTTTTAGCTAACTGTGTTTAAACCAGCCGTATTTTAGCTAACTGTGTTTAAACCAGCCGTATTTTAGCTAACTGTTTAAACTAGCCGTGTTTTAGCTAACTGTTTAAACTAGCCGTGTTTTAGCTAACTGTTTAAACCAGCCGCGTTTTAGCTAACTGTGTTTAAACCAGCCGTATTTTAGCTAACTGTGTTTAAACCAGCAATGTTTTAGCTAACTGTGTTTAAACCAGCCGTATTTTAGCTAACTGTGTTTAAAATAGCCGTGTTTTAGCTAACTGTTTAAACTAGCCGTGTTTTAGCTAACTGTTTAAACTAGCCGTGTTTTAGCTAACTGTTTAAACNCCATGTTTTAGCTAACTGTGTTTAAACCAGCCGTATTTTAGCTAACTGTGTTTAAACTAGCCATGTTTTAGCTAACTGTGTTTAAACTAGCCGCGTTTTAGCTAACTGTGTTTAAATTAGCCATATTATAGCTAACTGTGTTTAAACCCGTCGTGTTTTAGCTAGCTGTTTAAACCAACCGTGTTTTAGCTAACTGTGTTTAAACTAGCCGTATTATAGCTAACTGTGTTTAAACCAGCCGTGTTTTAGCTAACTGTGTTTAAACTAGCCGCGTTTTAGCTAACTGTGTTTAAACCAGCCGCGTTTTAGCTAACTGTTTAAACTAGCCGCGTTTTAGCTAACTGTTTAAACTAGCCGCGTTTTAGCTAACTGTTTAAACTAGCCGTGTTTTAGCTAACTGTTTAAACTAGGCGTGTTTTAGCTAACTGTTTAAATTAGCCGCGTTTTAGCTAACTGTTTAAACTAGCCGTATTATAGCTAACTGTGTTTAAACCAGCCGTGTTTTAGCTAACTGTGTTTAAACTAGCCGCGTTTTAGCTAACTGTTTAAACCAGCCGCGTTTTAGCTAACTGTTTAAACCAGCCGCGTTTTAGCTAACTGTTTAAACTAGCCGCGTTTTAGCTAACTGTTTAAACTAGCCGTGTTTTAGCTAACTGTTTAAACTAGCCGTGTTTTAGCTAACTGTGTTTAAAGTGGCTGTGTTTTAGCTAACTGTGTTTAAACTAGCCGTGTTTTAGCTAACTGTTTAAACTAGCCGTGTTTTAGCTAACTGTTTAAACTAGCCGTGTTTTAGCTAACTGTTTAAACTAGCCGCGGCGGCCTTTCTGTCCGAACACATTAACGGTTTTTTCCACTGCTCGTCGCCATTGAAGTGAGACATCACTCTCTGACAAAGCCTCAAACTTTTATCTTATTTTTAATGACCTCTGTGTTTTTATTCTGTTTCTAATAAAAGAATGATTATTAAGTCCAGTTCCCCCATCTGGACCACAACAGACCAGGTCTCGACCAACAGTAAATAAAATCATATAAGGTCGTAAGAAGTGGAAGAAAATGGAGAATATTAGTTGTTCAATAAACTTTCTTCTGATCTGCTGAACCAGAAGCCTATAATTAAAAGCTAACTTTAGCTTCATCCTCTGACTGTAGTGAACCTAACAGCTGACCTCAGTCTGGGGGATTAAACAGTGAAGCACCATGTTCAGTCTCATCTCACTTGGATTGATTGAAATCACAAAATGCACAGAGGTCGACTGAGGCCACGTTCACCTGAAGGAAGAGGCCCAGGCTGGACACTGTTTACTGTGCGCTTCATTTTCCATTTAAATGTCAGGGTCCAGATAATTTTCATTATTGATTGTTTTCTGTTTTAATTGATCAATCATGTGACCTGTGATGTTAGAGGAGTCTGAACTTCTGACAGTGAAGATGTTTAGACAGTGACTGTAAATCAACTCTTGACATTTCTGCTTGGAAAATTATTTAAAACTGATTGATCAAACATAAATGTGTTGATTTTCTTTCAATCAATGAATCAGCTAATTGTTGCAGCTCTGTTGGCAATCTATGAAAAATGAATTAGTTAATTGTTAATGTCATTATTAGCTGATTGTCTCCTTCTCATGTTGTTATTTCTTAAACTAAAATAACTTTGGATTTTTGAAAAACAAGCAGCTTGATGAGGATTTAAACACTTTTTAGACTTTACAGTCCAAACACTGAGCTGGTAAACCCACAGAATAACAGGCAGATTCATCAGGACTGAACATATCTACATTGCTTTCCATCATATTTATATCAGAGATGAGACAAACAGTTCTCGCTGCTGAGAGAGAAACTAATGTGTGGAAATAAATCACACACTGAATATTAATGATAAATTTCCTTTGTGTCAAACAGGTTCCTGTCAGTGTTGCAGCCACAGTCTCACTGTGAGTATGAATCTCTTTACACTCAGATGAATCTTCATTAGGCTTTTTTGCTCTGATTATTTGAATGTTTCAAAATCATCTTGAACTTATTTATTTTATTTCAGTAAAAGACTCAATAACAAAAAATACCCCAAGTCCTGTATTTAACTGGAAACACTGGTCATTTGTGTGTGTGTAAGTTTATTTTGAAAGTGTGGTACAGTAAAAATTTTTCTTCTGAAATGTAGAAACTTCAAGTAGAATAAAATGGAGGCACAAATTCCTCAGAATTGTACTGTAATAAATGAGTTAATGTATTTAATTAAGCAATTAGTCAATTGATTAATTGATAGAAAAAAATCATAATAATTATATATTTGTGAATCCAAACAGTTGTTTCTTCTGGATAAAAGTCTGTGTGCAAAGTAGTTAGAAAAACAGTAAAATACTGTGTTTAAATATTAATGCATCCATATTAACAACCTGAAATGTTATATATATATATATAATACACAGTAGAGTAATTATTTATCAAATTAATCTACTGTTTATGAAGTTGTTTATTTGCTGAAGTGAACAAGTGTGTTTGACAATTGTGACAATAGTGTTTAGTGTTTAAGCAACTTTAAAAGATTATTCAGTTTACTTAAGACTGGAAAAGTGAAACTTCTCAAACTTGAGAAACTGAAACAAATATAAAAAAATTCAATTAACTAATCACAGTCACTCACAGAAGCCTTTTCCCTGCAGAGCAAGGGGACTTTTACAGCAGGACTTTAACTGTTTGTTGTATTGGTTCATTTACTCAAAAGAACAGACTTGTAACCTTGTGTGATGTAATGTTGATGTTAAAGGTCCATACAGTCTAAAGGTAGACCTCCATGTAGTCCCACCATCCAACCCTGCTGGATTTGGTTTCTCTGAGTGTTTTACCTGAAATCTGATATATTTTTATTAGATCGCTCAGAAAACAGTCAGCCAATCAGAAGAGAGGATCTGAGCCTCTCCTCTGATTGGCTGACTGACCTGGTCCTAGAGCTCAGAGCTCAGCCTGAGAGAGGAGATGTGAAACTACACTGAGATGGTTTTTGGTTCTTAAAACCACAAATATATCTTCTTATAGAGATCAACACTTCAAAATAAAAGCCAGGAGATGTTAAAATATGGACCTTTAAGTTGGTTATGTTTTTCATGTAATGCTTATGTGCAGTGGAAACAAAACAAAGAGCCACTCCAGTGTTTGTTTTCCAACACAGAAAAGGAAATATATTTAAAAAATTGTTCATACTGAAGAACTTTTGTCATTGCAGAGTCATTTACACAGAGGGCAGGTGTGTGTCAGTCACTCAGGTGCACACATCGCCTCCTCTTCCCTCGCAAAGCCATCACCTTCGCAGAACATGGAGTGTACACTTGTTTGCAGGCGGTTACACAGTTTCAGAATAAAAATCAGCATTTCATCTCTCGTCCATTTTTAAACTTGATTGAGACACTTAATACTCTGTGACATCACATTTCTGAAATGGCAAATGAGGAATAATGTGAAATTTCTTTTTTTTTTTTATTTGTGTATGACAAATCAAAAAGAGAAAAATTGAGACTTTTATTTGATTTTCTTTTTTACAAACACATCTCACTACATGGTTGATCTTATTTTTTTTAATTATTTTTTTTGACTTATTATAAACCTGTGGATTAGAAATGTCACCCGAAATGCATGGATGTGCATAGGTGTCACGTCAACGTCCGGCTCCGTCGCTGTTGGTTTTTTTTTCTTGCCCCCCTCTTACTTCCCTTGGCTGAGTTCAGTTTTCCAAACAGCTGGAATGTTTTTTCTTTTTTCCATTATTTTTTTCAGAGGTTCACAGAGGGACACGGGGGGGAACACTGACTGACTGACTGACAGCATGGAAGCTTGCAAATGTCCACATGCATGATAACCTCATTCAAATCTCTAAAACATTAATGGATTTATTTAGAAGAGACAGTACCTGGGAGGGGAGGAAGGGGAGGGGGGTGACGACAGGACAGACGATGACAGGATGTGAGTTGAGAAAAGAAGAGGGATGAATAAATATGAAGGAGAGTCACATGATCTATAGATGAGAAGACATCGCAGTGTGTTTGTGTGCTTTTACTTCAGTCTGCAGAGACAGAAAACCCACTGACACAGTCCTACAGATGGTTTACGACACCCAACGGGACTACGATGTGGTGGAGGCCATGTGGGGATGATGGGACGCAGTACTGTCTCTTTAAAACAAACATCTACAAAAATGTTGCCTCCTAGCTAGTACAGACATGACAATATTCACTTTAGTTTTCTCTGTTTTATACAACACTATGACGAGGTCGTCTGTTAGGGCGAGAGTCCAAGAACTGGCCGCCGGGTCTTCTGCGCGGCGTCGGAGAGGGTGGCGGCTGAATGCTGTGGTCGCTGTCACAAAACGCTGAGGGTGTTCTCCATCGAGTGCAGTGTAGAGAGGGTTCCCATCCATCTTTGTGGTTATTTTAAAGAGGGAATGATGGGAGTTTGGCCCAGGTGTTGCTGCTGGGAGGGGAGATGGAGGAGCAGAGATAGGGAGGAGGAAGAGAAGGAAGAGGAGGAGGAGGAGGAAGAAGAAGAGTAGGTCGGGGCTGCAGGTCAGTAGACCCAGGACACAGGAACCCACTGGCTGGTGGTGGACACCAGGTCAATGGCCTCCTCCAGGTGCCTGATGGTCTCATCGATCTCGTTGTTGATGATGGTCTGGTCGAAGTAGTGGGCGTACGTCTTCTGCAGGATCTCTGACTCCTTCTGCAGCCGCTGAAGAGACTCGTCCTAGAGGAGGAGGAGAAGGAGGAGACGTGGATGAAGGCACAGGGACTGACAGAACATCCTAAGGCCTCTACATCCTGTGACTGAGCTGAGAGACGTGAGCCTTCGCTCAATGAGCAGTTTATTAGCAACAGCTGGCTGAAGCCAATAGAGGCTGTGATGTTCGGTTTGTGCTGGTGAATCATAAGATCAAATGTCTTATGTCGTCGTAAGGAGAGTCAGTGCTCTAATAAAAGTGATGACAGATATGAGAGTTAATGACGTGTCATTAGCTGAAGGCCTCGATCAAAGGTCTCAGCAGAGCCACAGGTTGATGCCTCCACGCTGCAGTGATGCAATCACTCATGCTGATAATTCGTATTAAGTGATAAATAAACATAGTTTTCTGAACTTGAACATTTCTCTACTGCAATTCCTTTTTTTTGATTGATCTAAGGAAATATTCTAATATTCTATCCTATTTTAAGATATTTAGAAATATTTCACTGTTCATGTAATGAACCTAGAATATATGGAAGTTTCACTTTTGTGTGATATTTTTTTAGATGTTTTATTTTTCTATTTACACGTCACTGTGATTTACTGGATCTTTGTACAACAGGTGATGATGATGATGATTATGATGGACCCACAATATGTTGAGGCTTTTATGAAGCAGTGGAGCAACAGTGAGCTCTACAACCACACACACACACACACAGAACAGTCTACCCTGTCAGGTGTTACTCACTGGCAGCGTTCGACACCACCGGGGCATCTGAGGGGGGCGCCAAAGACACAAACGCATGCAGCATGCAGAAATAAACGAGTGCAGAGAGAGGGATGAGAGCGAAGAGCAGACAGAGTGACAGTGTGTGATGATGTCAAATTAATTAGCTGTTTCAGTGAAGTCAATCAGCTGATTGTCAACTGAACGAGAGAAAAAGTAAAAATGAAATGTGTCAAATGAATAATTTATTAACAGTAAATTAACAATTAATAAACGTATAACAAACTATAATGTAGTTGTGTGTTTATTAATTTACACTATTTGTCAATTATATGAAAACATTTTATATTATTGTTGTCATTGTGTCTTTATATCCATCGTCTGTGAGCTGCTGTTTTAAAGCTTCCATTTTGTAATTTGTCTGTCGGCCATCTTGGTTTTTTGAAAACGGAAGAAACCATATTTGGAGAAGATGGAGCTGAGGAGGAGTGAGGGGTGGAGCTGACCTGCTCTGTACTCTATCCTGATTGGGTGGTACAGTCTGTCAATCACAGTAGCCACGCCCCCTAATTCATCCCCTTCTTTCTGGTCTATTTTCCTCTAAATGGACCATCATTTAAAAAATGAACATCATGTTGTATTGAAGACTTGAAACTAGAGACTGAGACCATAAACTCATTAGGAAAACGTTTACTGAGCTAATAAATCAAGGAGAAGTAGGGACATTTTCCCATAGACTTCAATACAATCTGACTTCTTTAACAACCAGTGGAGTCGATCTCAATTCTTTAGAAATTACTTAAATGTTCAGATAGATGCCGGTTATTTTAATATTAATTAATTGATGTGTCTGTCATTTCAGTAATTTCCTCAAACAGCTGGACGACTGTTGGCGACTATAAATACAGAATATCACCACACTGTGAGGTGAGTGTTTGCTGTGACCCTACCTCATTGATTCCTGGTGTGATGGTTGGTGCAGCGATAAAGACGACGTACGGGGCGAACTCTGCTGTCCTCAGGACCTTCAGGGCCTGATGGAGACCAGGTGTTAGCTTCAGTATCTTCAAATATACAAGCATACACACGTACATCTATGTACACACACACACACACCTGAGGCTCCACGTCCAGTATAGCTACAAGTCCCTGTTGGTGGATCTTCCGTATGGTCTCCAGCCGCGTCCCGTACATGGCGTCCTCGTGGCTGCCGTACTCCAGGTACTCGTTGTTGCTGATGTCCTGCATCATCTGGTCGTGGGAGACAAAGTAGTAGTTCTTCCCGTTCTCCTCATCCTTCTTTGGAGGTCTGGTTGTGTCTGGAGGACGGACACACACACACACAGTGAGGTGTGGTGCTGTTGTGCGTTTACTATTGGACTTTTGTTGTGTGTCTGTCTTACGTGGGATGGGGTAGGCAAATCTGTCGGGGTGTTTGGTTATGAGTGTGTTCTTAATGTGTCTTCTGCCCACTCCATGAGCACCTGAAACACAGACAGAACAGGGTTTGGTTCTGATGGCTGGAAATAGAAATAGTAAAATTAAAATAATAATAATAATACTTTTAATTATATCTTATTTAATTTAAAAGTCCTATATTTAACAATTTTCCTGCATTTTATTTTGAAGGGTTAATCTCCATCAGAAGATATATTTGTGGTTTTAAGAACCACAAACCATCTCAGTGTAGTTTTCCATCTCCTCTCAGGCTGAGCTCCGAGCTCTAGGAACAACAGGGCAGTCAGCCAATCAGAGGAGAGGATCTGAGCCTCTGCAACCTATTGTGACATCACAAAGTTCCAGAAGTCCTGAGTCTGGTTTTAAGGCTCAGTTTCTGAATACAAGCTGAGAGCATTTCTCTGTGACTGAGACCTTTGATACTTTCACTGTATTAATATAGAACCTAGACCTGATTTATAATCAAAGACCACATGGAGGTCTACCTTTAGACTGTATGGACCTTTAACATCTACCTTTAGACCGTATGGACCTTTAACATCTACCTTTAGACCGTATGGACCTTTAACATCTACCTTTAGACTGTATGGACCTTTAACATCTACCTTTAGACTGAAATTTAATAAAAGGACGGATAAGTGGATTTTTATCATTGGTTCAGTCACTGAGTCTTTTTACTACAGTTTAAATCACTCACCTAACAAAACTAGTGTTTTCCTCTTGAAAGCAGGAAGTTTCACCACTTCCTCATATGTGACGAGGTCTAGTTGGTCAAACACTGGAGGGAGAGAAGGAAGAGAAACAGGTTGAGAGGACGTGGAGAGGAATCTGAGAAACAACAGACAACAGGAGGAGAGGTCACACTACAGACGGTCTAACATCTGTAACTATTCACAAAACAGGAAGTTTTCAAAATAAAGCAGGTTAAAATCTCACAGGCAGCAGATCTGTTGACATGGTTCATCAGAGGCTCATGTGCTGCTGTATTTAACCAGGCTGATGAAAGTCTAATGACTAGTGTTGTGTTGTGGGGATCTGACACAAGGACCGACTCAAGCTGAGAATCAAAATGTTTTCTGTCTGTTGACTATTTATCTGAAGTCAGACATTATTGACCAGTGATTAAATCAATGTCATTTATGGTCCATTTTAACTGTGATGAAACAGAGTAACTGATGCAGCTGGTCTGAGGTCAGTGTCACATGTTAGAGCAGAGCTGTAACACAACACACCGTCAGGGTGCTGACAGGCAAAATACAATACCCACAAGTCACTGGGCTCAGACACTGGATATCTGACTGAGCGTGTTCGTTACTTCACAGGTTAGAGAGCAGGTTAGGATGAACACCACAACGTCTGACACACAAACTGAGCTACACGGTTTCAGCTTTGTGTCGACCTTCTGTTGTTTTAGACAAGAACAGAAACAAAACTGAAACACGGGCAGTGACAGCTGATTTAATCTACAGGGTTAATGATGGGAGAGAGAGAGAGAGAGACATAGAGAAGAAGGAGGAGGAAGAGGAGGAGTGGGTGCTGTCACTGGTTGTTACTTACATGCACAGAGGCCGTTCAGTAGGAGGAAGAGAGAGATGAACAGGAGGAGTCATAACATGGTTCAGTTACAGCAGAGTAAAACACAAACAGCTGGGCAGCTGTGCACAGAGTTGACAGTGGACGTAAACAACACACTGATGTTGTTGTGACTGATCAGTCAAGATTAGATTATTGATTATTTCCTGGGAATGTCTCACTCCACCTGGAAACTGGGATTTAACAACTGTAAACAGCAGATAAACTGTTATCAAGGTGTTCTTGACCAGGCTGGATAATAAACTGTCACTGTATTAGTGTCATGTTACTGTTGTCCCTGTCTGACATCGTAAACCAGCAGCACTTGTACATTTACTGTCTATAAAAAGTCCATGAGCAGATTTTAGTGAGAATTCCTCAGAAATACAACAATCTCACCCTGATTAGTGCTAATGAAGAGTGAGTGTGATGATGAGACTAATGATGAAGCTGTTAACAATAAACCAGGAGGAGTGAAGTCAGTGTTTCAGTTTGATGAAGCTGGATCTCAAACATTCACATGACTGTTGTGTGTTTCATGCCCCCCCCCCCCCCCCCCACCACACACACACACGACAGGGGGTGTGACACTGTCAATAAATGAGCTGCAGACACCTGACACCCCCCACCATTCCTCCCCCCTGCACCTCCTCATGAATTTGATCAAATACAGTGTCTGGTGTTTTGTGACATTAAACTCAAGATCTGCAGTTTCAGGACTAAACATTAACCAGATGATGAATCTGTAGATTAATCAATATCATCACTTATTCCTGTCCTGCTCTCAAAGATATTTGGTGGGCGGACTCTGAAGGATGAGGACTCTGAAGGATGAGGCCTCTAAAGGATGAGGCCTCTAAAGGATGAGGCCTCTGAAGGATGAGGCCTCTGAAGGATGAGGACTCTGAAGGATGAGGACTCTAAAGGATGAGGACTCTGAAGGATGAGGCCTCTGAAGGATGAGGCCTCTAAAGGATGAGGCCTCTAAAGGATGAGGCCTCTGAAGGATGAGGACTCTGAAGGATGAGGACTCTTCATTTGTGTAGTTTGACCTTTAATGACACAATAGCTGAACAATAAGGCCAAGTGTAATATCCAAATCTGAGGAGCTGCTGTTTGGCGACGCCCTGGTCAACAGATCAGATTCTCCAGATGTAGATGTTGTGATGATAAGTCACATTATTGTCATTTTTATATTTTTCCAGTGAAAATTTCATTCAAAAACAACTGTGATTTCTTTGCATATTGTGTAAAGTTTGTTGTTTGTTTTAATAAAGGAACAGAAACTGTAAAAAGGAGAAGGCGTCGTGTGGAGCAGTGGAAATACTCACAGGAACGTTAAAGGTCTGGAGCACAGTCCTGACTCAGGTTGTTACTGTGTTTGTGTGTCACCTGCAGTTTTTCTCAATGAACCAGCAAATTAGAAAACACGTCGACTCCAGTTTGAAGATGAAGACTGGAGCTAAATCTGCTAACACAAACTAAAACCTTTCCCAGCAGCCCCCTCTGTCTCAGCACTGACCCCCCCCACCTCAGGCTGCAAACACATGTGAGGAGTGTTTACCTACAACACCCTGGTCACACAGCCGCTCACATATATCTTGCTCTTTTTGTGATGTCACATGTTCGCTGCAGAGACGTGATGTGATACTGAGCTGCACATGCTCGTCCTCCTGATCCTCATGTCGCCCGGTTATTTAACTCTGCAGCTGCAGCTCAGACCTGGTGAGCTGCCACATTTCTCCACATCACCCCTCAGCCCGTTTTAGGTTTCCTGTCCGTCCGTGTGCGGCGCCGCCCCGACCAACACTACAAGATCCTGTTACACTCAAGCTCCGCCTACACCACACACACTAACACACTCATGCT
This sequence comes from Rachycentron canadum, assembly GCA_038496675.1. Lineage (NCBI taxonomy): Eukaryota > Metazoa > Chordata > Actinopteri > Carangiformes > Rachycentridae > Rachycentron > Rachycentron canadum. Next base: position 1,303,612 of record CM076658.1, read on the forward strand.
CATGCATTTAGGGAATGATGGGTGTGACGGACACCGAAATGTCGTCACCATGTTGTTTTGTGCACATGCATGTGATTGTGTGTGTGTGTGTGTGTGTGTGTGGTGTACCTGCGTTGTGCTTTGCCAAATACTTGTCTTTGTACTGTTTCTTCTTCTTGCCAAACCAGGTGCAGCTGGCCTGCTGCTCCTGCTTGGTCTTCTCCATGGCTATACACGCCACACGCCTGCAACACAAACACACAACAGCCTTTAGTTCAACCTCCTGCTTCAGTCTGGTGAAGTGCAGTTGTGTTGTTGTGTTGTTGTCATCACCCCCCCTTTCCCCTCACCACTCCTGCAGCTCCGGTGACGGGATGAGCCCCGCCGTGCCGTTTTTGGTGTTCTCCAGTTTGCCCTGCCACCAGTTGTGGTCGTCCTTGGAGATGATCTGGATGATGTCACCAACCCGGAAGCGGATGCCGGCCTCCTTACAGGGGATGAGTTCGTCTTTGGAGGGGTCATATTCAAACTGGGCCCTCACGTAGATCTGTGGGGGGGGTGTTAAAGAGCACAGAGGTCACAGGGGTCAATGAGGGTTGTGGGTGGGAGGGGGTGCTGAGGGGGGGTCTGTCGACAGGAAGTGCAGAGAAGGTGAAGAAGAAGCAGCTGATAGATGATGGACTTTGTTTTGCATATCAACACAGGTTGGGCTCTCAGGGGGGGTGAGACCCTGGGAGGGGTGGGGTTCTGGTTGCCAGGATGGAAACTGGTTTCCCAGGAAGGGATTTTTCCCGTGACACAAACCCAGACCCTGCAGGGCTGCTAACGAGCCTCTCATCACACTGGTAATTAACAGCACAGGCATTGTTTATGAGTCCATTAGTTCAGCTGTGTGCTGCTGGTCTACAGTGTCTGGGACTAATGTATTTTTTGGGTGGGGGGGGTCGCTTACCTTCACTGACATTTTGTCCTTGATTGGAGGTCTGGAAACGATCTAGGATTTGAAAGCATCACACACATCATGCAGTAAAATGGCTGTGCAATGTCTAAACAGCAGTATGGAGGCTGAGGGGGGGGCAGCAGCTGGGGGTTGGTGGTGAGGGAGGACGAGGGTGAGGTACAACTACTTACCCTTGTTTGGAAACATTTATTCAACATACACAATCAGCCATAACATTATGACCACCTCCTCATACTGTGCAGGTCCTGACCCTGGAGGCCTGGACTCCTCTAGACCTGAAGCTGAGCTGTGGTATCTGGACCAAGACGTCAGCAGCAGATGAACTGGTTGTTGTTCCTCAAAGCTCCTGAACCATTGTTGCAGTGACAGGGAGCATTATCCTGCTGAAAGAGGCCACTGCCATTAGGGAAGACTGTTTCCATGAAGGGGGGGACTTGGTCTGAACCATGTTTAGGGAGGTGGGACGAGTCAAAGGAACATCCACATGAATGGACCCAAGGTTTCCCAGCAGGACATTGACCACAGCATCACACTGCTCCACCAGCTGCTCTTCTTCCCATAATGCATCCTGGTGAAAACCTGATCCCTCAGACCAGACCACCTTCTTCTTTGCTCCATGGTCCAGTTCTGATGCTCCTGTGTCCACTGTAGGATCTTCTGGTGGTGGACAGGGGTCAGCATGGACACCCTGACCGGTCTGAGGCTACACAGCCCCAAACACAACAAACTGTGATGCTCTGTGTGAGTCAGTGTTGGAGAAGCTCTGACCAGTTGTCACATCACACTTGACCACTTTTCCTGCTTCAACACATCAACTTCAGGACTAAATGTTCAGCTGCTGCCTGATGCATCCACCAGTGACAGGTAACCATGGTAACCAGGTGATCAGTGTTCACTCCACCTGTCAGTGTCATAATGTTATGGCTGACTGTTGCATAATGGACTATGAGACGAGTCAGTGATATCAGAATGTGGCGGTGGACTCCACTGCCCTCTGCTGGTGGGATCCACAACCACATGCTCCTGACGCCTCTTTACTGTCACATGACCTCACAACATTAAGCTGCTCACACACAGACACAGTGACGGGATGTGATGTTGAAGGATTGTTACGCTGACACAAATATTTTAGAGGTTTTTTGAGGTGGAAGTTTCCCATAACTCCTGTTCTCACAGCTGGTCTGTGGCTCCAGATGTTACTGCAGCAGCGTCAGTGGTTGTGTGTGTGGGGGGGGGGGGGGGGTCTGTACACTGCAAGGTCAACAATGCCTGTGCCATTATTACCATACAGACAGTTAAGGTGAGGAAGTGAAGTGCTGCACCATCAGGTCACACAGCAGTGGTCACTCAGAAAACAGGAAACACTCAGTAGCTGAAACCTGATCCAGGAAGAGTCTGGATGGATCCACATTATAGATCACATCAAGTCAAACTGGGTCACTGAAGAGTCCTGTTCAACTGTGATCAGATGTGTCAGGACCAAGGGATCAGTGGATCAACCTTTTTGAAGTTTTCTCTATTCAAAAAACAACAACAATCAGACGAATCATGTGGGAAAACGATGAACAGTCACAGTCTTAAAGCTGGATGTTCTTTCAACTCTGACCTCACTGCAGCAGAAAGTGTGGCACAGAACTGAAGAACTGTTGTTGTTTAAGGATGAGGTTTGATTATCGGGTCTGTTTCAGGCCTGATCTGTGTTTCCAACAGCAGCTAAAGCCTGGTGTAACTGTAAATAACATAAAAGATAAAATGAAGGCGTGGCAACCCGCCCACCTGGAGAAGGTGGATCTGACCTGCTCTGTACTCTATCCTGATTGGGTGGTTCATCTGTCAATCACACAGCAGCACTGGCTTCACTGAACTGATTCTGATCCTGGTCTCCAGTCTACGGACCAGGTCTCTTTCATTAAATCCACTGTCTCCATTCAGGGAGTGACGGCTGCTGTGTGAAGAGTCTGATGATGGGCTGTGTTTGTTGGAGGATACAGGTGGGGTAGGGGGCGGGATAGGGGGTGTCATGAAGACGTTTCATGGTCTGGACGGACTTTAGCTCTGGTCTGAAGCAACTCATTCTCCCAATGAATAAAATCTAATTTCTTAAAACAGAGCTGCATCATGAACAGATGCAGTTTAAATTCAAAGCATTTTGTCATGAGCTCAGAGTCCAATATTATAAATTATATTCTCCTGTATAAAAAGGGGTCAGACCTCGGGCAGATCTCCGTCTAAACACAGCAGCATCTTGTGAATGAAACCAGCTCATTACTGAGGAAGAGAAAGACAAACACTGCTGTGTAAAAGGGGGGAAGCAAGCGTTGTGTGGTGTGAAGAAGAGAGTGAGTGAGAGACGTTTATTCACCTGTCGACCTTTGGGCTGAATGGTGGAGGGAAGGTCCTGTGGAACAAACCCATGATGACAGAGAGACTCAGTTAAACACAGAAACAGCTTCCAGACTGAGAACAGAGACTCAAACTAAGCATGCACTTTCATCTGCAACCTAGCTACTGGTGTTACAAAAAAACAAACAAACCAAAAAGACAGAGGAGAGGAGGAGAGGGGGAGAGGAGAGAGTGACTCTCATCTGTTAAAGCAGCTGTGGAGCAACCAAGCAAGCACAGAGCAAGCAAAGCAGCTGCAGCATCAGCACGACCATGACCACAGTGTCAGTCCGGAGCTGCACAACCCGACCGGGATGAGAGTCACGCACAGAGAGAGCGTGTGTGTGTCCCCTGCACCATCGCGACCACAGGAGGCGCAGTGTGTTGTGTAGCAGCACGTAGCAGGCGTCACGAGGCACACCAATTTGTTAACTGAGATATCGGACACGGGGCCTTTGGCTCAAACAGATGAACAGGGAGGATGACGGGGGAGGGGGTCGACTCTGGAGATCTACGGAGCAGGGCCGCCTGCCTACCGATAATTGCTAATGCTAATGCTAAAAGTCAAAATTGAAAACAGAAACGCAGAGAAACGTCTACACAGACACAACAGCTCAGCTGAGGCAAACATGGAAAAATACCATGACACATGAACGTGACAGATGAAACGCAACGGTGAGTTAAAGGGGGGAGACATGGTTGTGGGTCTGTCTGTGTGTGTGGGGAGGGGGGGTTGTCTGTGGGTGGGGGTCCTTACCAAGATAGAACTGTTAATGCTGGAGTGGCCATTGGCAGGGGACTGCCTGGAGGTGGTGGGGGACTCTTTCTGAAATAAGACACACAGGTCAGCAACACACACACACACACACACACACACACACACACACACACACACACACACACACACTCCTGGGCAGCGACCACAGGCGATGGAGACCCACCACAGCGTTGACGTAATGAAATGCGTCAACAGGACATGAGACAACATCAGCAGCCCTCCAGCCTGCACGTCCTTACATCACCACAGGGGGGCGCCACGCTAACATGAGCCAGTCTGAGCCGCTCAGACTGTGAGGTCATCACTGACAGACCATCAGTATCTGAGCTGCGTGACCAAAAGAGCTGAAATCAGACTGAAATAAAGCACTTTATGGAAAGAGTCATGAAAAAAATTTAAAGTTTTAACTGTGAATCAAGTAAAAACTGAGAAGATCAGATGCAGCAGAAATATCAAGACTTTGGAACAGAAAGGAAATGAAGAATTCAAAGTTTCCAAACAAAAACTCAACAGTGAAATGACAAATCACATTTATTTATAATTCATGATGAAGACTTCAGCTTCTCATGAGTGGACTTCACATGTTTACATGTTGCTGTCTAAACCCAGAGCCCCTGACGGCCCCGTAGGTCAGATGAGTTCAGAGGATTTTAGCTGAGTCCATGACCAGAGGCAGCAAAGCTTTTGATTTACTGAAGCCTCAGACTGGGTATTGTTTTTGATATTGTTTTTATTGTTGGTTTCGACCGACTCTGTCTTGTTTCAGGGCTTTAATGTCACTCAGAAAATATTTCATGACTGTATTTCAGCTCTTCTGGTTGTCAGTATTCGGGGTAGGTGAGGGGCGTGTGGACAGAATAACAGAAAGACCTCAGAACAATGGTTCTGCAGTGAATATTTACTCTTTGCTTTTAGTCACGAATGAATCAGGTGGGTTTTTTTAAATTTTCTGTCCTGAATGTGTCCTCAGGAGTTATTAGTTAATGGCCCATATTTTAACTTATCAAATGTTTTATTTTGAAGTGTTGATCTCCATCAGACAATATATTTGTGGTTTTAAGAACCAAAAACCATCTCAGTGTAGTTTCACGTCTCCTCTCAGGCTGAGCTCTGAGCTCTATGAACAACAGGTCAGTCAGCCAATCAGAGGAGAGGATCTGATCCTCAAGTAGAAACTCCAACTTCTGCAAGATTGGATGGTGGGTTAAGGTGGGCGGGGCTTGGCAGCTGTGACATCACAGAGTTCCATTAGTCCTGAGGCTGGTTTTAAAGCTCAGTTTCTGAAAACAGGCTGTGAGCATTTCTCTGTGACTGAGACCTTTGATACTTTATAATTAAATAAACGTTTATTCTATAAATTGTTGATTAAATGTTGATTAAAGTCAAACATCATGACTAGAGATACTGATCCGTATCCGATATTGGTGTCTCTGTTACCTTGCCCACTCCTGTACTGTCTTTGTGTGTGTGGTGGTTGGTCTGTGGGCAGGAGCAGGTCGGGGTCACACAGAGAGGCGTGGCTCATTCCTGGTTGGGAGGCGAGGGGGGGTGGGGTGGGGGGGGAGGGGTTCCGGTATCTTGGTTGTGAAATTGGTGTGCTGTATCTCTGACCCAGCCCCAGCAAAACACAGCAGAACACACACCCCACACACTCACACACACAATAACACACACGCTCAGTAACCAGGCGAGCGGTTAGTAACCAGGTCAGGAGCTCACGGTCAGCAGTGAAGAGGGAGGAAGAGGAGGAGGAGGAGGAGGCGTTACCTCACACGAGGAGCCCTGAGTCCTGTAACTTGGCACAATTTTAAAGGTGATGCTGCCGCGCATCTCCCTCTGTGAACACACACACACACACACACATTAGTATATGACATTTTACTTTAACAGTTTAATGATCAGTTAGTTTATTGATTTATTTATTTCTCATCATAATATCATGTGAGGATACAGAAACTTCCACAACCAAATTAAACCGCGGTCAAGACTTGGAGCTCAGAATCCAGAGGACGGAGGAACTGTTCTGACCAAGAAGAAAAGCGTACGATGAAGCCCCTTAAAGTATGAACCCAACTTCATTAAAATACACACTCACCAGCATCTTCTGCAGCTGCTCAACTGTCTGGTTGGCCACACTGATGCCATTGATCTCTCTGATCTCATCTCCGACGTGGAGCGTTCCTGAAGGAAGATGATAGGGAGGGAGGGAGAGAGAGAGGGAGAGAGGGAGAGAGAGGGAGAGAGAGAGGGAGGGAGGGAGAGAGAGAGAGAGGGAGAGAGACAGACAGAGAGAGAGAGGGAGAGAGAGAGAGAGAGAGAGAGAGGGAGGGAGTTTCTGTTCTGTACTTTGACCATGTACATCATCATCATCATCACAGACTATAACTATTCATTATAAATTTCTTATGTAACAACAAAGAAAGTTCTAAAAACAAATCGTCATATTTAAAAATCCAAACCATTACAATTGTATTGATATTTCAAAGATAAATATTTCATGTTTGTGTGTATAAATTTTGTGTACACACACACACACACACACACACACACACACACACACACACACACACACAC
>CM076658.1:1314945-1348781 GCA_038496675.1 Rachycentron canadum
CTCTGAAGGAGACACTCTGATTGGCTGTGACATCACCCACTGGAGCCAATAGGAGCGTCCCATGTAGAGACGTGACTCTACACGTCACTATCAAAGATGGAGGATGAGAATGGATGGATAAACACACAGAAGTAAAGCAGCAATGCTCCAGTCAAAGGCTCAGACTGATCCAGATCTGAACTAACTTCCTTCAGGAGTTTATCACTGAAGTCAGTGTCACACAGGACAAATCAGGGCTTGTTAGAAAGAGCTGATTCTCTAGTTGGAGGAGAAACAAACAGCTCAGAGCATGATTTTAGGAAGTGTCGACAGTTGATGGAGCTCTGGAAATGAAACCTGTTTTCAAACCTTCTGGGTCTTTGTAGAGAATTAGATTCAGTGTTTTTTCAGACATAGTAATATAGATACAAAAAGAAGCAACAGGAATCATCCATCATTTCCTTTAACTGTCAGAAAAAAGAAAACAAATATTCTCATCGCTGACCTGTGATCTTTTGGAGTATAGTTTCTATTCCTGAAGGCCTCCTGGTTCCTGATCCAGATCCATGAAAACACCGTCTCATGTGAACTGGTAGGAATGTAGACCATGATGGTCCCTCCGTTTCTTCCCGCCCTCTGACCCGACACAGCACATCACATCAGACACTCCTTACTGACCCCTCCCCTCCTTGATCACCTCACAGCCTGCCCCCCCAACATCCTTCTTTATTACTGCTCTCTTCTCTTTCCCGATCATTATGATACTGTTTCCTCTCCTTTGCCCCCCGTTGGTCTGTCTATCTGATATTGAACAGACCATTGATCAGAGACAGAAATCAGATGAATTAATGTGATGGGATTAGCAGAGGGGGGGTGGGCATGACTTTCTCTTGACTGGATTAACCCTTTCCACTCAGACCCTCAGTGTTTAAAAACTCATCTACTCCTGAAGAGAAGCTCTGAGCCTTAGTCTTACTTAGTTTAAATATTCAATATGATAAGAATTAATGTGAAAATGCAGCGTTAACTTGATGATTTATGAGGCCTGAATATGTCGTCAGGAGTTATTAGAGTTGATTTTTTTTAAGTGGTCAACTCTAGTAACAATAGGTCAGTGATTGGCTGACTGAGAAACCACATCCTGCAAGGTTTGGGTCGTGGGTCCAGTGAGGCTCTGTACGTGTGTGTTTGAGTGTGTGTGTGTGTGTGTGTGTGTGTGCTGTGGACTCACCATGAAATGTGGCTGGGTCAATATCCGTCTGAGTTCTTTAGCTTCGTGGTTCTCTGGGTAGCAGGAAATCTCTTCCAGCACCTGAAGAGACAGAGAATCGGGTTAAAGGTCACACACACACACACACACACACACACACACACACACACACTCCCCACTGTACCTGCTGCACTTCAGACAGATCTCCTCTGTCCTCTGACACCCCCCCCCCACACACACAGCTTCACAGCCAATGTGAGACCAACTCACTCAAAGAGGCGAGGAATGTGCCGCGCCCCCTCACCCTCCTCATCATCATTCGCCCTGTTGATGTAGAGCTGAGGGGGGGCTGTTGTGATATGCTCTTCTCCTCAGTTGCGGTTGTTGTTGTTGTTGTGTTTATGGATATCTAACCTAGTTGTGAACATGGCAGTCGTGTGATGAGCTCTTACATATTCCAGGTGTTTCAAAGCGCCACTTGCTTCGTCTTGGGACGGGCTCTTCAGTGGAGGAAGACACAGGAAGAAGGTTACACAGGCTGTCGTCTTTGGAGAGAGAGCTCACAGGTGAAGTTTAAGGTCAGAGATGACAGAGGTTGGGGGGGTGAAAGCGAGACACCGCCCCAGGCCTTTAATCAGTGGCAGCCAATCAGAACGGGCAGAGAGATTAGGAGGGGGTGCGAGATTAGTATCTACATCTGAAGAGAAAACGCCACTCCCAAGAAAGATTAGTGTGAACTCCAGCTGGTGGAGGAGGAAGGTGTGTTAGCACCTGTTAGACCAGAACCTCACAGGAGTCCATGAGAAGGAGGGTTAATCTGAGGCGAGACTGTACTTGAGCTGCTGTGGACAAAGATCCAGTTCAGTTCATCTGCACGGCTGAGTAGCACAGTGAGGATGATGATGGTCGAAGGGTAGAGGAAGGCGACACATCTCTAAATACTTCCACCTTCCACAACTCAGTGGTCTGAACCAGACCAGTTTGTTTCTGGTCCAGGACCTTTAACATCTACCTTTAGACTGTATGGACCTTTAACATCTACCTTTAGACCGTATGGACCTTTAACATCTATCTTTAGACTGTATGGACCTTTAACATCTACCTTTAGACCGTATGGACCTTTAACATCCACCCTTAGACTATATGGACCTTTCAAAAAAGAAGTGGAGGTTTATTTATTCTCCACTTGTTATCTCAGTCTATTTGGTTTAAAGCAAGCAGTTTTTCTGTTTTATTCTTTTGAAAATTTAACTGAACAAATAAGGAGCTGTTGTCTCTTCTCTGACCATACGACGTTAGACACTAGAGCTCTGTTTGTAAAAATCACAGCTGACTAATAAACTGCACTGACTGGACCCAGTCTCAGACACAGTGTGGGTGTGTTTAAGAGATGTTGTGTTTGTCGACAGAACAGCCTTGAAACACAGATTCAACAAAGGCAGCAGCTGCACAATCAAATCAGAGCTGAGGCTTTTCTAACTGAACTTCAACTATTATCACATTCACAGAAACAAGCAGCTGATGTTTGATCTGCTGTCCACGCACGCACGCACGCACGCACACATTTTGTACCAGACAGTTCAATGCAGCACTGAGACCCGACACAGCAGCAACATCATGTGACATTTGACATCATCGAAGTGAGGATGATGAGTTTGGAACAGCAGGAACATCAACCACAAAACATGAACACGTTGTACATCTGGATCCAGACCAGGACCAGGACAAATACGGTTTCTTCTGATGAGACTGATGCTCAGACTTTGAAGTGACTGAGACACTGCAGGAGCCACATAAAGCATCATATTCACTCCTTAAAATCTCCTGAAGCTTCTTATTGCTTATGTTTTACCAGTTGTGGATAATTACATGCAAATAATTATGAGAAATATGAAAACATCCTGACATCATGACATTGGTGCTGTGTTTGCAACTGGTTTCACTTTACAGATCCAGAGTCTATGTCCACTTTAAGAGACAGTCTCTGGGCTGAGGTAACACCATTGACAGAGATATTTCACAGCAGAGCATCAACATTCACAAACATGTGGCTGCAGCTTCTTAGGACTTTAAGCAACAGCCTCATAATGTCATTATAAACCACAGAGCGCCTGCTTCTCCTGCAGCAACACCAGGTGGGTGGTGTGTAGTTGGGTAGAAAAGGCTTTAACTGAACAGATCCTACATTTACAAGCGAACATATTTGCTTTTGCATCCAGCTTTAGACATCTGATAGGTCACTGGTTATATAATGTCCTACATATTTAATGTCAGTACAGTCTTTAAGAGAGAACGGATAAGAGGAGGTCAGGACACACCAATCTTCTGTCTTCACCACTTCTGACAATCACAACATTGCATTACATTATAAATATTAATATATGTACAGTCAGGAATGACGCCTCACAATCTCTGTCTGTGTTTATCAGCCACCACAAGCACACACCAGCTCTTCTTCTCAGAAACAGCATGATGTCTTAATTTCCTATTAGTGACAAGTAAATTCAAACATCATTTCCTAGAGGGCAACTTATTACCCAGCCTCCATTAACCAAGACAGCCTGAGGAAACTCACAAACTAGAACACGAGGGAAAAAAAAAACACAAATGCACTAGACTAAAGCGCCTCATTATACATGTCAAACGGCAAAAACACACACGAGGGGATGCTGGGCTGACTTCAAATAAGCTGGAGGCATTTCTCAACAAAACGTTGTTCTTGCAAACGCATCAGAAAGAAAAAAACCCAGGAAGAAAACACACTCACCCAGGAGACGGTGAGCGGTTTGTGAGGAAAGAGCAGCGGACAGAGAGAAAGCTGACGTTATCGAAGGCAGGCGGCTCCATCCGCTCAGAGCCGACAGGATCGCTGCTCCCTGTGTGTCCGACTCACACACATGATGGAGGCTGTGCTGCTGTTAACGCCACAAAGGGGCCACAATAGAGGCCATTGTTCCCTCATGGTCTGAGGCTGGGCTGCACCCTTATGCCCCCCCCACCTCAGAGTAGGCCAGGGGTGTGAAACTGAGGCTGAAAAGGAGACATCTGCAGCCCCAGGCTCACACTGACACTGCTGCGCACACACTCACTCACACACTCACACACACACACACGCACGCACACACACGCACAAACACACACTCACACACACACACTGGTGGAGGGCCTCTGAGTCTCTACATGTCCTTCAGGCCAGGTGTATAAAAACAGGTCCACGTAAAAGTTCCAGGTGGTTTTTGTCGTTTGGTTGTTTCTGACCACAGCGACACATGAACAATGTGGACACGTGTACATCCTCCTCACAGCCAACATCAGGTCAGCTGACCAGACTGATTCTGTGGTGGAAGGTCCACAGCTCATGGTGACAGCTGTGCTGTATTAGTACAAAGCCAGAGGCCAACCACTGCCTCTGAGACTCCAGCAGGAAGACCTCTGTGCTCAAGCATCCGACCTAAGCTTTGACAAAACCTATCATAACCACACAGCGCCGACCGGGGACTGTTCTACCCCCCCTCAGTCCTGAGTCCTGCTCTCTGTGGTCGCTCACACTGGCTTTTGATGCAGACACAGTTGTTCTTATTGACATATCATGACCAATAAACAGTTTGATCAGCCGCCAGTCAAGCTGCAGTGATCAAATCAATGTTTTATAATCAGGACGACAACAAGAACACAAACACTCTGTTACAGAGAAGATGTAAAACCACACTCTTTAATCAAAACCACCAATATATCTTCTTCTTCTGGATTTAAACACTTCCGATAAGGACCTTTAACTTCTGTTTTCTAGTCTTCATTGTTATAGTATCATTCCAGCTGGATGATACAGTTCCTGTGCCCTGCCAACAGATCTTCTGTTTAACACCTAGAGACTGAGAGTAAACAAGAAGATGCCTAATAGGACAAGCTGTCCTGGACTCAGACAAACTGTGCTGGTCTCTCAAGACAGAATCTATCAACGATCATTGCGATTGATGGCTGAGATCAACATCCACGCAACTCTAACATAGACTAGATGAAGACGAACACACTGCTGCCTGCAGTTTCCTGTGCTGAGGAGATGAATATGTTACCATAACAACACAAATGACATTTACATGACTTAGCAAAAATAGAATTGTTGAGAGGTTTAATTGTACAGTTGTCAGTTGCACAAATGTGTTCATATGGAGCAAAAGCTGTTGTAAAATATGATAAAGTAGAACAGAAAGGATCCAGTGTGCGTCATCGTGCTGCTGTTTGTGTCACTTACATCGAGCAGTGTGTGTAGATGCTGGTCCTGGAAAACGCTGTGGAGGAAATCTAGATCCTTCTCACTGCAGTCTGTCAATGCATGGATCTCCTCCAGACTGTCCAACACCTGAGACACAGCCCCTGTCACACACACACTTCTTTAGCTCTGGCTGAACATCATCTGCACTTAAAACATTAAGATGACAGACATTTATAGTAACAATTAAATTACATGCATCACAAAACACACACAGGACCAACAGATACCTACGTTCTGCTGCTAGTAGTCCTAGCATGTGGAAGCATTAATAAACACAGACAAACAGGAGAATGAGTCTCAACAACAACAACAAAGATGAGAAGCTGAATTCATTGTTTTTATCTTTCATGAGTTCAGTTGGCTAATTCCTGGCTGTGCAGCGTTTCCGTTTTGGGGCGACTGCAGCGTGACACCAGATTATTTGCTGCCATCAACAGAAAGCAGAAGTCATCTTTAAAGTGTGACTAGAGAGCAGACTAGAGGAAGGAAACCTGAGGGAGGAAGTGTGTTAGATGAAAAGGCTCTGTGAGTGTGTGTCTGTATGGGCACCTGAGGAGGTGGGGTCGTTGGAGAAGTCGTGGAGCTCCTCGGGGGGGTCTCCGTAGAAGGAGTTAAACTTGTGACTGGACACTGCAGCCAGCACGGCCCCCTGAAACACAACAACAACATCAGAGAGGCATCATGACAATGGGCCCTTCATGCTGTATGATGCAATAATGGATGTTGTGCACATACAAACCTTCAGCTTCCTCCTGGCGTTGAACTTCCTCAGCTGCTCCACGGTCTCTGGCAGGTGGATTTTGTAGGCGTACCGGTCCCTCTCCTTAGAGAACAACACAGAAAAGAAAACTGCTGACACAAGAAAAACAATCCACAGGTTTTAGATCAGCATGTTGTACTGAAGACTTGAAACTAGAGACTGAGACTATAAACTCATTAGGAAAACGTTTAGATTTATTTCCATTAACTTGCTTGATGCGCAATTTGGAATTGGAAACAATGCAATGGAAATATTGCAATGAATTCTACACACTGGCATCAGGTGGTGTTTCAGATGATATTTTGCAGTATTTCTTTTCACATCTTTCACATTTAAGTCAGAAAATCCACCATCAGGTCTATTTGAAGTCAGATTGTACAAATGTTCTAAAAACAATGCAATGATAAAGTGATACAAAAGAAATGCTCACAGCCTGTATTCAGAAACAGCCTTGAAACCAGCCGACAGGATCTATGGAACTTTGTGATGTCACAACAAAGCTGTCAGCCATGCCCCACCCACCTGGACCCACCATCCAACACTGCAGGATTTGGTTTCTCTGAGTGTTTTACCTGAAATCTGACATATTTTTATTGGATTATAAAAATATGTCATGTCATATTCATATCATTGGATATGAAAGTCCCCATACGTAAAGTAGTTCACTATATATATATTTATAGTTGTTGTCAGTGTCAGGAAGCTTCTGTGGAAGGTTTATCTGGATTTGATGCGTGCACAGCCATAGATAGATAATTGATATGTCTGATTATAAACAGAGCGCTGAGGCTGAAGGGGGTTGAGATAAAACTGTTGATGTTGACTCAACATATTACAGACAGAAAAGTTAAGGCTCATGTTCTGCACCTGAGTGCATGGGTTTGTATGACAGAGTGTATTGTGTGCGTTCAATTGTTGTGATATATAATAAAGGAAAGAGTGTGTGGACGAAAGACGACGAGTCAACTTCCATCAGTGTCCACAGCGGATGACGTGATAAAAGCTTTCTACTAAATAAAGCCATGCCGTGCAGCCACACCGCCGTGCTAACATTTGCTGACTTTGGTTTCCTGTGTGAAAAGCTGAGCCACCAAGGGGGACCCATCATCATGTGGTGCTTCAGAGTCTCGCTGTTCTCATCACCACTCTCAAACAGGCAGCAGTGAAAACCTAAGATGCAAGATAAAACTAGTCAATCAGGCACTGAGCGCCCTGCGTACCTTGAGCCAGGGGTGGTTCAGAGCCTCGTAGACTGTGATCCTCTCAGCAGGGTCCAGCATCAGCATGCGCCTCACCAGGTCCTTAGCGCTCTCTGAGATGTGGCTCCATTGGCGGGGATTCATCTACACACACAAAGACAAAGACACACACACGCACACACACTTTACAGGGATGCACCAAGTCCCTGGTCCTGAGTCCCAAACACTGATCATCTTGTTACTTTATACTTTTATTCTATGACATTTATCTGACATTTATTTGTATTAGGCAAGGCAAGGCAGTTTTATTTGTACAGCCCATTTTTACAAACAGTTTGTCTCAAAGTTCTTTACATAGCATCATAACAACATCCTCTGCCCTTAGACCCTCACATCGACTGAGGAAAAACTCAAAACAAAAAACCCTTTTAACAGGGAAAAAAAGAGAAACAGAAAAAGTTTCGGTTTACACTTACAATTACAAATCAGTATATATAGTATAGTCTATAGTCTCTATAGTAGTGGGGAGTGAATCTTCACCTAAACCACACACTTCTTGGCCTCAGAGACTGTGTGTGTGTGTCCCTGACCTTGTATTTGCCCTTGCAAATGGCTTCAAACAGACGCTCCTTGGTGCCATAGAAAGGCAGACACCCTGAGAGGAGGATGAAGAGGATGACTCCGCAGCCCCACACGTCCACTGGCTTCCCATAGGGCTCCCTCTTCACCACCTCGGGGGCCATGAAGTGGGGAGTGCCAACCCGACCTGGGGCCACACAGACAGACACCAGAAAGCAGACACATCATTCACTATGATGAGCACTTCCTCATTCTTCATCAGTCTCTATTTTTTCCCTCTCTGGATTAGAAACAGGTAGCTTTGTTCCATTTTGTTTCCTCCTATGAAACTTGAAACAATAACCTCCTATTTCTCTCCTCCTGACTCAGGTGCAACAGTGTACTTCATGGAGGTTCAGCTATTGTCTCTTACTGTCACTATATGGTCTGAAATGGAAATAAAATCTACTGTGTGTTTGTTTCCTACTTTTAAGTAAAAGCTGAGGAACTGGACAAAGTGAACTTCTGTTGCTGCTCTGTCACACAAAGATTAATGAATTAATCAAATGTAACTTTACAAAAAAAACAAACAGGAACAAACAGGGAAGTTAGCATTAAGGGCCATCTGTCATCACCATATACTGTAAATAAAGATGGATGCAGCCTCAGAGAGGAGAGGACATGTAAAGCTACACTAAGATTGTTTGTGTTTCATAAACCCACAAACATAAACTTGTATGAAGATCATCACTTCAAAATAAAAGACGAAGAGTCAAACATGGACCTTTAAAGTTATGCTAAATTATCTATTAGCAGAACTTTAAAGGTCCATGTTTGACTCTTCTGTGTTTTATTGTTTGCAGTGTATAAGCTCTGGATCACTTTTTGTCTCTGGCTTCTCAGCTGACCGATGGACGGATGATGATGATGATCCATATGTTTCACATATGTGTGTAATCAGATTTTACTCAACTTCACTGAGCCTCCACATCAACTCTATGTCTTTGTCCTGTTGAAGGAATGAATCTGTTATATCTGTCGTTTACCTTGAGTAAAAATGCTGTAGAGAAACAAGTTAAATCAAGAAGGAGCAGAGTGAATATTGTAATTCTCTCTAAAAGAGGCTTCACACTTTTTTCCCTACAAACTTTATCTAAGCAGCTGAACTGTCATTAAACTTTATATTTCATGACACAACCAGTGAAGAGGATTCAGTTTTAATGTGGTGATGGGATCATGTGTTCACTGTACCTCCTGCCACCAGCCCAGACTCCCCGAGCTGGATGGCGACTCCGAACCCCCCCAGTTTCACCGGAGCCGAGTTCTCTTTGGACGCCAGCAGGACGCAGTGAGGCTGAGGACGACAGAGGAGAGGAGAGACTGGCTGTCTAATGTTGCTAATGAAAGGGCAACACCAGTATAAATAACAAAATCAAATGTGTGAGGCACACCCAGACCACTGTTGGCCACAACCACACACACAAACACCCAACGGTGTAGGTGTGTTAGAGTTATAACCAAGTGGCTTTTATTCAAAGTGATATTTTGTTTCTAACCAAAATGGTTCACACTTCATATGAATATGAAACCTGGAAATTCAGAGGACACTTTATCAAAAATAAATAATCCAAGTGTAGCATGTCATGGATCAGCAAATGAGTCAGTAGCTGGGGGCTCTGATGCAACCAATCAACAAGAATATGTTCTTTTCTTGGGCAACTGGAATAAGTTGGGCACCAACAGGTGGATCCTTCGTGGCCCAACATATCCCCAGATAAATTGTGTTCAAGTAATGAAAACAGAGAGCCTGGGGATTACACTTAAATATCAGTGTTTTGCTTCAGCTCAGTTAGATACAACCAAATATAAAGATACTGTTATGTCACCCTGTGAGCTGCTGTTTTGAAGCCTCCAGTTTATAATTTACTTGTAATAGAAGAAGAAGAAGGCAAGAGCAGAGGAGGAGCTGGAGGTTGTGGTTTGGTGGTCTGTCTCTCCACACTGTGAAAATCTTTACCAGAGTGACAAAACACACACACAGTATGCATCTGCAAAGACAACACAACACAGTCCTTGAGGAAGTGTCTCTCTCACACTCACACACACACACACACACACACACACACACACACACACACACACACACACACANCACACACACACACACACACACACACACACACACACACACACACACACACAGTCCTTTCAAGGGGAGAGAGAGAGACATTTCTTTTTGCGTTGGTTGAAAGTAAATCAAACTGGAGCTTTGAGGTTTTTCTTTGGAACAAAGATTTTGCAGCAAAGTTCTCAACAACTAGTCAACATTTAATATTTTATTGTTTATTAAGGACACAGCTCATGGGGGGGGCAACGACAACAACTCCACATAAAACCAAAACAACAGACTTTCCACAGGCTGCAGAGGTTCCACAGTTTAGAAGGAAACCTGGCAGAGCTCAGTTCAGACTGAGGACTTCCCACAGGAAGTCTGTGAGCTGCTGGTTTAAAGCCTCCAGTTTGTAACTCGTCCGTCGGCCATCTTGGTTTTTGAGACCAGTGGAAACCATATTTGGAGGAGAAGGAGGAGCTGAGGAGGAGTGAGGGGTGGAGCTGACCTGCTCTGCACTCTGTCCTGATTGGGTGCTACAGTTTGTCAATCACACAGTAGCCACACCCCCTAACTCATCCCCTGCTTTCTGGTCTATTTTCCTCTAAATGGACCATCATTTAAAAAATGAACATCATGTTGTATTGAAGACTTGAAACTAGAGACTGAGACCATAAACTCATTAGGAAAACGTTTACTGAGCTAATAAATCAAGGAGAAGTAGGGACATTTTCCCATAGACTTCAATACAATCTGACTTCTTTAACAACAGTGGAGTCGCCCCCTGATGGTCATTAGAGAGAAGGAAGGTTTAAGGCTCTTCAGCATTGGCTTCACTCTAAACAGTCCATGGTTGGAACGGAGGAATTTGGCTTTAGTCTGTCCGTCAGCATCGCTGCAAGTGTGTGTGTGTGTCTGTTTGTGTGGCTGTTGTGTTTATTAAAAGTCTGAGATCTGGTTGAAAAGGGCAGTAATGGCAATGGTGCTGTGTTTATATTTAATTCAGTGTATTATTTATGTTACATATGAACACAGATGTGTACACACTTGATGCCTGAGCTCTGACCCACGACTTCATGATGTGGTGACATGATTAACATTTCACAGCAGGTACATCGTTCCCATGAACCTATGCCTGCACACTGAGCTGCAGAGGTTGACAGCAGCTAACGTCTTCTGGGTGGCAATTTAAATCTGGCTGCGCTTTCACTCTGAAGGCAGTGCTTTAATTACAGTGAGGGCACACTGTGGTATTATGGGAGCCAGTTCTCTCACAGTTGGCTGCACTCAGCAAATACCTCCGTATTATAATCAGAGCATGGAAAGCGTATTGTGTATATACAAGTGGAGCATGTAGTGTGATCCCATGCCTCAGCCTGGTGTCTGCAATCAGAGGGTACGCACCAAGCCCTGCTGTGTTCTCTCTCTCTCTGGTGGTTCAGAGAGAAAAGGGCTGACCACAGCTTCAGCTTTTCTCTATACGTCGCCACATCCTGCACCTCAGCTCTCTTTAATTTCAACAGCACAGCTGGGCTGGTTTCTCAGAGCGACACAGATCATGGACAGAGAGGGAACAAAAGTGAGAACCAGAGTTTTTTCACATGAACTCAGTGAAGGGGAAACAACAGCAGAGAGTCTTGAGCGCACGATGAGATTTTCCAGACAGTTGTTTCCTCACATTAAAGTGTGAGTCTGAGGAAGAGAAGAGGACTTTGAAAACTGCAGGTGAGCTACTATTCAGCAAATACTGTATGTGTCCTTTTCCTTCACAGTGAGAATAAGAAAGGAGTTTTTTGGACTTCAGAGCGTAGGTGAGAGTGATAACCCTGAGAACTTCCTCTATTTTTTCTAATGGCAGAGTTAAGATAAGAACGTAGAACAAGCTGCTTTCCTTTTACATCACTAACAAGATGCTTTGATAATTTTTGTTTTTATACTGGTTTGTTTCATTTGATTTGTTACAAAAATTAGAAATACAGAACTAAAATAGAGAACTGCCTCCCAGTCGTATCCCTCCACCACTCAGTTTCAGATCACATCTATGTTTCACCAGTTTAATAATAACCATTTGTGTGACATTTTTGACCATCGCTGTGTGAAGTCTTGAGTTATGGCTAAAAAGTGTTTTGTGAGGTCAATGTGACCTTGACCCTTGACCTTGGGCTACAAAAATCTAAGTATCTTGTCCTTAAATCCAGATCTTCTGTTGCGGTATTACTGAGATATAGCGTGACAAGAATAGGACAGCTGGAACAGAAAAGGATGGTCCATTTAGAAGAAAATAGGCTACAGTTTGATTGACAGACTGTACCACCCAATCAGGATAGAGTAGGGTGAGATGAGGTGTTAAACCATCAGTCCTGTCCACTCTCACCATCCGGCCAACAGATGATACTCTGCTGACATAAAGGAAGATGTTTGTTTGGTACAAGACCAACCAAAATGCAAAAATAAGCATGAAAACAGAAATCAAATTTTTTTTTTTTTAAATATATCGTGCGGCTCTAGTCACAGAGGAAGCACTGGCCTCCACATAATATTCATCATATCCTACAGATGTTAAGAGACATGTTTGTTTGGTATAACAAGGAGAGAAACAAACATCTTCCTCCTGTTCTCAGGCCCGAGGATAAACAAAAGCCACCATGACAAAAACCACACCGGCCACATCCACCCTCCAGACTAACTGGTCCACAACCTCTGAACCCCAGTGTGTTATGGTTTACAACGCGCTGCAGATCCCATTTGCGGTGCTCTACTCTGTGATCTTCATCCTGGGTTTGGCTGGGAACCTGGTCGCTCTGTGGGTTTTCTTCTGCGTCCACTCGAAGAAGAACTCAGTGCGGGTGTTTCTCATAAACGTAGCCTTCGCAGACTTGATGCTGGTGGTGTGTCTGCCATTCAGGGTTCTGTACCACAGCCAAGGCGACATCTGGAATCTGGGCCCCACCTTGTGCACAGTGGTGGGCAACCTCTTCTACATGAACATGTACATCAGTGTCACACTACTGGGGCTGATCAGCGTGGATCGATACCTGAAGATGCACCGTGGTGCAGGGATGCAGGGCAGACTCCAGTCCACTGAGTGGAGCCGTGTCATCTGTGCAGTCATCTGGATTGTGTCCTTTTCCTTGTCTTTGACGCTTATGATGTCGAAGAATAACTCCCAGGAGAAAAGGTTGGTGACCCCGAAGTCAGACATCATCTGTCTATTCAGTCATATTGTTTCAGTTAAAGTTCCCATATATAGCAGCCTGTATTCAGAAACTGAACCTTGAAACCAGCTGTCAGCACTTCTAGAATTTTGTGATGTCACAACAAAGCAGGAACCACCTGCAGCCCAAGCCCCAACCATGTGTCCCATTTTATGCCTCTCCAGTGTTTTTTCTTAAGTGTTGATCTCCATCAGAAGATATAGTTGTGGTTTTAAGAACCAAAAAACATCTCAGTGTAGTTTTACATCTCCTCCGTCAGGCTGAGCTCTGAGCTCTAGGAACAACAGGTTTTCTGAGTGATTTAATAGTTCAATAATTCATATAATAATAGTAAATAATTCAGGTAAAACACTCAGAGAAACCAAATCCTTCAAGGTTGGATGGTGGGTCCAGGGGTTGGGGAGTGGCTGAGGGCAGTAACGGCTTTAATGTGACATCACAAAGTCCCAGAAGTCCTGAGGCTGGTTTTAAGGCTCAGTCTCTGAAAACAAGCTGTGAGCGTTTCTCTGTGACTGAGACCTTTGATACTTTCACTGTATTAATATAGAACCTAGACCTGCTTTATAATCAAAGACCACATGGAGGTCTACCTTTAGACCGTATGGACCTTTAACATCTACCTTTAGACCGTATGGACCTTTAACATCTACCTTTAGACTGTATGGACCTTTAACATCTACCTTTAGACCGCATGGACCTTTAACATCCACCTTTAGACTGTATGGACCTTTAAACATGTTCAGCGCTGAAGTGATTAGCCAGTTAAACAGTTGAATGCTGGAGTCATCTCCATAACTGCGCTTGTTGCTGCCCCTCCAGTGTAAGAGCTTTGTCTTCAATAGCCACAGCCCTGATAATGTGTAATTTTATCCATTTTTGAAAGTCGACAAAGCACATGTTCTGTGTTTCCAATGAGTTATGTTAAGTGAATAAAGCTGTGTTTTCTTCACTTGTAATCTCATTTTAGTTAAACCTGACCATGGATTTTCTGACTTGATTCTGAAAAAAATTTATTGAAATAGTTTTGTCGCATCATCTGAAAATTAAGCATTAAGCAAATTATTGGTGTTATTACAGCTGATAGAAGACCTTTAAAAATCAACGTGTGATCTGATCTGGAGAATATTCGGTCTTCCAGGTGTTTCCAGTACAAGCTGCTCCTTGATGCGACGTGGAAAGCCTACATCAACATCTTTGTGGTGGTGATCTTCTGGTTTGTCTTCATCTCTCTGGTGGTGTGTTATGGAAAGATCGGACATAGTCTCCTGAGAACGTCTCGAGAGAAACCGGACCTGCCCAATACAGCCCGCTACACTCGGACTGCCAAGAAGTCCTTCTTCATCCTCTTCCTCTTCACCGTCTGCTTTGTCCCCTATCACTTGGTCAGGGTGTTCTACATTAAGACCCAGCTCACCAACACTCCCTGTTACTGGAGGTACGTGGCTGACAAAGCCAACGAGGTGGCCTTGCTGTTATCTGCCCTCAACAGCTGCCTTGACCCTGTGATGTACTTCGTATTGTCGTCGTCGGTGAGGAAGGAGGTGCTGCGTTTGGTGAGCAGCGTGTTGTGTGTGCGGGATCTCGGGAGCAGCAGCGGGAGCAGCTCCACTGCTGATGTGGACGGCAGGAGCGGGAGACCTCAGAGGGGACACACCGTCACCATCTTGACTGCGAAGGAGACGGCAGTATCCAACCTGAACTGTAAGGACAGTCTGAAGCAGTGAACATGTCTGTTGATGCTGTCACTGACTTGACAATAGCTTTAATATTTCTTCAGACTTCGAGGAAAACGATTCAGGAGCCACTTTTCCAGGATGATATGAATCACATGCTGAACCTAAAACTGATGGTCTGAGCAACATCAGGTGCCAAGTCTGATTATCCCGTCAGTGCAAATGAACAATGCTTATAAGATTACTTGTGTATATAATTGTGTCATAACCATTTATGTTCATTTTAAGATCCAATCCAATCAGAGAAGGCCTTCACAATGAAGTACAGGTGGTGACCGTGGACTGAGGCAGGACGTTTGAAGCTGATATTCATGTTGATGTTTTAAAGAGATTTTTAAATATGGCTGATGTTCATTTTCTTTCCACATCAGAGACATTTTAAAGTTGAAAAATAAAGTTGTCACTCCCTCTGGTGGATATAGAATGACACACACCTTCATAATACAGGACTGTGATGAATCATGAAGTGTTACAGATGATGAGTTTATCGTGTCACAACTGGCTTTTTAACACAAATAAAAACGTATATTCTTCACCAAACAATCTATTGATTATTGTTTTTTTAACAAGCTGATGAAGTGTTTAGTGCTGAAAATAGTTAACAAGTCAGCTCAGTGACGCTGCTCCTACAGTGATGCTTTGATGTGATAACATTAGCATATTAAGATGCTCACACTGACAATGCTAACATGTAGATGTTTAGCAGGTGCACCAACTTGTTAGTGTGCCACATTAGCCAATTAGCACCAAACACAACATACAGCTGAGGCTGATGGGAATGTTTGCAGGTAATTGGACCTGATGATAGTATGAAAGGAAAAATCAGAGGTCGACCATCGTCTTTACAGGATGAACCCTCAGGGTATCATGAAAGTTTTAGACTGATCCACTTCACGAGTAAAAACTGTGGCATCATATTTGCTGTTGACATATTTCACTCAAATCTAAAAAAGTCTACCTAATTGTAACACTTAAGAAAAACAAAGAAAGTCCTTAGAGTTCATCCCCTGAGGACCATGAATGTCTAAACCAGATTTCCTGGTTCTTCCAAAGAGGTGGACCGACCAAAGACAGTCGTCCATGCAGCCAAAAATCTTTCTTCCAGTGTCAAATCATTTTGTTTTGACTTTTCAATGAGGGTTTTTTCCTTCATCAATGATTTAAACTACTCATCAATTATTAATATTAGATCTAATTAACAGGACAAACTTCCTGCCACCTGACTGATCAGGTTGTTGTTTCAGTTCAGTTCTCTGCTGTTATGTTGTCTATCCAGTATTTTATGTGTTGTATTTTAATATATGGTGAATTTGTATTACTGCTAACTAGGCCAGACCTTTTATTGACCTCAATGGCAATTCCTGCAAAAATGAAGGAAATAATAAAGTGATGCACATCACTGATGTCGACATGTACCACATTTCCTACTAATACACATATATACACATGTACAGTAGCATCTCAGTTTATAACTCTTCTATTCTCAATGCACCGTTTAGGAAGTTGAACGCCCACAATCCAGATGTCAGAACTGAAACGTACGATAAACCTGTGACTTAGTCAGAAGAAGGAAGTGACAGAGCAGTTTCCTAATGTTCACAGATGCTTTTAGTTCGTAGCTCATATGAGAGAGCTACAGTGCTGAACAGCTGTGACGGAGCAGAGCATCAGTCAGTGGTATGTACACATCACAACTCATCTGTATAATACAGATCTGAATACGTTTGTTTTTATGGTGTCTGATGAGCATTAGGTTTTTAAACATTATTATCTAAAACAAAGAAAAGAAAATTATTAATTAGTTTATGACCTGCTGAGTTTTAATTGTACATGTGTGTGAAAAAGCTCAAACTGAAGTTTTGTTGGTGTTTGAGTCTCTTCACATCACCTGTATTGATAAGAAGAATTTGCATATTGTATTTAAGCACTTTTAATTGTAAAGAAATGTTAAATGTTACTCTGATTCACTCTTCCTATAAGTGGTTCCATCACCAGCACCAAAGAGAAAATGAAGCAGATTCAGTTTATTCAACATGAAGAAATGTTGTTTGCACTTTTAATATAAGGTGAATGTATTATATTAATCGTTTCTAATAAATTTATCCCTGATTCCCTTCTAAGAAAAACTTGTAGGAATCCTTACCAGCACTGTTTATTTTCACAGTCGCACAATTTTTTTTGGCAAAAAAAGTAACTGTATTGATTTCAAGTCATTGAATTGTATCGTATCGTTGTAGATGAGTCAAATATTGTTCTTGAATCTTATCAGAACCATGTAAAATGATATGTATTTACATACTTAAATGTAACATACCTTATACTAAACCATGTAACCTTTAGTGTAAAAGGTAGATGTTAAAGGTCCATACGGTCTAAAGGTAGATGTTAAAGGTCCATACAGTCTAAAGGTAGACCTCCATTAATATAGTTCTATATATTTAAAAACAGCTGTCAGGACTTCTGGAACTTTGATGTCACAACAAAACAATCACTGCCCTCAGCCACAGCCCCACCCACCTGGACCGACCATCCAACATTGCAGGATTTGGTTTCTCTGAGTGTTTTACCTTTAATCTGCTATATTTTTACTAGAACACTCATAAAACAATCAGCCAATTCGAAGAGAAACTCAGATCCTCTTCTGATTGGCTGACTGACCTCTTACTAGAGCTCCAGAGAGACGCCTGAGAAGAAGATATAAAGCTACACCTATGTTTACCTGAAATCTGCTGTATTTTATTGGATCACTCAGAACCACTGGGTAACAAAGTTAGCGTTAAGTACAGCCTATTACAGTGTGCAAATCTGCCACCACCACATCTGGAACCTGACATCTAAATAAACTTGCCTCTGTGACATCACGTTTCTGAAGCTTAGAATGAGCTGCTTCACTGTTGCCACCATGGCAGTCGTCGACTCCCAGCGAACCCAAAAATGGGCGAAGAGGTGGAGCGTGTGTGGGCCTGAGACCTGAGTGGCCACACCCTCAATTCATCATAGCTGCTATATTTTTATTTGATCACTCAGAAAACGGTCAATCAGAGAAGAGGATGAGAGCTTCCCTCCACTGACCTGTAGGATATTCAACTATCTAGCCAACTATAAATCTATAATGATCATGTAACAGTAACTTAGAGCCATGTTGTTGAGCAGGACCTTGACAGGAAGGTCAGCTCAGGGTTCATTTAGTGTCTGACGTTTCACTCACTCATCACTTCTTCCTCCAGATCAAATGGATTACACACCATCCACTCTTCCAACGGATAACGCTTCCTTTTCCTTCCTCTCCCTCTGCCCCACTGCTGCTACACTGTTTTTCCTCCCCTCCGCATACTCCCTCCTCTTCCTTACCGCTCTCCCAGGCAACGTACTGTCCTTGTGGGTGTTCCTGCGGTGCATCTCCAAAACCTCCTCCACTCATGTGTATTTGACCCATCTCAGTATCTCTAACCTGTTGCTGTGCCTCACCACACCTTTCCTGGCAGCCTACTATGCCTGGGGTTCAGTGTGGACACTGAGCAGCGTCTTGTGTCAGCTGGTGCTGCATGGCATCACCCCAGTGCTCCACATCAACATCTACATAAGCCTGATGATCCTCACCTGGGTGGCCCTCAGCCGCTTCGCAGCCCTCATCCAGCACACCCACGCTTCCAGGCCGAGCTTCTGCAAAAGCTTGCTGCCGCACACCTTCTTCACCCGCCTCACCAGGGCCTCGTTTGCCAGCAGGGTGTGCGTCGTGGTGTGGGTGATGGCAGCGGGATGCATCGTGCCAGTGACGGTTTACTACTCTGTGAATGAAGCTGGCGAGGACGCTGGTGCAGCCGGCAGGGACGGGCAGGCTGAGAAAGGAGGGTGTGCGGAGGTGTGCTACAACCCAGCGGTGGAGATAGGGGGCAGGCTCTCGGGAGCATTCTCTGTGCCTTTCTCCATCATGTTCTTTGTCTTCTACCTGATGGTGTTGCTGTTCTACATGAAGGTACTGAGGCACATCAGACACTCACGTCACAGCACCAACATCACCACCTCCCAGAGCCTGCTGGATAAGGTGCTCCGAAACATCGTGGTCATCCAGGTGGCTATGAGATATATTACACCCTAAAATATCCAACTTTAAAGTAAGTTTGCTGCCTTTGTAACAACCATTAAGTCATTTTCCATCACAACAGAAATGACTCTTGTTTTACCTCCTCCTGCAGGTTGTTTTCTCCATTTGCCTGCTGCCGTACCACATCTTCAAACCCATCTTCATTTCTTGGGCCCATTACCGCCATGAATATACTCAAGCACCTGCCACCAACGTCTGCACCCACTGTCATCCTCTCTCCACCTTCATCGAGGTGACGTTAATGCTACCTCACTGATTCAGAGCAGATCGAGTGGCTACAAGCACATCATGATGATTCTTTCTCTTCTTCCTCCAGTTGAAGAACTGCCTGCTTCTTCTGGCTGCACTGAGAGGTTCAACGGACCCTGTGATGTATTTCGTCTTAGACAAGACTTTCCAGCACGAAGCCCTCGTTCTCTTACAATGCAGAGGCACAATGACAGGACAGAAGGCGGAACAGAAAGGGGGTGGAAAAACAGCTACAGCTACTGTGGACTTAAGCCATGCAAGCGTTCTGTAGCTTTCAAGAGAGGCCTGATTTTATAAAACTTGTAATGTGAGGGTGTCAGAGGAGGATTTTCAAATCACGTGACTGGTTCAAGGCATCACAGTTTAGTTACGTGGAAAATTTCCATTAACATGATATATTAAAGGCAAAATCAAAGAAAACAGACAAAATATCCCAAAACTCCTGAGGGTTAATAAAACAAGATGTTTGAAGATGTCAAGTTCATCTCACAGTTTTGACATTTCTGGGACTTAATGATCCATTATTTAGTTATTAATCTAAAACCTAATCAGCAAATTAATCAATGATGAATCTAGGCTTGGCCGATATACAAACTTTCATATCTTGATACAAATCAGCCAAAAAAGTGACGATATAAGTTTTTATTTGTCACTAAGGTTCAGCACAGGAAGCAGATATAAATGGTTCAACATAGACTTGTGAAAAATATTTTTTCTTTTTATCAATACTGTCAAACATCTGCATCTTGTTTAACAGGTGTCTGTTACTTCATATGACTCCAAAAACAACTGATGGAGAAAATTGTTTGTTTAATCAACCAATTAAACAATTTTGTCATAAGTATATAGGTAATGTGATATTTCGTTTCATATTAGACAAGTTTAGTTTGTCATTATTCTTCTCCCATGAGCTCATCTTTTTTTTCCCTGTTTGTTACATATTTATCCTCTGCCTGTTGTTCTCTATGACACGAGACATAGCGTGACACGAAAAGCTAAATATACACAGTACTGTGTGAACGTCTGAGGCCACCACCAGCTTTCTTGTTTTAGCAAAGTTTTAGTGACCATCCACATATTTTTTTCTATCTCCTTAATAATATACAAACAGAAAATATAGAAAATGTACACAAAATTAAAAAAAAACATTTTTTTCAGGACAAAACTGCTTCTCCAGGCAAATGTCAGTATATGGTGTGACCTCCCTTGGCACTAAGCACATCTTGAACCCTGGTCCCCTTCCAAAAAAGTGGTTTCTTGACTGCTGCCCTTCCACAAAGCTCATTCCTGATCCAGTATCTTCAGACTGGAAACTTGGCTTCATCCTGCCAGATGCTGAGCCATGTCCTTGCTGGACTTCTCGTCAAGTTTTCCTCCTTCCAGTCCTTTTTTTTGTGCTTGACCTCTCCTGAATCTTCCGATTTCAGCTTGAACACCACATCTTAGTATCCAGTCTGTTTGCTGAGTTCCCTCTGACAGTGGCCTTCATGATGCTAAATGATGGTTTTATGTCAAATTCTGTGATCTTTGTCATTTTGAATGGAATGATGTGATTGAAAGTTGCTCTTGTACATATCAGCAGCTTCCAGAGTTAACCTCATACAACATGTGTCTATAAAGCTCAAGCTCCTGCTCAAACCTGGTGTGATGGACCTTTTTTACAGCATCATTTTGACAAATACAGTTAATTAGGGCTCCATTCCATTTAGGGTTAAAGCCAGGTTCCTGCTGTCGTTCAAGGGTAAGAGGAGGTCACACTGAACACTCACCACTTTAACCTATAGAAGTGTTTTTATCAGATTTTTACTGCTACACATTTCCTGTATTTTCTTGTTGTTCTCTAATAAAGAGACTGAGAAATAATTATATATGCTTATTATAGCAGTGATAAAACAAATCTAAGGGTGGCCTAAGATCTTTGGACAGCACTGTATATATTAGATTATATAAGCGTATCAGATATGGTAAAAAAATATGAATCTATTTATCTACATTACCAGGTATTGTCCTGAAACCTAAACAGTGAATCAGGTGTAATCTGGCCTCTTTGACTGACAGGTGGGAGAGCAGTGACACAAACAGACACACACCAAACTGTCATCGCCACCTTTTGTCTTATTTTTGGATTAGGTGGGAGTTAGGGGGCAGAGTCGGACTCACTGAGCTTTAGAAACCTATGGGTGACATCCGTCTTGATCTGGAGTTATAACACAAAATGTTGACTTTTCACTTAAACACCACTGGTGCAACAGTCTGGTGATAAACACACACTTTGTGCAGTAACATTGCTCAGAGCAGCACAAACACAAAAACCACATGTGTAACAGGACGTTGCACACAGGCATCAGGGAACTTCAACAACAACAAAAGCACAATGTGAAACTCTATGAAACTGTACAACCAAGCAGCTGATTGTGTCCCACCAGCCCTGAGCACATCAGACAACACAAACACACAACAGCAAAAGCTGACATGAATGTGACAAACACTGCGTGAAACAAAGTGGCAATTTTCCCATCAAACCTGGACAACTACGGCGTGTTTATGTACACAGATCTTTGTGTGTGTGTGTGTGTGTGTGTGTGTGTGTGTGTGTGTGTGTGTGTGTGAGAGAGAGAGACTGTGAAACCTCAAAGTCAGGATTTCATGGTCGACACCTCAAGGCCCATTGGATGCCATTAAAGAAGCCATTAGCTGTTCCACACAGCCACCCATCATCACACAAACAGTCCTAACAGCCCTGCTAATAGTCCTGTGTGTGTGTGTGGTAAAGGTCTGAGAGGACCGAGGCTATTTCCTGTTTAAAAACAGCTGAGTCATCCCCCATTTATCGCACCTGAACCTGCTGATGCGTATAAGGTGGCATTTACTCTGCAGACAGGCAGAGCCCAGTAAGGCCCAGTTCAAACTGTTCAGACCAGTTCAGATCAGTTCAGACCAGCTCAGACCAGTTCAGACCAGTTCAGACCAGCTCACACTGTTCAGACCAGTTCAGACCAGCTCACACTGTTCAGATCAGCTCAGACCAGTTCAGATCAGTTCAGACCAGTTCAGACCAGCTCAGACCAGTTCAGACCAGCTCACACTGTTCAGACCAGCTCAGACCAGTTCAGATCAGTTCAGACCAGTTCAGATCTGTTCAGATCAGCTCAGACCAGTTCAGACCAGCTCAGACCAGTTCAGACCAGCTCACACTGTTCAGACCAGTTCAGATCAGTTCAGACCAGTTCCGATCAGCTCAGACCAGTTCAGACCAGTTCACACTGTTCAGATCAGCTCAGACCAGTTCAGACCAGCTCACACTGTTCAGACCAGCTCAGACCTGTTCAGACCAGCTCACACTGTTCAGACCAGCTCAGACCAGTTCAGACCAGTTCAGATCAGTTCAGATCAGCTCAGACCAGTTCAGATCAGTTCAGACCAGTTCACACTGTTCAGATCAGCTCAGACCAGTTCAGACCAGCTCACACTGTTCAGATCAGCTCAGATCAGGCACGGAGGGTGACCCCTCTACAATAGAATTGTTTTATCCATTAGAAACAGTAAAAAACTATAATGATCATGCAACAGTAACCTCTGAAAATTCATCTGAAGTAAATATTTATGTTTCACTTTAAGTGAATTAGGACTCAAACAATCTGACTTTGTGCCTAAAAAAGCTGCACACACTATGTACCCATGGGACCACATACACGCACAGCGAGCAGCAGTTACATGCTACAGACTGAAATAACAGACAGTGGTTAGCATCTGTGCTTCTTGCGCGAGTGGTTTGCTCTCTAACAGTCCCTGACATGCACATTGGACATATGATCAAACAGAGGAAGTTATCTATCACATGAGAAGCAGAAATGCAGCTTGAAGCTGTGACTGAAACTGAGTGAAACCTTGCACTAGCCTCAGCTGGTGCAAAGTTTCACTCCTGCCACAGAGACACTGTTATACTCTTGAAAGCCAAACTATAAAATTCACAGACGTAAAGCCGTCGTTTCTTCTGCTGACAGGTGAAATCCCTTCACCTTGCGACGCCTGGAGAACAAAGACACGCTGCTGTAGGAAGGTGTCGGCCTGAGCTGCAATGACTTGCTGTTCATTTATGTTAGCATCAAAAGTTTTGACGTGTTTATGAATTCCTTGGATCGCTCGACACAACTTCAAGACCAGATCAAACACACAGCATCGCTTCAGCTTCAAAACGGTCCAGCACAACTCTGGATGTGTGAACAGTCTCTGAGACAAAGGGTCACCTTCACTGTCCTCTCCAAACATATGCAATCGAACCTGAGCTGGTAAACCAATCCCACTCTGCGGTGCATTTGCATGCACGCTTGTCTGCAGCAGGGCGACAGTCAAAGGCAAACGCACAGGTCCACAGAAAGTGACACACAAACAAACATACCTGTGCTGCTGTCACATGGTGGAGGGAGATAAATATCCAGACATCAGTGTGATTTATGAACTCAAGCTTTAAATTAATGCAGTGACTTTCATGCATGAAGAGAAGAGGCAGAACTACACTAATCCATATTCAACAGGGACACCTCTGTTAACACTGTGTGTGAGTAGAGGGTGTAGATCTCAGACAGTTCATCTGAGAAGCTGCAGACAGGAGCTCACACTCGCTGCTAAATGGTGATAATAGACATGAATGTCGCCCGGGGTCAATGTCGAAGCTGCATCTCTCCCCCTCCCTCCCCCTTCCTGTGTAATATCTGACTGCGTATCAGAGATGTCTGATATATTCTGATGATGCAACAAAGCAGGTTTAGTCTTTAACAGCAACAACAACAACAGTCCCACTGTCCCACTAACACACAGCACCTGCTTACAAGGGTTGGACATCAGCTCTGGGTTAGGGTTAGGGTCATGTGACAGTGAAACAGGGTGACTGAGCTCTGACCTGAGGATCAGTCCTCCTGTTAACCTCTGTTTAACAATAATAATAATTATCATTATAACTGGTTTCATTAGTCTGATGACTAATCAGCCACTAATTAGCAGACCCTCTTGTTGAATCACGGCCCTTGACCTGTCCCGCCAAAATAAAGAAAGGAATATGGTATCAAAAGGAACGTGTGTGTATCTCTGGAGAGAGAGGTGTACACACACACACACACACACACACACACACACACACACACACACACACACACACACACACACACACACACGAGTCTTCATGGGAAAATGTTCCTTCAATAATTCCTCTGTCAATTATAACACCTTTAAAATGAGAGAAATGAAGTAAATCTGTCTTAATTTTTCTTTTCAATTTGTTTCATTATGAAACTTTCAGGCTGTGGAGCAGAAACTGAACACGTTAATTATTTTTTCTCTTAAGACACAGACTTTTTATTTGGTAATTTACTGTTTCAACTCAATGGATTTGAAGCTGAAACAATTAAAATAATGACAGATGAATTTATTCACTGTTTCCAAACAGTTCTGGTTTAATAAGTCTGTTCTGTTCCATTGAAGTTGACTGAAACGTCTCATTACATCACATCTCCCTTCAGGAAACTGGGACATTGTCGTTTTTCACCATTTTTATAACTTTTTTGGGATAAAATAATGAATAAATAAAATAATCAGCATGAAATTAACTGTTGATGGATTTGTTTTGTCATTGTCTGACTTAATATTTCATTCAAATAAAAGCAATTGCACAAAAAAATCCTTTTCATCCTTTAAAGTTCCTTTAAAATTTTTCTTAAAGTTTTTCTCAAGGTTTTCTTCTTATCTTAGTCTTAAAACCTAAACTTAATTTCAAGGCAATTTAGAGTCACTAATTAACCTGCATGTCTTTGGACTGTGGGTGGAAGCTGGAGAACCCATAGAGGCATAAGGAGAACATGGGAACTCCACACATGTAGAACTCAGAACCCTCTTGCTCCTTCCTTACTCCCCTTAGCAGTTCTGACTGTATCTTAACTGGCTGTGTTTAAAGAGGTAAATGAAGAGAAGAACAGAGTGTTTCAGCTTTAATGATACAGTAGAATTATATCAGTGTAATTTCCTTAATTTTTTTCCTTAGCGAAAGAAACCTTTTAAGAGATTCTGTGTGTTCAAACCCCCGGCCTGTGGCCTTTCTGTGTGAGTTTGCATGTTCTCCCAGCGCCTGTCTGGGTTCCCTTCAGGTTTTCCAGCTTCCTCCCACAGGCCAAAGACATGTAGGGCAATTAGTGACTCTAAACTGCCCATTGGTGTGAATGGGAGTGTGAATGGTTGTTAATCTCTATACGTCTGCCCTGTGAGAGACTGGTGACCTGTCCAGGGTGTGTCAGTCAATATCAGTGTAATAAACAGGAGGTGCAGACACACACACACCTTCTGAGTGAGGCGGCCATGATAAATACCTGAGGACAGAGCTGAGGAGAGGTGGGGGTCGGGGGGTAAAATCCACCAGCTGGGGGTTGACTGTCTCAATATAATACATATTATGAGTCTCTTGAAGAAGGCAATAAAATACACATAACAGGGAGCAGAGCTCTGTGACGATCACATAAAAAACATTAAACCCACTCTGCTGCTGAGGGATGTGCGTTTTTGTGTTGTTTGTTTGTGAAAGTGGAGAGTGTGATGATTGGGGGCGTGGGGGTGTTAATGTAACACCCTTCAGAAACCAGACTTCCTCCACTTATTAGAGGTAGTTAAATCTGGAAGGCACCTACAGCAGACTGATGTGCAGCCCCTAAACAACAACACTGACACCAGCAAATGCACTGACCATTCACACACACACACCAACTAGGCCTCCACTCATTGGCCTCACTGAGGTCACATGACACAATGAACCAGTGAGCTGAACTGACACCAGCTCCTTCATATCAAAAGAAGATGAGGAGATGATGCTTCTCTCACAGTATAACAGCACAAAGGGAGACTGTCACACACAGAAGGACACACACTGCAGGGAATGTGTGTTTGAGGCAGCAGGCGCCACCTACAGGAAGAGGAGGACACTGCAGCTCAGACTCACAATCAGAGACTCCACTATTTCCAGTGAACAGTCTTTACTGAGTCACATATATAATGAGCTGAGGTTGAGCTGATTCTAAATATGTGGAGACTTGGAGACATTTTTAAAAATGACAACTTCATAAGGAAAAAGACAAAGAAATGAAAAAACAGAAAAACCTTAGTATGTGTCTGAAAAGGTTGATTGACTAATCCTTTTATATAGACTAAGCTGAGAATGAATGTGGCCCCAGCTCTTTATTTTCCATGGATCTCCTCCTTCAGTTTCTACACTGACCAGCAACACAATCAGGAAACAACGTGGCAACACACAGCAGGAACTCTGCAGAAATCCTGATGCAAAACCCAAAATGTATAACTTTGCAGTCCTGACATATTATTTTAATCTAATAAAAGAAAATATATAAAATATTTGTGTAAACAGGTCCAATTAAAAATTTTGAATATCATGGACAAGTTATATTCTAGATTCATTACATGTAGAGTGAAATATATCAACCTTTTTTTGTTTTAATTTCCATGATTAAAAAAACAGCATCTAAAAATATTTGGTTAAATTACTATTTGTACAGTATAAATACCAGGAGAGAGACAGGTAATTGGGGCAATTGACAAGCAGTAAATGGTCAATCTGGTTGGGAGTTGAGCTGGTGACCGGCACTCAGTATGTCAGACAGTATGTCCACATGGTACATGCTCTAACCACTGAGCCACATGAACACCTTGTGTTATTCTACATTTTTTTCAATGTGCCTGTACATGTGGGGATCGAACCAGTTTCCAGCAACAGGTATCAGACATCAGCGGGTCTGAATACAGCTGTTACGTTGGTCTGGAGCTGCAGGTGAGGCAGAGGCTTTACATCCCCGTGCGATGTGAGCATGTGCAGTATCTCCTGATGCCACCATCACCTGCAGCTTCAGGTGAGTCGGGCTGAAGGACAGAGGAGTAGAAATACCTTGACGTCTCTGTGGATGACGTTGTTGTCATGGCAGTAGCGCAGCGCCTCCAGGATCTGTCTCATGTAGTGACTGAGGAGAAAAAAAGAAAGACATCACAGGAAGAATCAGCAGAGACAGGAGATCGACAGTGAGGAAAACAAACTCACCTGGCCACAGCTTCACTGTAGACGAAGCCGGCGTCTGCCCTCTTCACAATCTCAAAACACAGGTCGGCTCCATCCATACTGAGAGAGAGAGAGGGAGAGAGAGGGTGGCTTAAAGGTCAGGGCAGGAATCTGGGTCTGAAGTTAAAGGTCACTCTTATTAAAACTTCAGCACTGTGGTCGTGGGGGTGAAGTGGGAGACGATGGGCGGTGGAGGAGAAGAGGCTGTAATTACGTCTTGTCTTGTCAGACCGAGGCAGAAACAGCTGCATGGCTACAGATGTCGGGACCGAAGGTGACAGTCTCAGAGTGAGAAACTCTCCGCGATCTGAGCAGTTTGTTATTTATAAATGCACTTTCAAACACACTCGAGGAGACAATTCTAACTTTCCAAGCAGATAATTACCCAGAGATCTGATTTATTCTAAGAGTCAGCCTGATGAGTAAAACACAGATGGAGAGGACTAACAATTATCCACACACACTCCTCTGGCTCGAGCTTATTCTGTTACAGGTGCATCTCAAAGAAAAAAAATCCACTTTATTCTCTAAACTAAAATCCAGCTGCTGTCTGATATTAAATTCAGGGTTTGTGCAGATGTTAACCCCATTGCATCTAAGACTGAAGCCTTTAGATTACACCAGAGGAAACAATGTCACCGTCACAAGGTTTAATCCTTGTCCCTTTAGAGAAAACAGAAGAACAGGTGGATCTGACCTGCTCTGTACTCTATCCTAATCCATCCCCTGCTTTCTGGTCTATTTTCCTCTAAATCCTCATTAGGAAAACGTTTACTGAGCTAATAAATCAAGGGAGAAGTAGGGACATTTTCCCATAGACTTCAATACTCCAGCAGTGAGTCAGTCCATAGACTCCCTGCTAAAAATGTCCAACTTTACAGCAGAAATTTACAGCAGGTACAGAAACTGTTTTAGCCTCTGTAGCTAATTTCCTCCTTCATGACGCCTGTACAGGGGAGAATTTTTATGTAACTCATCTGTTTACATCTTATTGAGGATTAATAATCCCAATATTCCTTGTTTTTAATGCTCTAAATTTAAATTCCAGCTGTAAAAACCGACTTGTTCTAAAACCTGTGACTGATAGTAAACTCCTGATTCTTCCCCCTTTACTGAAACAGACTCTTTCTTGTCTGAACCAATTAATCGGGGCTGTCACGTAGGACTTGGCTGCAGTTCATCCATATTTCCTCCTCTCCTATCACGCTCACATTTTAGCCTGCTCCATTAGCCAGGAGGGAGGCCTGGGAGATGGGGAGACATATGAAGCTGTCTGCGTTTATCTACTATGTTTACTCAGTTATCTGCTGTGCTCTCTCAGGGGCGGCGGCGCTCACAGACCGTCTCAGATCTACCTGCGCTCCCGAGTGTATGAAAACAGCAGCTCGCGCACAAACAAGCTCCAAGAAGCCACGGAAATCCCTTTAAATGGAGCTCACATGCATTTCCTTGAAAGTTTTTCTGCACCGTGCCGAGCCATGTGATAGGACTGTGTGCGAAGCCTGAGTACTTGCCGGTTCAGTGATAACAGAATTAAACGATAAAGGAATTAGTTCTGGAAGAAGAGGAGAGATGAAGATGCAGAGCGGGCTGGGAGGAGCTGGGGGAAGGCACAGCTTTGAGAAAAGCTGGAGGTAGCAGCAAGTGTGAAATCTTAATCTCATCTCTTTGCCTTCATATATACACTACAGTGCTGCACTCACGCTCTGCACATGGTCTCCCCCATCCTTTTTTCGTTCCCCACCTCCATCTCGGCTAATAAGCTTTCTCCCATATCAGTGCAGATTATATAAAACCACCGCAGGGTTTGCTTTCTCTCTGTCCTGTCAGTGCTGCAGCCGCCCTCCTATCGCTGTCCTCTCTCCCAGCACCACCTCATCCTCACACTCATCCACCCCCGTCTCTCCTACAGGTACAATCTCCCTTTGTTTTCCACACACACGTGTTGGTGTTGAGGGTTTCGATGTGACTCGTATGTGTTGAGTTGTGTTGAGAGGAATCCTCGCGAGGCTGAGACTTACAACTCAAAAACCATGTAGAGCATCCCATCTGAGCTGTAGGTCTCCAGCAGCTCCACAATGTGGGGGTGTTTCAGCATGTGACAGATGCTGGCCTCCCTCTTCAGATCTGAAAACACAAAGAGAGAGACAGAGAGACTTCAGCATATATGACATCTACATTTTATACTGAAGATATGATTAGCTCTGATTATTAGGAACAGGAAGGATCTTATCATCAAGAAAGACGATATACAGACTGTTTGTCTGCTACGTACGTAGGAGAAATACATATATAGAACCTGTCAGTGCTAATCCCACTGTTTGTCATGAGCTGTAGAGGTGGGAAATTACTACAGAATATAGTTCTGATCTAATACCATGTAATAACCAGGATGGTTTTGATTAATAAACTATTTTTAAATACATTTAATGATTTGCCAAAAAATCAGAGCTCATGCTTTTCAAGACATTTTTAAAAAGGTCCATACGGTCTAAAGGTAGATGTTAAAGGTCCATACAGTCTAAAGGTAGATGTTAAAGGTCCATACGGTCTAAAGGTAGATGTTAAAGGTCCATACGGTCTAAAGGTAGATGTTAAAGGTCCATACAGTCTAAAGGTAGACCTCCATGTGGTCTTTGATTATAAAGCAGGTCTAGGTTCTGTATTAATACAGTGAAAGTATCAAAGGTCTCAGTCCACAGAGAAATGCTCACAGCCTTTTTTCAGAAACTGAGCCTTAAAACCAGCCTCAGGACTTCTGGAACTTTGTGATGTCACAACAAAGCAGTCACTGCCCTCAGCCACGAGGCTGTGAATAGAAATTCATTACAGGATGTTGTGACTTTGATCTAAAAGGAGCTTCCCAGTGAAACAGTCATCAGATCAATGTGTTTGAATGGGCATTTAGTATCTGGGTGTATTGATACCTTATCTATTGACCGTCTCACTCACTGATGTGCAACATGTGACACAAGGTGTGATCAGCTGCTTCTTTACACCTGCTAACTGTGAGTTTCAACAGGAGGCCATGAGTGTTCAGCCACCCCAACGAGAGCACGGCTAAGTCAACCAAGGAGCAGCTGCTAGAAATATAAAGGATCCTTTTCTACTCTACTTTATTATTTATGAGGTCTAGGATTCTACCTTTCCACCTCTCATACCCTCGTTGTCCTGTCATAACAGTAGCAGACACCATCTTTATTTGGAAGAAGTTCACTCTGGCAGCACTGACAACGAGCTACATGTTAAAGAAAACTTTTACACCACAAGTATCTGAACCCTGCAGCTTTCCCTGCTCTGCACCTCCTGTGTTTCAGACATACAATCCTGCCGACCTTAGTGTTTTCAGTAGCTCAGCTCTCACTGTTCGCAGAGAGGGGAACAAAAAAAAAAAAAAAAAAAAAGCAAAGCACAGGGGTCGCAGGCTCCTGAAAAACCAAAAGATGATGACTCATCTGCATCTGAGTGTCTCATATGCAAATTGGCAACAGGTCTCCACTCTCCTTTGGTACAATCACTGTTTGTTTGTATCTGTCCCATTATTTTGGATCCTTTTACAGCTGCCTGACAATAAGGCAGCTACCACTTTAATTGGTTCCTAATGAAGAGGAGGGTTAATGGAGAGGGTTAGTGAAGCTGAAAGGAACAATGTGGGCAGACTGTTCAGAGGAATCACTGGGGAGAGAAGACAGACGCAGCTGAAAAACACACTCCAACACACTGAAGCCCCGAGACGAGCCCAGGAGAAAACCAGCAGTAAGAGACTGTACATTTAATTTAGTTTGGATGAAAAAAAAAACAAACATAACATCTACCTTTAGACCGTATGGACCTTTAAACATCTACCTTTAGACCGTATGGACCTTTAACATCTACCTTTAGACCGTATGGACCTTTAACATCTACCTTTAGACTGTATGGACCTTTAACATCTACCTTTAGACCGTATGGACCTTTAACATCTACCTTTAGACTATATGGACCTTTAACATCTACCTTTATGGACCTTTAAACTTAAGATTTTTGGACTTTTTATGAAGAGGTCACTTTGGGCTGTGGTAAATTACAATGGGTATTTTTCACATTTTTTTAAAACATTCTATAGACATAACATCATCACAACATTCATCAACAAAATAATAATAGTTTATTATTTGTAGCTTTAACATGAAAGTCTGATTGAAAAGCAGCAGGAACTTTATGGCTTTGAATTATTCATCATTGTGTCATATTTATTTCAGCATTGTAACAATATATAATAACTAATAATAACTGGTGATATAAAAAATTCATTACTTTAATATCAGTTAAGTTCTTCACATCATGAGACAATCATCTTCGAGCTCCTGTTGCAGCAGCAGTGACAGTGTTTGACTGTCAACAGCCTCCAGCAGCACAAACCGCTGTCACAACAATGTCCCTTTAATTGAACCGTTGACTGCTGTTACTGCAGGTTTAAGACTTTAAGACCTGCAGACACCCTGATGTGACAGAGGCCAAAAAACATCAAACACCTCTGCTGCTCGTGACGTCTTCACGTCTTTAATTTCATTGTTGCATGAAGAGTCAGACGATCATGATTATTATTAGTGATAAAGCTGCTAATTATTCTGCTCAGATGTCCAAGTTGATGTCTGAGATCTTTATTATTATAGAAGAATCAAACCATTTTTATTGACATAATTTCCTTTTATTTACTTGTTTTAAGTTTAATTATCTTTGTTCTTTGTTATTTTATTTTGAAGGCCTCAGTGTTCACTGTTTAGCTCTATAAGCTATCGCGTCTATTCTCTTGGTGTCTAGAAGGAGCCATCTTGATCCTCCGTATCTCAGGTTCCCAAGGTCATACAGATAAAGACGCAGGGAGAAGAACAACAGAGAAAACTGCCCAAACTGTTCTAGTCAGGGTTTAGATAAGTGGGGGAAAGGACAAGATGCATGTAATAATAATTAGACCAACAGTCTTCACACACATAGGTTTAGACTATAGTTGAGCCTCATGTTAGCGTTTGCCACCATGTTATAGTCAGAGAGGACATCTTCAGACTGTGGTGTGGCCCTGCTCATCGCTGCTGACAGACATCTGAATCCTGGTGATCGTCTTTTCCTCCAGCTCACAACATTTCAGATCTGTACCTGTGTCTCCCATCTACATTCATCCGCCCATTATCTGTGCCACGTATCCGAGCAGGGTCACAGGGGGCTGGAGTTAATCCCAGCTGACACTGGGTTAGGGTGGGGTTACCAGTCTAATCGCAGTGCTGACATATAGAGACAAACAACCATTTACGGTCATTTAGAGTCACCATTTAACCTTTTGACTGTAGGAGGAAGCTGGAGAACCAGCAAAGAATCTACAGACTTTGAAGCCAGAACCTTTTTTCTCTTTGGTGACTGAAGTAATGGAAAAAACTAAAGGTACCTCCTGCAAACTCCACACAGAAAGGCACCAGGCCCGGGGTTCGAGCCCAGAACCTTCTCGCTGTAAACAAGTGTCAACTCTCCATAACGTCACTCATTGGTTTGTGAGCTGCTGTTTTAAAGCGTCCAGTTTGTAATTCGTCCGTCAGCCATCT
This sequence comes from Rachycentron canadum, assembly GCA_038496675.1. Taxonomy (NCBI): domain Eukaryota; kingdom Metazoa; phylum Chordata; class Actinopteri; order Carangiformes; family Rachycentridae; genus Rachycentron; species Rachycentron canadum. The sequence continues at coordinate 1,348,017 of CM076658.1, forward strand.
GTGGCCGATGGACACGTCTGTGGGTGTGAGGTGACAGTACAACCCCCCCTTCATCTACATCCTCGGTTTCAATCCTTCATCCTCTGTGCTGCTTTCAGCTGCTTTTTTCAGCTCATTTTCCGCAATTGCTTCATCAAGTGTACTTAACTGTATTATTGTAAGTTTTAATATCTGCATCTCTTAATGAAACAGGCTGAGCTGAGGTGCAGGCTCCATCCTCAGTGTACAGAGGAGGAGCTTTAATAATCAGGCCTTCTCCTGACTGCTGCTGCTGCTGGAGGTGAAGTACATGTTTCTGCACAGATGTAACACAGCAGCACATCATCACACACACACACAAACTATAATAAAGAGCTAATGTAATGTGTGCGATGTATGCAGTGACATTTAATTAAAGCTTTGAGCTGAAGCCATGAGCCACTTGTGGTGCTGCAAGCCTCAACACTAACATTAAGCTTATCCTCCGAGGACAAGCACAAGGCGTGGGCTAACTCTAAACATGATGTTAATGCTGCTAAAGCTGGGATAAGTGGCTACCTTGAGGGCATCGCGGCCCGCCACGTTTAATGTCATCTGGTGAGCTCGCCGCTCGTGTCCATCACCATTAACTGCTGCTGGAGATTACCCAAGATTCTCCATCAAATGAGAAGCACATCACCTCCCCGAGTTTACTGAGCTCAGGAAAAACCACTGCAGGGAAGAGAGTGTGTGTGTGTGTGTGTGTGTGTGTGTGTGTGTGTGTGTGTGTGTGTGTGTGTGTGTGTG